>VWZT01002298.1:79013-94702 GCA_013397055.1 Pachycephala philippinensis
AAAAGGGACTTGGGGAGGGATTGCATGTGGCTTCTGCGGGTGCATGGGACTGCTAGGCTACAGAGCTTGGATGGAGAGAGAGAGCGTGAAATCTTTGCCGTTTGTCCCCGGTGTACCTGGAAAGAGAGCGAGCAAAAAACTCGAGAGAGCGGGCTCTAACTCCTGCACAGCAGCGTTAGTAAGTCAGGGAAGTCTAAACACAGAAAGCAAAAGAAAGAAAAGACCAAAAAACAAAAAACAAACCAAAAAACCACCAAAAGAAAAACCACCCAAAAAAACCCCCACCAAAACCAAGAAACCCCACCAAACCAAACCCCCCTCCCCCCTCAAAGAAACAAAACACAACTTAAATTTAAATATCCCTTTGGCCTGGAAACGTGGTTATTCAGAACAAAGTGTTTGCACAACAGCGTTTAAAAGAACTTTGTTTTTTGTCTGCACTGCAAATAAATCTTTGGTCAAACTAAGATTTCCTGTACCTCTTCCATGTCTTGTGAGTTGTTCACAGAACGGGTTTTGTTTGAAAAGGAAGGGACTGTTGGAAAAAGTTCTGTTAGCATGCACGTTTTGAAACTTAAGACAGGGAAACTTGGGATTCAGATCGAGACAGCACAGTCCCTCTATGCAAGCATTTAATTAAACTGTTTGCTAACCAACAGCGAGTATGTTAACATTTATTTAATAGAAAAGTGTGTCAGAAGGCTTTCCACTGTTTGCATTTTTAAAAAGCCAGAAGATTTTCTGCTAGGTTGTGGGGGCTCTTTGAGTAGCCATTCCTTAGCTGAGAAAGCGGTACCAGTGCTCCAGTTAACTGCCTGATAGAAGAATAGGAGATGCTTTATTATAATTATTTGTGTCCTGCTTCCAAGCTGTGACAATTTGAATGAGAGTTTGATGTATTAACTGAAGTTTTTAATCTTCTTGGAACATTGAGCAGCTTCCTTCATTACATGAGCTTGATTCATCCTATTCATCCTTGGAGTAACACTGGAAACAAGAGGCTTCTCCTCAGTACTTAGGAGTTGGTGGCGTTTAATCTAGGGGTAGTGCTTTCAACAGTTAGAGACTGTTAGAGAAGGAGAAAGGGAAAGACAGAGTTGCACTTAGCTGAAAATCTTTCCATTTTCAGCTGAATTCTTATTTTTGCATTCTTGGCTGAGGGAGAACTCTGATTTTGAAATCAGTAGGAACTTTGGATTCCTTAAAAAATACATAGTAGGACCCTTACAGTTCACATTCAAGGGGTGAAGGTTGCAAACATGGTGTGCAAGAAGGAAGAAGTACCCCGAACCTATATGACACATAGTGCCCACCTCCTCATGAGGACCACTCCACTTCCAGCTCTAAAGCCAACAGTCCCTGGTATACGCTCTATCTGAGCAGGATCACATAATCTCCTTTACACACAGCCAGGTCCTGCATCACATGCTATACTGTTGGTTGTTCCTAGTTCTCAGAAATCGCCAGAAGTTGGTATAGGGTAGAGTATATTACAGTATCATTGTCACAGAAACTGTAGTAGACCACTGACTTTCCAGTTGATCTTTTTTGGGCACAAAAGTGTTAAATAGTAGTGTGCATTTGCAACCCTTTTAATCTCTTCTAAAAAAAGAGAGTTGGTAACTCATGACAGTTCTGTTTCTCTTATGAGGATGTAAAGCTAGCATGGCACCAAGTTTTGTGAAACTGAGTTAATCAAATATGCTTTACAGTTTAAAATGTGGCAATATGACCATTTTAATCTGAAGTGTAAGAAGTGCTATTGAACTATGATGGCCTATCTAAACCGAAATGACCAGACATGGTCATGGATACTCAATGCATGTTATGAATATTTTGTACTTATTTTTTGATAGAAGAGAAAAACCAATGAACTGGACTGATTGCAGAAAACCTAGATTCAGATTTATAACATTTTAATGACTCATTTCTTGCAAATTTCGTTGAGAATGTGGGGAAAAAAATACTACTGTTTCAAAATAGGACATTAAACTACCGAAAATATGTTTAAATACCGCTGAGAGTCTGAGTTAAACCCACAGAAGCCAGGAAATTTGGACGTGGGACTTAAACTTCCTTAATCCATTTGCACTGGGATTTGGATTTTCCTGGTCAATTAAGTCCATTGCCAGCAATGGCTGCACTAAAACCACCAGTACCAAAATGTTAACTCAGAACCCTCTTCCTCTTATGTTCCTTTCCCCATTCCTGTGTATTGGCAGTGCCACTGTACTCCCTGTGTTGAAATATTTAGCATCAATGAACTATGTGAACATGCACTTCTAGCACTGAATTTCTCAGTTTTTGTAATTTTTTTTTTCTTTTAGTAAGTCATTGAGTAAAATTTTAGTATTGGATATTATTGTTGTGCACTCCCAGTAGGATTTCCTTAAAAAAAAAGAAGGTGGTCAGCAGCTATTAGGCTATTAAAGAGTTGTTAGGAATACCTTAACTGGAAAAGTTCCCTGGAGGAAATGCAAGTAGTTACAGTTTCACTGCAGGAGTCTCCTAACTGAGAGAAATGCAGCATAGCAAATACCTTAGAAGGTACAGGAACACGGAACTTATGGTGTATGTTAGAAAAATGTGCTCCTCCTGACTTTTTTTGGATGGTAGTTTAAAGAGAAAATATTTTTGAAGCTCAAAAGATGAAAACAGTGTTTGTCCTTGGAACCATTACAGATTGAATGGCGTTTTTTGACCATTAACATTAAAATGTGGTTTGTACACCAATAGAAGTTTTTTATTTTAATAGGAGAGAAATGAAAGTGTGCTGTTCTTTTTCTTTGCTGTTCTGTGTGTTGAATAAAGTTAAGGGAAAAAAAGAAACGGCTAATTAGAACCAGGAAACTCAGCGGGCAAGAGTTGGTAGTATTAATGTCTCTTAAAAAAAAAAAAAAAAAAGAAAAAAAAGAAAAAAAATACGGCCCTGGGACAGGCAGAGGCACACCGCAGCCCGTAAGGGCCCGAAGCCGGCCGCGTTTATCAGGGATTGATGAGGTCAGCAGTGGCGGAGGGCAGGGATCCGCGCCCCGGCGCTGGTGGGGCTGCGGCGGGCTCCGCTCCTGCGGTGCAGGCCTGTCCCCTGCCGCCGGCGGGCGGCACTGCAGCGGGCCGCCAGGGGCGAGTGACCGGCGCGGCCGTGGCTCCCGGGGCAGCGGTCACGGCTGGTTTCCAGGTCTTGGGTACAGCCTGCACAGGAGGTGCAGCTGGGCACTTTGCGAGACCGCGCTGAGCATAAGAATGCTTCGGTTACAAAACATCGCTTGGCAACAAAGGTGCTGACACATGTGGAATGCAACATCGTTCATCTTTTTGTATATTGCTATTTCGTAAAACGGAAAGTTAAACACATAGACTAATCTAGTGGCTTGTTAATTGAGGGGCGACCTCGTTGTGGTCTACAGCTTCATTACAAGAGGAAGCAGAAGGGCAGGCACTTAATCTCTTCTTGCTTGTGACCAGTGATAGGATCTGAGGGAATGGCATGAAGCTGTGTCTGGGGAGGTAGAGGTTAGATATTAAGAAAAGGTTCTTCACTCAGAGGGTGGGTGGGCTCCCCAGGGAAGTGGTCGCAGCAGCAAGACTGACAGTGTTCAAGAAGTGTTTGGACAATACTGTCAGGCACATGGTTTGATTGCTGATGCTGTCCTGTGCACGGCCAGGAGTTGGACTTGATGAGCCTTGTGGGTCTCTTCCAACTCAGGATATTCTATGATTCTATGTTTCTATGCCCTTGCAGACACAGCTGGCAGCCAAGTCACATTGTTTCTTCTGCATTTGTTCTATTTGAAGGAAATTTCAGTGATTCAGAAGAAGACAGGAGTACCAGCAGCGTAGAAAATCAGGCCATTCCAAATTCTCACAGGGTGCCAGATTCCAAATCGCATCCACCACACATCAAAATAGATATCATCAGGAAAGTGCAAGCCAAAGATACACAACGCTATAAAGTGGAATATGATTCGCAGAGTACAGATACATTGAATTTCTCTTCTGAATCCAAACAAGAGACTGAATACGTAAGTATTTTTGTAAATAGGAAGGCATTTGCCAGCGTGTGTGTGTTATACATATATATATATGCTTGTTGTGCATATGACAAGATAAATAATTATACTAAATAGCTAAGGAGTGGGAATTGTTGCAGCTTTTAGGGCATACTGGCAGTTTAACTGGTAAATCTATTGACTCTGCAAATGCATACACAATCAGTAGACCAGGAAGATTGTGTTCAGGAAACATGTAGGACTAACGTAATGATGTTTACATCAATACAAGCATGACTTTCACTGAAGTTTCTTAGCAGTCAAGAGTTCTTGTTCCCCCCTGTAATTGTCACACACTTGTGTGAGTGGACTTGGGACAGGTTTAATAGCGTCATCATTAAACTTGCTTGCAAACAATGTAATTGAATTGCAATAATGGAAAAAAGATGTTTCACATTGAGTGATGTGGCACTGTGTTCATACACTGCCTGTTGCAAATCAAGGGAGGTAAAGTTAGGCTGAGCTGAGGATTAGGATCTTGACTAGTCAGTCACTGTAAAACATGGTAAGCACCGCCCCCACTTGCAGTTGCTGCTTGGTGCTACTGCCTAAATGCAAAGTCTCATGGTCACATGAGCTGCCATTGCTTCCTAGTGACTGCACCCGGTGAATTTGCAGGGCAGTCGGGGTGTGGTGAATCTGAGGGCAAGAATAATTCTCTTCCTGGACATCTAGCTGATAACCTCTGCCTTAGGCCAGATGGCCTGAAAAATGCATCTGTATAGACTTTGGCCTTTCATCAAAACAGGCATGGTGAAAGCAGACATGGCTTCTCATTTTCAAAAGAAGGTTTTGAAACTTGTATGAGGTGAAAAACTCTGCCTGAAGAGAGTGTGACTTCCAAGAGAAGCTTCATTTTTAGTTTGTCACTGATGTCCAGCCATCTAGTAATATCACTTCCGTATCTGCCTTCCATGTCCTCCTCCCAAAAATGTGAAGTAAAAGTTCCAACACTAAAAGAATGAAGGTTGGTCGCTCTGAGGAAATAGATTCTTAACTAGGATGAGTAGTGATAGTTGGGTCCATGAGCAAAGCTATACCAGTTTACCAATGCTGCTGGTGTCTTTAAGAACCTGAAATAAGTCCATCAGGGACAGGTGCCATTGTCAGCAAATGCTCTTCTAGCTGTGTCTGCATATTAGCTTTTGATACTGGTCTGGCTGACTTGGAAGCTTGCTACAAAATAAAAATTTTAAAAAAGCTGTTGATCTTTTTGTAGGCCTAATTTGAGACCAAATCTCTGAATGTCTGTCACTTGCAGTGTGTTTGAGCAGTAAGAGAAGACATTTAAAGCCTTTGTTTAGAGGTTATGAGAGCGATACAGAAAGAAAATGTGAAGGCAACAAGGAAAGTCTTTACTGACCAAAAAACTCCATTTTAAGCTCCAGTAGTACTATGGAGATTGTATGCTTTCAGACACCCGCATAAAAGGTACTTTACATGAGCAAACTATTAATATTACCACTCGAAAGTATACATGTCATTACTTCACTAATTAAAACTAGCACCAAATGAGTCTTTGTGTCAACGCAGTAACTTAAATATTTTTAAACCATGAAACCATGGAAATAAATTTTTTCATGTCTTTGCTGAAGAAGTGGACTGGTGGACCAAGTCAGTGATATACCAAGTTAGGAGTGTAGCTAATCACAGAGTTTGTAGGCTGCGACTCTTGAATCCTGATCCCACTGCTGACACTGACTTCCTTCTTGGCCTCTGGCAAAATGTGAACTCCTCTGCTCTTGATTTTCTAACTGCAAAGTGGGGCTCATAATTCTTTACTCCCTACCCTGGAGGACTGCTGTGAGATATAATTAGTTGGTGTTTGAGACATGCTCTTATAAGTGCTTCTGGAAGCTCTTTTTGGCTCATTGTCCTGGAGCTAATCCTCACTACATTGTTGTCAGCCTCTTGCAGATGAAGAAAGTGAAGAAAAAAGTGACATACTTATCTAATGAGACTGTTGTGTGCAACTGGTCCTCTGTATGACTGCACCTATTTGATTCAGTTAAAATTGGGAATTGTTGTCCAAAGTTGAGGTGTTTTATATATACATTATGCCAAGCCACTTGTTTTCAATTTAATCAATTTCATTTAAGCTTTCAAATTGAGCAGAATCACAAAAATCAAATGTCATTGGCGAAGGCCTATCTAGTAGTGTGTTTCCAGTGGCCTACTTTCTTCTTTTCCCACTTGGTGCAAGGCCAACTTTTCCAAACTTAAGTTATGTTATATGTGACTGATTTACATACTCATTGAGCCTTCCCAAAGGTATATGTGACTGTGATTTCAACTGGAAATGCCCATATGTGCCTCAGCATAGCATAGGGCCTTTAATGTTTAGAAATCAGTGTATCTTGAATAGAGCAGAAAATCAGAATTTTTTTTTTTTTGTGAATGGTCTGCCTTTTGACATATTCAGCCATCTCTTTGTTTAAATGGATTTGTTTGTGTTTGTGCTTTTTTGCCCTTTAAAGATTGATTAACTCTTGAGTGATAGATGGAATTTGGGAGTGAAGTTTCATCTGTGTTTTCTAAAACATGCTTGTTAACAGGGTCCATGTCGTAGAGAAATGGAAGACACTTTAAACCACCTAAAGATCCTGAATGTCTTGAGTCCCAGGGGCTTTCACATTCCAAATTGTGACAAGAAGGGATTCTACAAGAAAAAGCAAGTAAGTACACAGTTTTGATCATTTCAATGAATGCATTTTACCTTTTCTGCATCTTTGTTGAAGGATCTTGCCAGCAAGGTGCATTATATATAATTTGGCAGAGGAATAAGTTTATTTCCAGTTTTAGGACCTGATCCGATAGTGCTGAACCTTGTCAAGTAGGGATAGTATTTTTATTTTCTGTTGATCATGACAACAGATTTATTTGAGAAACTTCATACCTAATCACACATGGGTTGACTGGTGTCCTAGATACTAATGCCCTTTGGTTTAAAAAAAGCAGTGCCTCTACAATAACCCACAGAGCTAATGTTGCAGTCACCATATGACTGCGATAGATTAATGCTTTGAATTGTAAATAGCTGCTCGAGAGTTCCTAGAAGAACTACACTGGATCATATTACATAAAGCAACTTGAGAAAGGTATGCATCTGTCCTTTATGTGCTACACAGATCGCTTCCAAAATCCAAGTCGTGGCTTCTCAGCCCTTTCTGGTTCTGGGGCTGTGACCTTACTTGACAAATGCCAACAAAAACTGTGGGTATTTATGCTTTCTTTGTGTTGGCTTGAGCTACAGCCTCATTCTCCATTCAGTGCTGCCATTGAAGCTCATTCAGAACTTGGGGAAGTGCAAGATGTGCCAGGTTCTTTGTTTAGTGTGCACATCCCATCTAATTTCAGTGTTTAGTTAGTGGCCTGCCTCCAAATATGTATTTTTGGTATAATTCCAAAATTTCCTGAATTCAAAGGTTTCTTTAAGACTTTTCTCAAGGATAGATTTTGTTTGTGGACCATCATGTCTTTCCCTTTGGGTTTACATGAATCAGCCTCTCTATCTCTGGTAACCAAAGGAGTGGTTGACTCTCTGTTGCTGGCTAATGCAGTTCATTGGTTGGAAGTGAGAGGCCAACCTCTGACCAGGCAACCTTATTTTAGGAATGGTATCTCTCCATTTTTTGGCTTCCAGCTTTCTTAGAAACAGTCTTTCCCTTTCTAGTATTCCCTGGAGCTCTGCAATAAGCTGTCAGTGTCAGGTGAGGCATTTGTAACAGGGGTGAGATTCAGCCTTCCTTTCTGCCATCAGTCCAACATTGACAGTGCTGTTTGACCTTCAGTACATGCTGCTGAGCTTGTCCATGCTTCCCAGCTTTTCCTGAGCAGGTGGTGGCAACTCCCAAGCAGGGGAAGTTTCTTTTTGTTGCCTGGAGCTTTGAGAAGCCTGTGTCAGCCATATCATGCTGCATGTAAACTAGAAGAGAACAATGCTCGCATCTCAGTCTGCTTGTTTTCGGAAGATGCATTGGACTGCTATGCAGAGTGAGGCTAGGACTGTGTTTGGGCCTGTGCCATAAAAGTATTTTCTCAGCTGCTCTGTAACAGCACATCATTTGACTGCATTCAAGGCACTCAAGTGTGCCATAGCCCTTTCCCTTTATGTATTATAGAAGACTGCAGATTGGTATTTACTTTGTTCAGTAGATCTTCCTTTCATCTCTCTTCAGACTCTGAGGTTTTTGCTTTGTCTGCAAAAATGTGGTGGTTTGCAAGTGATCTCTGGCATTGTGTGTAGTAAATCAGATCCGCAGTAAGCACGTCTTAAAGCAGCTTACTTGAAAGGAGGTCTGTACTTTAAAGTGCAGTCATAGTTCTGTCACCAAGGCAAAAAAAAAAAGGAAATAAAAAGGCAAAAAATAGGAAAGACAGATAATCTTACCTAGTCTTTGTTCCTAGAAGCTGATTTACAGGAATAAGGTGTTGGTACAAAGTAAATACACACTTTTGTCCTCTGTGTATTGTCTGTGCTGCCTGGAGACCTTTAAAACTTCTTTAGAAAGGTTCCTGCACTATGTGCAACAGCCTACCCGGTCAGCATACATAGAGAATGAAGGGATGCTCTCATACCTAGCCAGCCTTGTCAAGCTAAATTGTGCCAATTTGCACAGGTCTGGTAGTTTCAATGGTAGTTTGAGATGACTAAGGGTCTTGCAGGAGATGCCCACAAATGGAGCCCACATGACTAAACGTTCTACATGAAATTCACTTGGTTTGCTGATTCTGAATGAAATCTTGATCAACCCTGGGAACAAGACGTCAGAGATGGGACTTACAGAGGCAGCCTGCTTCTCTCACCAAAAAATACAAACCAAAAATAATAGTTGCCCTCATAGAATTAACTCGTAGGAAAAAACCATCAGTTTGAGAAGTGAGTGAGTCCTGTCCAGATCAAATTAACTGTCCGCAAGGAATTGTGACAATTGTGTTTGTCTGATTTTCTTTTTGAAGCATGAACATGTAGGTCTGATATTTTAGATACTCTGAATGGGTGTCTAATCTCATTAACATAATGCTATGCTGTTTTATTAATTCCCTTCATGCTATTATTAGCCATGTTCAGTCTGTAATTGAATTATATTCTATTGTCACAAAATTCAGAGTAATAGGTTGGGAAGTAGACAGTAAATCCATTAAAAAATTAATGCTAGCTAGGCATTTTGAATTCTGGAAACAGTTGCCAAAACTGTCTAGGATGAGAATGTAGTAGATTTGGGATGGTAGGAATCTGGTAAATTATGATCACCCTGGCACCATTAAAACTCATTCAGGAGGCACTCGTCATCTGCTCTTCCAGTCAAGTTGAAAGCACTTATTTTTCATGACATTTGTGGGTATCTAGAAATTGGCTTTTCAGGAACAACCATGGAGAAAAATTTGCCTATGTGAAACACTTCTAAGAACATAAATTTATCTGTTTATTATGAAAAATATTTCACACCTTGTGTTTATATATAAACTTTAAAATCAGACCTATTAAAATTTATAATTCTTTGTCTTCATAAATCACACATGTAAGGTTGTACTATTCAACTAGGATAAATAAGTATATTTATGCGTAATTAGTTGATACAGGCATCGGAAGCATGGGGAAAAAGGTTTTGATTAAATTAGAATTATTATATGGGGCAATTACTAGAATTACCCCTTGTTTGTATACTGGAGCCAGATACTCACCTAAATGTGAGCTGGCATCGTTCCATTGAAAACAGAGCTGCACTTGCCAGGAGCCAAAATGGCCTGAGGTACATGTCAATGTTGTCTGCAGTCTGTTCCTGAAGACCATGGTTGTAGCTCCGTGGAGCCCTCTGGACTGACTAGGAACTCAGTGGGATACCATATGCTTTTCTGTGCCCCACAAGTGCCTCTGCGGCATTTCTTTGTGGAAGGGAGAGGGGCAGGTGGTATGGAAGCTGGCAGCTGGTGTTTCTATCAGAAGTAATTACTGTTTCCACAGTTTTTCAACTTTTTAAACTTATGCAGTCATACAGAATAGCTGGGCAGAGCCTAGAAATGTATGTGGAATACAAAAGTCATAAGAGCAAATATTTAGATATATATGTTTTTCTGTATCACCTGTCTACCACTTCTATAGGGAATGCATGCTAGCTGTTTCAGGATAAAAGCATCACTTTTCGATCAGAAGTGCTTTACTATTGACAGCATGGCTGAGTGGGTAGAAAAAAAATCACAGTTTGGAAAAGATAAATTGTTTTCTCATAGAGTGTTATTTCAGTTGTAGAATGATCTAAGAATTTTTCTTTTCAAATGGATTGTCTATAAGAAGTAAAGAAAAGGTGTTTCTGCAGATTAGCTTCATGTGAAAATTGGTTGGGCAACTGTTAAAAGGAATCAAACACTCCAACAACATAAGAACTTTAATAGATCATTTGTTTTGAGAGTGATGCAAGCCTATGAATCAGCGAGAGTTGTGTAACATACTTCATATAGTACTTCTAAAAGGGGAGGCTATGTTACTATTATTAGCAGAAATGTAGTTTCATTGCCCGAACACCAGGCTGGCAGCCAGAAATCCTATGCTCTTTGGGCTCCATCTGTGCCTACTTTGTTGGGAAAAACAGCTCTAGAAGTGCTGCCTCAGTTTCCTTTTTTGTAAAATCAAATTGTGCAAAGGCTGTTGTCTATTAATTCCTCTGTTTTGAGCATGAAGAATTTAAGTCATTAAATGTTTATAATACTTAAGCTCGAGTCCAGTTCATTCACCACCAAAATTGATGAAAAATTTCCCTTGACATCGGTGGACATTGAGCCATCCATGGAAATCCTGGAGAATACATGTAAGTCCTAGTCAGGCTTTTGACACAATAAACATAAGTTGTGGGACTTATGTTTAAAGATTTAATAACAGATAAGAACTGAAGTGCAGGTAATCATTCAGTTTAGTGAATTATTGATATAGCTGTTCTCTCAGTAGGTTTGAACTTCTTCACCCTCTTCTAAAACTAAGCTGATATGTACGTTAAGCTGGATCTTGTCATCCTGCTGCTGTCCATTTTCTTAGGGCTAATGCAGAAGGACTGCAGATTTGTAGAAGAGGAGACATTGCATTATTTCTGCATTGGGCTTTTTACTCAATGGTATGTCAGAAGGGTGGATTAATTTGCAGTTATGCTGAATAACATTACTTAATTTACTGTAAAAGAAAATAAACAAGATGAAGACTTGTTTGAAAAACTTGTATCTAATGTGTGACCTGCTTGCATCTCTCTTTCACAAGATCTTAGTGAAGACTGTCTACCCTACTCCATGCTGCCACAAATTAGTTGGCTCATGGGCCAGTGTGCTGGTGCAGGCTGTCCCAGAGTGATCTATATTCCCAGTTCTGTCCAAAATAGCACCTGAGATACTAAAGTAGACATGGAAAGGATCAGTCACTTTGAGCAGCATGTGAAGCCCAACACTTGCTTCATGTTTTCTTGTATACCTGCACATGGAAAAGACACTTATATGAGCCACTGCCATAGCCTCCTGATACATGAGGCCATGCCTATGAGACTCTGGAGAACAAGAAGTTGAGGGATAGTGGTGAAGTTTACCTGACTATACCAACCTGAACCTCTGAAAAACTTGAATTACTCTGAATGCGATCTCAGAGGCAACACTTGCTCTGCTTGCATGATAGACTTGACAGCGTTGAGGGCTGTAAGTAGCACCAGTCTAGCCAATCTTCCTTCACAATAGCAATGCAACAGACGAAACCTCAGGAAACTTGGTATACACTGCCTCTTTTGTTAGTATGTCCCGAGTAAACAGCCACCTTTGTTTACATTTGAAGCAAATCCTGTATCACCAAATCTCAAAATACGAGCTGACAGGGAGGTTGTGTCTTGACAGTAAGGCTGACCATTGCAAACCTAGTGAGATTCTGGGAGATGTCTTATGAGTGGGTAAAAACCTTGAGAGGTCACAGAGGTTCATGGTATACAGCTGTGTCCAGGATTGCATACTGAATGGAGCCTGCAGCATGTTATCTCCTTTAGTCTACTTTTTGCCATTCTTGGTTCCTTGGGAGGAGCATTACTTTCTTAGTATGAAGTAGACATATTTACTGCATTACTGGTTCTAAAGAGGTTCAGTGTTATTGCCTCTGATAGTTTCAGGTTGGTCAGCATTATTGGCAAATTCCAGCAGTTAACTTAAAGATAACATGTTATAGACTAGTAGATACACAAACTTTTTTATTAGAAAATATACATGTAAAGTTCTAGTCCACCTAGCAGTTTTTTCGATGATAACTACACTACAGAAGCATTATGTATCTGTTAATGTCAGCTACACTGTTGAATTTCCTCCAGTAAACAGATGCAAACCATGTGTGTTTATTGCTGCAATGATTGTCTTTGCCAGACCTGTGCTTTAATGTGGAACATACCTGCTAAATTTTTTTTCTAAAGATGGGTCCCAGTCACTAGCCCATACTGTTGTATTGTATTCAAAGGGGGCAGGTGTGCTGCCAAATATAATAGGGAGCACTTAATAAGCCTATTTTCTGGTAGTTCTCAATACAGTTTTACTATAGAGTACTTAGACCCAGAGGGGTTGATGGAGAGAGGAGGTAAGTTTTAATTGAAATACTCTTTAGTGGTAACACATATTCTGTTAGATTCTGTCAGATATGGTCAGGATATTGAAGTGCAGCTATCAAATGAGCAGAGATTCCTGCTGTCTAAGACTACAAGTGGAAAAAACAAAAATCATGCTAACTGGGTCTTTTATTCTGTTTCAGTGTCGCCCATCCAAAGGCCGAAAAAGAGGTTATTGCTGGTGTGTGGATAAATATGGACAGCCACTTCCTGGGTATGATGGGAAGGGAAAAGGAGATGTCCACTGCTATAACTTGGAAAGCAAATGAGGGCTGGGTGCCAGCTCTTCTGACATCTGTGCACGGCCACCGGACCTCACAGACACTTTGGAGGGACTGGGCAAACACTGTGGACTGCACTCTGTGTGGAGTAACTAGCTCTGCCACCTGCAGCAGATGGAGAGTTGAGGCCTCTGTGGATGCTGCTGCAGCTGCACCCTGCCACCAACACACATCAAGCTTCCTATGGGATGTGTAGGGGGCTCTAAATTCCCATGTAAACCTGCACTATTGATACCCAGAGAGAGAAGAACAAAAGGCACTTCAGAATGGATTCAGGGAGTCTCCACTGACTTTTTATGGTCAGAATGGCCTATGACCAATTTGATCCCAAAAGATACTGGGTTTTTTATTTTAAAGAATTTATAGATGTTAAGCTTGTAAAAGTATTAAAAAGAAAAACAAATCCAAACAAATCCACAAGGATTTAAAGGTAAAGCTTTTTTTACAGGTCTGATGGGAAACTTGTCTTCACGGGTAAAAAGTTCTATGAAAATCTCAAAGAACTTTTTAAAGAAATGTATTTCTAAAATAAAGACATGGCTATTTTTTTCTGTAAAATATATTATGAATATTCTGTTAGTCTGTATTTAATATAATTGTTTTTTAATAAGCTTTATTTAAATGTAACATATGAATACCAAATATTACACAGTAATTCTAGTGTATACATCTGTATGCAAAGAGAAAGTAAGGGTATGGATGATTTACAAATATGTATGTCTGTATGCATACACACTGACCTGTTCTAGGTAAGAAAAATGAATTTGGGAAGCAAAGGAAGTGTTTCCAGAAGGGATCGAGTTTTGTTGTTTGATATACCTACAAATACCACGATAATATTTTTTTAATTGTTTTATTGATAATTCTAATGTATCCATCACTGAATTATGCCACTGGAAAGGATAACAGTCGCACTGAAGCTCTTGGTAAAGCTTTCTTCTGTCTGTCCGTTGCTTCAGTTTGTGCAACAGGGCTTACATTTCCTCCATTTACTGCTCACACTAATACAGAATATTCATGGAAAAAAATTGCCATTACAGTACTACCCTTTGTATTTGCTTATTTATTTGAAAAAGGTGTATCTATTCTGTGTTGTCTTGCTACATTCTCCTAAAGCACATACCCTGTGTGAGGAAATCCTTTTGAAAACAATGTCGACAAGGTGGGGGGATTGTGGACCCTGGGTCTTGAGACCCACACGTTTCATTTATGCTACACAAAATTGTTGCTTGCTTTGACTGTGGTAGAAATCATTTGCCTGCATCTAAGCATAGAATAAGAACCATTTGGTTAAAATAGTTAAACTCACTGTCTGCCATGGTGTCATATGTCTTTTTAATTGGAAGAGAAGTGATTTAGTTTCGTTGTGATATGTGATGCTTTGACATAGTGAAGNTTATATATTTTATATAAATATTTTATATATTTATATAAATATATATATTCTTATATGTGTCACTATAAATGTTTGATGTCACTGTAGAAAAAAGAAGCTATCACCACTGTAATTTCTTGTTGGGTTGGGAACTCCATGAAGACTAAGGACAGTGGGCTTTCAGCCATTGGGGCCAGGGCTTGCATTGATGGAGGAGAGACTGTGGTGCTGAGGAGCCTATTCCTCTCCTACTGCATGAATTACAACCACCCTTGTTCCTGCCAGCAATGGCAAAGGTCTAGAAGCTCTGACATGGAAAGATTTGGATATGCAGCTTACCAGGATCAAGGCAGCCCATCACCATAAATCAAATGTTTAAAGCCTTACCCTGAAATGTATTAGCTGAACAGCATTACGTGTGTTCTGCACAACTTTCCAATTTCTGTCTAATGAAGTGAGTTCGTATCATCATTAAAACTGAAATTTTATAATCTCACGATAAGCAAAAAATGGTGCTTGAAGTGATGCTTATTCCAGGCTAATACAGATTTCCTAACACATGGTTACAGAAAGCTTTGTGAGCTGAAGATTTCTTGCAACATTTTTATTGCTAAAGCAAATCTAATGCCTGCAGAGAGTTATTGGCAAACTACTACATGGTGGGCTTTTTTTTTTTTTTTTTTTTTTTTTTTTTTTTTNCTTTTGAAAACAATGTCGACAAGGTGGGGGGATTGTGGACCCTGGGTCTTGAGACCCACACGTTTCATTTATGCTACACAAAATTGTTGCTTGCTTTGACTGTGGTAGAAATCATTTGCCTGCATCTAAGCATAGAATAAGAACCATTTGGTTAAAATAGTTAAACTCACTGTCTGCCATGGTGTCATATGTCTTTTTAATTGGAAGAGAAGTGATTTAGTTTCGTTGTGATATGTGATGCTTTGACATAGTGAAGGCTTTGGCAACTTTTTTTTTTTTTTTTGAGGCTGATTGTTTAATGTACTTTCTGAAAAATTCTGTATGACAATGAAGTCTGGGTAAGGAAAGGTGGCCTGTGAAATGTATCATCTCTCTAGAAAATAATGCCATATTTTGTATATGTATTTATTTATATATTTTATATAAATATTTTATATATTTATATAAATATATATATTCTTATATGTGTCACTATAAATGTTTGATGTCACTGTAGAAAAAAGAAGCTATCACCACTGTAATTTCTTGTTGGGTTGGGAACTCCATGAAGACTAAGGACAGTGGGCTTTCAGCCATTGGGGCCAGGGCTTGCATTGATGGAGGAGAGACTGTGGTGCTGAGGAGCCTATTCCTCTCCTACTGCATGAATTACAACCACCCTTGTTCCTGCCAG
>VWZT01002298.1:94901-189235 GCA_013397055.1 Pachycephala philippinensis
TTTTTTTTTTTTTTTTTGAGTTGGAGACCAGTTATTTTCAAATAATTTCACAGAGAGAAGAAAGTTGTATATACACCAATATTTGGGCACATATTCATAGATAACAAAATGAGGGTTGGATTCATTGAAGTGAGTTATTATTTTGCCTCCTTTTTGTTTTTCTTTATTAACTATCTGGTGAGTGTTCTGAAAACAAAAATCAGTTTCTTGCCAAAAGTGATAGATAGCTGCTTTGCAAGACACATTTTGCAAGTATGTAAGATGTTTTAGCAGCCTGTGACAGGCTTTATGATTCAGGTATTTTGTCAAGTATTTAAATTTTTTAATGTTTTTTTCCTACCATTAAAAACAAATAAATGTAGAAGAAGCTGGCTAGTAGAGGTCCTTAAGTCATATATTTTATGAAAAAAATCCAAAAAACCTACATCTCAAGGAGCTAAACGTGACTCAAGCATGCAGCCTGTCACATGAATATTTAAGAAATGGCATTCAGCTCCTTTATTAGTACTAATGGTTTTTAGTTATGTAACAGAGAAAACATACAGCCATAAGGGAAAAAAAAATCTGTGCATAAGTCAGTTTTGTTATTTTGCTTCCAACAGACGTCTTTAAAACAGAAATTGTGTTTAAAAATAGCCCCCATAAATAAAGTCTCACCTGTACTTTAAAGCTTCGTCCTTTTCAGAAGTTGCCTTTCAAGTATTTTTTACAAGCACAGTTGCTTGCACTAGTATTGGATACTTGCCATTGTTAATCTGATGTCCCTGTCAGTTGACATTGGTATGAAATGCAAAATAACATTATTATCCCTCTCCAAAAATATAACTTTTTTAAAATGAAAGAATCACTGGTGGGTTTTTTTTGTTTGTTTGTTTGGTTTTTTTTTTTGTTTTTTTTTTTTTTAAGCATACCTATTTCTGTGATGACAAAAGTCCAATTCAACAGACAAAAGTACCTGTCGTTCAAAGATTTTTCTCGTGGCTAAGGGAGCCAGGCTTCAATTCAAACAAATACTGTATTTGTGGTCTATACCCAAGCAGCAGAATGTGGGCAGCATGAAGCAAACGTATGGGTCAGTATCAGTTCAGAGGAAGATGAGTTCCCTCCACGTACAGGTTAGGAATGATTCCTTCTAAGAGCTGCAGTGAGTGGAGAACTTCGGGTTTGGTGACAGAAATGAAACCAATGCATTAGAAAAATCCATTATGTTATGGTGCCTTCACTGTCTTCAGCTCAAGTGGTATATTTTATTAAGTGAATATCTGCAGCTTTTTTCTAATTTTTAATAAGCTCTTTCAAGAAACCAAGGTGGTCTGAGTTAATATTAAGAAGCCTTAGAAAAAAAATTATAACTGATAACATTATTTACACCTCAAATATTAGCTTGGCAAGGCACTATGAAAGATCAAAGTATGTATTGCAAAACTTGCTGATTTCTTCTTGAGCATATTTTGTCTCTAGATGGTGCATGGGTACCATACGTAACCCAGATGAATGTTGTAAGTATTTATTTTAACAAGCGTGATAAATACCTGCATAAATCCCTATAATTGACCACAATACAAGTTAAAGCTGCCTGCAGGCAGCTCTATTATCATACAAACTCTGAGGAAGTTCCTTTTTTAAAATAGATATACTTGTGCTATAGTTTTTGGATCCCAGAATATCCTTTTCCACCTTTTTGACATGCCTGCCTTTCAGGGCATAGTGTTAGCTATTTGTTCACAAGGGAAGGGGGCTTCACTGAATACCAAAACCATGGAATTAATTCATTTTTAATACAGTCTGAACTTTTTATGACTAAATTCCATAGAAACCCTACACATCATCATTCCTTATTGAACTGAGCCCTAAAGTTAAGTAGTGGTTTTTCAAACTTTTTGGTAAATCATCTTTGTGTATCTCTAGTCACTCTAAAACTGTGTAAGCAAGGATGGCTCCACAGAGATTTCACAAATTAGCAATAGGAATTTTATTTAAAGTATGAAAAGTACTGAGCAATTTTCCTGGATGCCAAAGCATATTAGTATACAAAATGAAATGTTTATATAGGTAGCTCTTTTCTATGTGGTCCTGCTGTGCCTTTAGAAATCCTTCACTTCTATTAATTCCTACCAAAAGAATATGCTTGCTTCCACATTAGAAAGGACTCCTTTTTCTTTGCCAACTCCCACTTCTTTTTTTCTGAGAGATCCAAAAATAAGATCCAAAAAGGGTATCAGAGTATTCCAAGGACAAGATTTCTGTGATCAGTATCAGTAATGGCTCCATCTGCAAGCATGCAAAATAGGTTCAAGGCCTTTAGAAGAGAAGTCTCCTGGTATGTCCGGTGGACCCGGGTATCTTCTTCTAACTAGAACATATTTAGCCATTTGATTTTGGAGCCTCCATCCTTGGAGATACTCAAAAGCCATCTGGACACAATCCCAAGCAACCATTCCCTGGTGGCCCTGCTTAAGCAGGGCAGGGTGGACCAGGTCACCTCCAGAGATCCCTTCTAACCTTGACCATCCTTTGAGCCTACGAGCCTATCAAGATGTAGCAGTTTGTTGTCCCAAGTTCAAGCACATGAGATTGTCTGCATTATGCAATGCATTGATTGAGAAGATGTTACAACTTCTTTTGCCCAAAAGAAAATTTTCTGGTAAAATGGCAAGTAGTACAAATTTGCTGTTCTTCAGAAGAAACTTCAGTTTTAAAACTCTGCATTTTATTTACTTCTTCCAGTTCAAATTTTGCAGAGGCACAAGTATATATACCAGCCTTAGAGAAAATCCCATTGAAAAACTTTCCTTTTGCTTTTACCCTGTACATATGTTAAAAAATGCAAATGACTTCAAGGCAGAATGTTGCTGCTGAAAAAAAAATGGAGACTAGGTATTAGCAAAAGCAGAGGGTAATGCTGCAAATCTCAGTTTATCCTTGCATAATGTGTGTCCTGCTGCTGTATGCATCCTGGCTTTCCACTTCTGCTGTCCTATCCAAATTCCTTAAGAGCCTTTCTCTGTCAAGTCTAATTTCACCCCACTGCTCTCTCCATGAGTGGGGATGGAAAGAAAGGCAGCAAAATTACCTGTGCAGAGGGAAGTTGAGGTTTCATCCAGAAAAATCTGCTAACCTGAAAAAACTCTAAAGAAAATGTCATTGAGAACGACTGCTTTCCACAGTCATTTGTGGTAGTTCCTTCCAAAAGTGGAGTAGTGGAGGGACTTGTTTACAACAGCCAGGTTGAGAGTGCATTTCCCTCACTCCATGCAACTGGAGAGCAGAGGCTATTTTTGCCTGCTTATGCCATATAGAGAATATTCAAAGTGAAACTTGTTTCCTATGTCTGCTATGTATCGTGTACCTTGCACTCAGTAAAAAAGACCTAACTGACTGAGCTTGGAAAGTTGATTATTGTTTTATCATAGGGTGCATGCAACCCTCAGCCCTCAGATCCTGCCCTACATTTCTACACTGCTATTACCAAGCTACCAGTAACACATTGCTGATCTTCTTTTTCTGTTCCCTTTCTGGGGCTAAATGGTAAGGGCTCAGCTGCCAAAGCAGCAATAAACAGAAATCACAGGCAAAGAAAAAATATGAAATAAAATGATTATACGGCCGCCATTTGCTCTAGGCCTCCACAGACATCCCACACTAAGATGCTTTTCCAAAGAACCTCAGCATGTCCACATCAGCCTGGTGAACTACAAAGCACTGTCAGTGAGAGAGAGAAAAAATCACCTGTCACCATAATTTTGCAATTAAAAGCCTCAGTATAAGCACAAATAGTCTACATTTTGTTAGCTTAACAGCAGTTTGAAGAGACTGAGTATAAGAGGAAGAGTGCCTGTTCTGCGTTCAGCATAGCAGAACTGCAGCACAAAGGCTCTGCTAGAAGAGCTGTGTCCGTTGGTCAGGCACTGTCCCTGATGGGAAATGTGGCTGGTAAGGAAGCAGCAAGGAATGAAACATGTGCCTAACCCTGCCTTCCCTTGTGTGCCCTTGTCTCTGCTGGGCTGCCCATGCTGCCACTCAGACTTGATAATGCAAGAGGGGGTCTGAAAAGTTGAGCAGAAACTTTTTCAAAATAAAACAGCCATGATCTGGAATGGGCTACGTTTAAATTTATTCATTTGACCTTACTGCAACATCCGCGAGCACCCTTACTCCCACATCTCTCTCATGGGATGCCGCCCCTCTCCCTGAACCCTCACAGTAGCTTCCTTGCAGATGTACTTTGCACTGTGTGGGAGGACGTAAGTTAAGGAAGGAGAAAAGGTGGGAACATAAAACCTTTGTTTTTTGGCAGAGATATCATCAGAGCTACTTTCATTATGAAGAGTGCAAGTGCTGGTATGCCTGGGCTCCTGCTCCACTGCTGTTTTTTGGTAGTTACTGGTAATACAGAACGAAGTGGCTGTATTCCTAACAGATCCTCTCCTTCTTTGTCCCCTCCCACCTTTAACCTAAAAATGGCTAGGCAATATAGAGTGGTATGTCAGTAAGAGAAGCCTTCCACTTGCACCAGCTCTGCTACTGTTACTCAATATATACCACCTACCTGAATCTCAAAGAGTAAAATAAACACAATTCGGTGTTTGTTAAGATGGTCATTCTTGCACTTTCCTGTGCAGTCTGGATACCTGCCCAATTCTCAATGCAATATACAGCAACAATTGGTCCATAAATGCTAAATGTGTCAGCAAACAGAAAACATGAGACTTGTCTTCAGTGCAGCCTGGGGAGACTGTTTAGGCTAGTGGTTTATCAGTGGAGTGATAGCCAAGGAAAAGTAGACCAACTTCAAAAGCATTTTCCAAAGATACATATACGACTTGACCACTCAATTTGCAGCAGGATCGGAGAGTCTAGCTTGGATTGAGTCACTTGAATATTTTTTTTTAAAAGGCATTTTTTCTTTATTATTTTAGTGTATTATTATTACTATTATTTATTATTATTATTATTATGGGTTGAGCAAGGGTTAGATATTGGTGTTGTTCTGCAATAGCAAAGTGATGACGTGCGTAGAAAAATAACATAATTCTGAAAACTCAGTGCTGCTAGACTGCTAGTAAAGCACAAACATCTTTACTTCTGACTTTGCAGGAAAAATCCTGCTCTGTTTTAGCATTTTATTAGGGTTCCCTTGTAATATCTAGTGCTATGGGAGCTGAGTGCTTTCCAGAAATGCAGTAAATCCTGTGACAAGTCTCTGCCATGTGCCATTCTTTTTCATTCCAGTTTTCTTCTCCCTGAGGAAAGAAAGCTATGTATGATGTATTTTTTGTTTACCTCTTAATTTTTTTTCTGTGTTTAAGACTCACATTAGTAAGTGCAAGATCAAAGGAATATATTTGTAAAGTAAAAGGCTAAATTTTCATGTGCTTAATATCTAATTGCATTTTGGACTGGATCTGCAGGAAGTTGTTCCCTGACTAAGTTTTTCTTTTCCAAAGCATGTGTTCTTATGGTAGAGAAGTGACTCTGAAAGCTGAGAAGCTTTCAGTGTTAAGGTTGTCTGCCCTTCACCACCATTTTCTTTCCTCCGTTCTCTCCCCTCACTTTGTGCCAGCTCTAGCTGACGCAAATGTGTCTCTGCTGTACACCAAAGCAATGAGCAGAACTGACTTAGTATGAGCAGAGCCCAATACCAGGTGATTTTTGGTTGTCTTGGACAGCTTTAGGGGAAATGGCAGGTAGAAAATGAAGTGCAGAGGGCAGTGACCTCATTTCTGTGCTATGAGCAATTTGCAGCTAGCAGTAGGCCATGGGCAGGAAGAGGCATGGCTGGAAAAAGCCCTGCTGCAGTGAACCTGACAGGGTTTTGGCAGGAAGAAGCACAAACTGGGTAGGTAGGGTTCTCAGATTACATGAACCACACGTTACAGATGCTCATCTAAGACCTTCCCACCAACTAATTTCTTTTTAGGTAGAATAGGAGGAATGCAAGTGAGTATGAAGGGAGGGAGCTGAAGTAACAAGTATCAGTATATCCCCTTTACACATCCAGCTACACACCAGGTGATCTGAGCTACTAAGAGTATCCTGTGACACCTTCATTGTTTGCCTACTTGTTCCCACCAGGCTTGGCTTGCCAGCACAGGAGGAACCATTGCAGCAGATGCACAATGAAGCCGGGACTGCCAGCTGAGACATGCCAAAAAAAAAAAAAAGCAAACCCAAAGTGCTCCAAAATTAGAAAAAATAAAACAAAGCAAAACTGCAGACCTTTGATTTTTCACCCTGATGTTTGAAAATGATCATAAAAATTAGGACAAAGCACGATGTGTGTCATCTATGGTGTAAAAGTAGTCCAAGATTCCAGCAGCATTTTTATAGGGGAGATAAAATTTGCCTGCTTTACCTTCTTGCATTAGCCCTAATCACAGTATATAGAAGAGTCTGGTCCAATTCAGACAGCTAACCCCAGAGCAGCTCAGCAGATGTCTGTCCTGGTGAGTCCTGGCAAGATGTCACAGGAGGCCAGACTGCCGATGAGGAGGCACCCTGCCCCCCTGCTGCTACTTTCAGTGGGAAGTAAGGGGCTAAACACTTCTAAGAAATTGGCCTGTCATGCCTGAATGTTGTGTGAAGTAACTTCTGCTTCTGGTACTTAACAATTGGAGGAAAGAGTATCTCCTAAACCCCTGTACCTACTGAAAACTCCCAGGTTCTTACAGCTAGGATGGGAACCTTCTACCCTGCAAAACATTGGAAGTAGCTGTCCACTGGATTGCTATTCTGCAAATAGACTGTTATTAATGCTACGAATGTTTCCCCTATATATATAATTATCCTCCCCCCCAAAAAAAAAGAATCAGTTTCTGCTCTTTAAAGATAAACCTTTACACAGGGTCTATGGGGTGAGAGAAGTCAGAGTGCTCTTAAGAGTGTGCTGTAGTTGTGAGACTGATTTCCCCTCCTTTCTTCACCATTTTTCCTTGGCAATGCCATGACAATTGTTCAGTGCTGAGTAGACTCCCTGAAAAGGACTCCAACATTATGCCCAAATTTGCTGCTTCTTCATTATTTTGATACAGTGATTGCCTAGCATTTGGACATAGTGAATGTGATGCTGTAAAACAGTTTTAGCCAGGTCTCACAGGAGCTCATTACAGGGATGTTAGACATTAGCTGTTTACAATACCAATACCATCAACTGCTTTTTTGCAGTGCTTTCCTTGCGAAGATCTCAAAAGACTTCACAAAGGAGGTCAGTAGTATATCCATACTTTTAAATCTAGAGCAGTTTAATAGACCCCCATCTATCGGATCGGCAGACACTGGCATGCAGATACAGCCAACACAATCAGCAAGTGCAACATACGATGCCACAGAAATGTGACAGGGAGAGCAGAGATCTCCATGCTTTGGCTTTGCAGTTTCTACAAGCTGCTTCCCTCTCCCATTTAAAATGCAAATCTTGTACCAACAAATGTCAGGAGGATTTTAGGCTTTCACTTCTGCCAGACTCTTAGAAAATGTTATCACTCTCCTTTCAAGCTGTTTTCATAGGAAGGGTTGGTGCAGACTCTTTTCACCTGTGGGACTTGCTTACTCCCACACCAGTTTCCGCATGGAAAAAATCAGCTTGAAGCTGGAATGGCAGTCACTTGCACTGTCTTTTTCTCTGCAATGACTAAATCAAAGGAACGTGTAGGGGAGGGAAATGGACCATATCCCAAGGCAAGAGTACCCTCCTCTCTTCTTTCAGAAAAAAGTGTAAGGCTGGGTTTTCCCCATCCTCCTTTTTATAACCTCTGACTTTCTGTGCAGGGAATGGCTCTTTCTAATCTTGATGTTATCTTTTAAATGTACTAATACTTCTCTCTTGGGCTTTTGAGTGGAGAAAGGCATCCAGCTTTCCTATCTGGAAAATCTTTTAATAGCTTCCCTTGGAAGCCGCATGGCACAGCTGGGATTGGAGAGGACAGGACTAGGGGAATGGGGCAGGGAGACCAAAAGAAGGAAACTCACTGAAGGAAAAAGGAGCGTGGCATTTAGGAGGCAGATTTGTAAGAATTTTGCCTGTTTTCCTGCTGAGGTCAGACTGTTGAAGGGAAACAAGCAGAGACAAAGGAAGCAAGACACAAGGGCAGAGTAGAAGACTTTTAATAGCTCATTTTAAATAATATTCCGTAGTCCACACGTGAACAACTTACACCTGTCAAATGTGGTGCAGAATATCATATTATGTTTTTCCATTTATTCAGTGCACATGCTTAAAAAATAGATACAAATACTGTCCCATCAGAAGCTTCAGTATATAATCTTTCTTTTTTAAGAAACAGCTTGGCATTGAAACAGAGGTGCAAAAATAACATATTATGTACAGAAATCAGATTTTAAATAAGTTTCTAAGCATGCTTTCTACTAAAATATATTTTTTAAAATTCAGTTTTACATCTATAAGTATGTAGTACAGAAATGCAAGTTTACAAGCCATTTTTTCCAGTATCTATGCCATTTGAAGTCTTAAGCAGCAACGTTCCTCCAACACGATGCATACATTTAAGTGCAATAATATTAAGTATTTAAATATAAAGTTATGAAGTGTTTGAGAATATAAATTAGTAACAACACATAGAGACAAAAATACATGCACTGCGAAATAAATAATTCATCAGGTTTACATATGAGGGTATATATAATATTATACAAACAAAATACACAAAATTACAGGATTTGATCTTGCAGTTGCTCCTATTTGTCACTTAAACATCTAGGCAATCTCAGTGCAGTAAAAATGTTACTTTATGGGGTTACTCATACAGTGAAAATCAGGTGCACATGACTACTTTAGTGAAATGGCTCCTGACTGGAATGGCTCCTGTCTAGAACAGGCCCCACAGAAAACTTGGTGTGAAAAACCTTGGTGTTTAGTTTTATTCTTGTGAGCTGAGATACTGTTGGCATTCTGGGTCTCCTTTAATTTCTGGAGATCCAGGAATTCTTCTACCATTTTTTGGATACACGCACCAGCATTCAGCAGATTCTCCATTCAGTAAAGTTTCACACTAGAATATTATTAGCGGGGGGAAAAAAAAAAAAAAAAAAAAAAAAAAAAAAAATTCACAATAAGTAACTGTAAGATTACCTGTGAGGTCCTGCAAATAGAGGTGTTGAACAGAATTAGGATCAGAAGGTGGGGACCTGCCACGCACAGGCTTGTTTTGAATGCAGTGGTCTGCAGAGCCTCTAAACAACACACTTGGTTAGGGAGCCAAGACCTAAGCTCAGCTGTCACAAGAGCAACTTCAGATTTAAAACTGTCCAGTCCTTGGTAAACTGCAGTAGAAAACAGCAGTATCTTCCAGTGCCAATGTGAGAAATGGAAGGATGACAGAATATACAATCTGGTAGGGTGAGAGCAGTGACTGAATTGTCTGTCTCTTCACACAAGGAGACAAATAAGGTGGTATGTTTTGGGGTTTTTTTCTTGGGGAGGGGCTTAAACAGATTTATGTTTGTGCTTGATTAGATCCCAGGTCACAGTGTTTGCGAGTCACACCGTGATGCCATGCCCAAAACCAAGGAGTCTTGGTGACACAAATTTATGCAGACCTACTAAATTTGTGTGCGTGACCTGTGGTTACAAGGTGTGGCTTGAGGTTCAGAGCTTTAGTTAGTTTTGCAGATTACTCTCACTGTAGAGATTTTTTTGAGGGTATAATGGAAATGAGCAAATAACCTAATCCACAGGCGGCACAGATCAGTATTTTTGTTTGGCTTTCAGAAGGTTAATTTTCCTCTAAAGAGTTTTTTTTTTCACTGCCTAGGTAGGCTTTCCACAGACTGTGAGCTGAGCGCCCACTTTTTACTAAGCGATTATTATATATTCAGTGGGCTTTGGCAGGTAGTATGGCAGATATTATGAATTAATGTCAACTGAAAGTATGCTAACAAATCAAGTACATGGGAGCAGACAGGGTTAAAATATTTTGGAAAAGGCTTTGAGTGTACCTGTTCTGTGAAGGGAAAAGACTCCTGCCTCTATTGCTGAAAGCCCCCAGTATGCAGCTCACCTTGAAGAGAAGGACAAACCATCTGCTCTCACTACTAAGTATTCCTGTTTTTACTACCTGCTGCAAACTTGTGAGTTTGGGAGCAGAGGGCTAGGAAAGGGTTGGCTGTATCAGGCTAGTTGCAGCACTGCTGGGAGCAGAAAGGGAGAAGAAGGCACGCACCTGTTTGCTGTGGTAAAATCCATTCTTGTTGCAGTTCGGCAAGTAAAATTTGTAAATCTCCCCGCTGCTTCTCTGCTGAGCCTTCACCAATTTATACAGGGCTCTGTAGAGCTCCTTCTGACAAGGACCCTGCAAGAATACCATGCACAGGTAGTGAATACCAAAATCACAAGGAAATCAGCTACACAAAAGGTGATCAGAATATAGACAGTAAAAAGCTGAAAATACTTATTAGACATAAAATCTACACCAGTATGTGTTTTTCTTGTTTCAGTAGGAGCACAGCCAGAAAACTCTGGTGTTGCATTCAGACCTTTGTTTTTATTCTTTGAGTTATTTTCTGTCCTCATAAACACAGGGATTTTGGTCCTTAAATTGCCACACAAGGAAATTTAACCTGTACTAAGTAAACACATTACTACTCAGAGGGTAAAATCTAGCCGGTTATGGGGAGGTGGACATTAGAAGACTGGTACGTGAGATTGGCCATGTTTTTCCGGGTTGCCATGGCCTTGTGCTCTGTTGATACATGGAGGATAGGTGCAAGACATATATAGATGGCGCAAGAACAAACATCTGAATGTTTATTATCTTTTGCACAGGACAGAATCATTGCCAAAGCAACATGGAGCCATTCTGTAGCTCTGGGACCAAACCCCAAAGTTCTTGGAACTGGGAATGAAGAACTGTTTGCAGTATTCACTGTTTTCACAATTTGCTGGGTCTCTTTTTCAAAGTCACAATTTCTGTACATCAACAGTACCTTGAATCAGTGCAAGGAAGGAAAAATGACTGAACAAGTATTTCTACTTTAAAGTGAAAATAAACATAACCTCTGCTTTTGCAAGACCTCCCCATGTTAGCCCCTCATATAAGCTGTCACATTCCAGTCTGTGGGTTTATCTGTGGCTCTGGATGAGAAAAGCAGAAGCCCTAAAATCAGAACTGCAGTTAACAGCACATGTACATAACACTTCAAACTAAATTAGTGATTAAGTCCTGTTCTGGATATGGAACGAGGCTTCCTAAGGTAGGGTGGTGATTAGCATATTTTTGCTTTTTCTTTTCCATTTTGTCAGTGACCATTATGAACCCAGGCTTCTGTGCTGCCAGACTAACCCAGCTCCATAATGCAGGGGTGCTGCTGCCTGGGACGGGTCTAACCGTGGTTCTCTGGTGCCCTCAAGTGGAACAGAAACCTGCTTGCAGAGGCGCTACACCCTCACTACCCACTGGGATTTTGCAGTGTTGAACCCCACTTTAGTTGTTTTTTGTCTTTCTACATGAATGTACTTAATAGTGTTCCCTTGTGACCAGAGAGAATCACATTTTCTTTTGCATTGGTATTTCATCAATAACTACGTGGAAGGACTCCCTTTTATTTCTCTGTGCATTGGAGCAGTGACAAATACCTTTTTCTGAACTAAAACAAAAAAAGGAGTCCGAGAATTTAATATGGATTCCTGTAAATTAAGGGGCCAGGTTATAATCTGATCGTAAATGCAGTTAAACATTCAGCCTCTGCATGAAGTCTATGTAGGACATACCTGATGCACGCCTGATATTATTGCTCCAGACATTTTGCCTGTTCCTCAAGCATCTGACAAGGACATTCCAATAGTTGGTTTGCCAGCTATCCAAAATACTGACTTCACAATGTTGCTGCTAGAATTTTTTGCTAGGATCTACTGAAATAATCTCTGAAAGGTTTACAAAAAAACCCCACCTGCTCTTTCCATTTCTTGAGTTCAGATGTTCTCTTTGCTTTCATGTTTTCATATGCAGTGATGGAATTCCAGCGGATGGATTTATCCTGGTCTATGGGAAACAACTGATAGTTCAGGTGCTGATCCTGTGTTATTTCTGTGCTTTCCAAAGGCAGATCATCCCGTTCAATAGAATCTGGAAATGAATGATATTAAGGTGAACATCTTCAGTGAAATTTTGCATTTATTTCTCAAAGTTAAAAAGATGAAGAAAAAGATCAACCAAAACAAAAAGTAATATCTAAGACAGATCCATTACAGTAGATCTTGTAGGAATAAATTACATGTCCAGCACAGCAAATTATACTTTGGTCATAAATTCATAGAAGGGCTCAGCAGCTATTCTCTAACAAGTTGGTTATTTTATGATCCATCAAAATTACTTGAGTCCCAAAGATGAAGCTGCAACCAGTCTGTTAGAAATTAAAAAAACCTTCTTGACCACAGTGATTTGAAGAAACTTGGCTAAATGAGAAAAGACTGAAGTTAAAATTGTAATGCATTTAGATTTTTTTCAGGGTGATGTATTTCTGGTTTTATTCAAAAGAGGAACTGGTTCAGACCTCATCTCATGGTATTCTGTACTTTGTTCTTGCCTCACAAATAAGAAGTGGTAGCAATTCACAGGAGCCAGCAGTAGCTCATGTTGGCCTGCAGTAGACCACATAGCAAAGGACTGGCAGAAAATATTTGGATCTGCCTGATCATGGCCTGCTTGCCAGTGCCTAAATCAGCATGTGTGAACTGTTCCACTGAAAGCAACAGAAGCTCCGCAATTGGAGGCAACTCATCATGGGATAAAATTTTTATGTGTCTAAATAACTTGCTGGATCAAGGCTGTAAACAGGCAATAGACTAAAAAGCACCCTTTGACAATGTTCAAGAAAAACCAGAGATGAGAAATTGAGGAGGGAAAGAAAGGAAGAAAGAAAGGAAGGAAGGAACCAAGCAAGCAAACTCTTTCTCTGGAAAGAATCAAATCAAATTGAATGCAGGTAGCTTAAATACTCAGTTTAGTCACTGTTCTCTGCCTTCCCCAACCCCTCAAATACAAGAGAAACTCCACTTACTTCTACTGATGGCTATGGCTATTTTGAGTCAAGAGTGATTAATTTTGTAATGCCACCAAGTGACCTTAATCACCACTTCATGGACATAGCAGTAATGATGATGAAAAAAAAAAATAAAAAATAATAGTAGTAATAATAGTAAATCGAAAAATAAAGAAATAACACTGAAGAAACTCCTGCCCATCATATAGTCTAAGACACTTGAGATGCCTTTTTGCCTCAAGATAGTTTGGCTAGCACTCCACTACTTCAGATACATTTTATTCCTGAAATGAAGCCAGGCACAAAGCCTGTTTAGTCTTTTCATTCTCTATCATGGCTTCTAGAGAAGAACATAAGCAAAGTCTATAAAACATTTGTCCTACTTTAGCTACTGTTTACTACTAAAGAAAAACTGTCTGCAGCCGCCCAGATACTTTGTTCTGGTTATTCTACATTGTCCCATCACTACGCTTTAGGGTGTTCATGCTCTCAGACTGTAGCGTACCAGCTTGCTGCGAACATCTTAGGCTCGGCACCATGATGCACCTCACCTCGAATAGGTCAGAGCACGTTTCCCTGGAAAGTGCATTCCAGCCTCCCTGTTTTTTAACCTGCCTAACTTCGCTCATTGTTCCCGGCCTCTGGCTCCCAGAGCCCGCAGCGCCGTTTCTAGCCGCGGTGCACCGCGCCTGCCAATCCCTCCGGCTGCCCTCGGCCGGGGCTATGCCGCAGCGCCCAGAGCACAGCTCCCGACCCGGCCCGTCCGCCGGCGCGGAGCGGGGGAGCGATGGCGCGGTACCTGCCGGCTCTTCCGTGCGCATCCCTCCGACCTCGTTGGCGGGCAAGCACGTCCCGTGCCCCTGGATGAGGGCGGAGAGGGGCCGGAGCTCCCCGGCGGGGACGTGGCAGCGGAGCCCCAGACGGCAGCGGGCGGTGTAGACCCCACAGGGCTGCCCTGACCCGAGGGCGCAGGTCTGGCAGCAGCCGCAGCCGGGCTGCCGGGCAGCCTCCGGGCAGTCAGGCGCGACGGGCGGGCACAGAGCGAGCCTCTCCGGGGTGCAGGGGTCGCAGAGCACGGGCTGTGCGCCGCGGGCGAGGCGGGCGCCCGGCAGCAGCAGCAGCGCCGGGAGCAGTAGCGCGGGGAGCCAGCTGCGGCACACCGCGCACCGCGGGCCACTCATGCCGCTGAGCAGGGGCCGGGGGAGGGCAGTTCGGCGGCCTGGGGAGCAGGAGGCACTTTACATACATTCGGCTTGCCCGGGCCATTTATACAGTGCTTTGCCGGGGTATTAATCTTTAACCCCGAGTTAACTATTATCTGAACAGGAGGGCCGGAGAGGCATCGTTCCACTGGCAGTTCAAGTCGCTGGCCACTCTTCCCCTCCCCTTTCACTTTCCTCCTTTATCTATTTTCTTTCCTCCAGACATGAGGAATGCTTTTATTCCCTCACTCCCACGTCTTTGCCCCAACACAGTTAACAAGGAAAAATGTGGTGGGGGCTGGAGGTGAAATTGTCTGAAGGGAATGGATGAATGGGGGCTATCCCCTCCCCTTTTGCCTGTCGCAAATGTACTCTGTTCTTGACATTTCCTAAAAATGTAAATGTTCAAAAAACAAGGGCGGGGGAGGGAGAGGAGGGAAATCCCATTGAAACTGAAGCAACTGGATTCATATTTCCACAGCAACAAATGCAACAAATCCTTGTTTAATTTTCGTCCTGTGGCTGCAGCTTAGGAGTACACTGACATACCAAAGAGGAGGCCTCAAGGGTAATAAAGCCATCAGGATCTTGTAACTACTGCACACATGCACGTACGAGTCCTTGCATTAACCTCCGGGAGGGGCTGCGCAGCTGAAGGAGGATCTCCTGTGCCTGGGCTCACTTTTGCTACTGCTCCTGAGGTGAGAGGAGGATCAGTCCACAAAACACGCACTTCAGGAAAACCAGTATTTGTCAAACACTCCAAATATAAACCAGATACCTGCTTTTCTGTCTGTCCTTTTAACCCCCTCCGTCTCCTCATGTATCACCTAGAGGAGGTGTAGGTGGGAAATCTTTCCTTTTCTCCTTTGCCTGCAACAGTTGCCACTCCAGTAAGAGAAAAAGTACTTAGACTTCACTATGCTGAACAGATTATTTTATCCTGGTATTCACAGTATGTACCAAGCTTGAAATAGCACATTCCACTGCAAAGTCATCTAATGCAGCATGATTTCTCATTTACTTGTTTTTTTGGGTTTTTTTACATTTATTTATCTTCTTTTGTAAATACATCATTTATGTGAAAGAAAGTGAAGGAGAATTGCAGAGCATATTTAATGTCGTTATTCCCTCTGTTTTCTGATACTGATGCCAAAGGTTTTATTTATAATGTAGTGATTTTGTACCCCTCTATATTCATAAGTCAGTTCTCAAAAGCATTCTCATTGATTATAGACTTGACACATTTTCACTTAACTACTTTTCTTTTAAAATTCAGATAGTTTTGGGGATCTCTATCTAGATACACCAAAGCTGAAACTCATTAGCATTTTAAAGAAATCTAATTTTACAGATTTTAAAACAATTCTGTGGACTTCGCATGTCCAACTGGGAGTAAAATTTGGCTGAAAATTTAGGGCACAACAATTTCTGTAGAACATTGCAATTAGACTTTTCAAGCTCTTTCCTCCCTTTAATTTCTGTTTTTTCTTGTACATCTGACTTATAAAATTACAACTCTCTTACCATTTAAAATGAAGTGAAAAACATACAGAAATATGTCTGTTTCCTCTCCAGAAGAGAAAAAGGAAACAATGCAAAACAAAGTCTCTTTCATGATGAAACATGAAAAAAAATTACAAATGGAAAGTAGACCAAGTTGCAAAATGACAAAGACCCAAAGAACTCATATGCATTTGTATACGTGTATGCATGTATTCATTCATTTATTTATGTATGGATTCTGCTGTTTAGACAGCTTTTTATGAGCAGAATTGAGGATCATTGACCGACTGCTTAACATAAGCTACTTGCCTCTGAAATTACTGTACTCCAGAGTGCCACTGTCCTGCCTCCAGTTTTTCTGTCCAAGAAAACTGAGGTGAACTGAGAGTAAATAGCTTTTAATGATATATGTGAAATTATTTTTAAAAAGGATTTTTTAACTCATCACCATCATTTTTAAGTAACCAGATAGAGACACTTAATGCAAGAACAGCATGCTTGTCTAATGTACAGGCCTACATAACAAAACTTCCATTAGTTTAAAAAAAATCTCATTCTTCCCATGCACCATCACGTTTTCAGTTCTTTGGAAGTTTTTCTTTGCTGTCAGGCAGCTGGCAGTATCTGAACTGCTCAGGCAATTCCTAACAACTTCCAGCCTTTTAGAAGTCAGATCTTTTCAGTGTACCCAGTAAGATAAACAAAAGATAAACAACACTCCTCCTCATAGATTATAAAACATTTTGAAAGTGTTTTTGTTTTGTTTCCTTTATAGTTCCAGGTCAATTTGAAATGATGGCCCAGACCCTTTTTCACTTGCTATCTTTTGTGGAAACCTAGAAGTCTGCTAAAGCAGACTTTGTGAGATGTTCTTCTGTACGAAAGGTAGACCCATAAAAATCAGTCCCTTCATATTTCATTTATGTAAATGTAATGAACATATGTTACAATAGGTTATGATAACTTAGGGCAGTATCAATCAGCCAGGCAATGCTTTTGTATAGGCCATGGGACATCAATGAAGTGAAAGTAGTGTATATGTTTATGTAGACCCTGTTTGATGTAATACTACAACTCATCTAACCAATCTCCATCTCTGACCCTAACATTGCTTTAAAGAACACAAACAGATAAGAGTCAGGAGGTTAAAAACTTTCATTATGTAAAGTTGTGTTTACTAAAGACTTTTGACAGTAATATTTAGGTGTTCCAACTGTTGACTCCTAATTTGAACCACTTATCAAAAGACAGCACATGAATCCTAGGCAACGGTTACTTTTTCTGCAAGATTTTCCCTTTGGTTTCTCAGCAATTCCTAGTCAATGACTGCACTTTGAATGATAAATAAATTTCAGGATTTTTAAATTGTTTTTCTTTAAAGTCATATGAAGGGATTCACAGAATGTAAAGTTTTGTATACATTTGGGTACATCCACTAATTACCAAAAATTCAAGTGACTTGCCAAATAATTTCCTACTGGGACTGCTTCTCTGGATATATTTTAAAATACCCCAAATAACCAGTGGCATATCCTCATTATCTTTTTTTAGGTAAAAAACTAATTCTGAATGTTAAGCTTAATATCCAAAACCGCTACGATGCATGCACACACAAACACCACACACACATGGCATCAAGTATATGAAGAGAAACAGCTATGATAGAATATAAAAAGCCTAGTTTCTTCTCTGCATTTATTCCATATCAAAAAATGCTTTATTTCAGCTGTGTGGATTATTAGGAATTTTAGTCAATTGATTTGATTCACACATTTTGTTGTTCGTTGTCACTTTGTGTCAATGACATATAAGCGATTTGGTATTATTTATCTATTCTGGTGGGATAAATATGACTTTTATAATTAAATTCTGGATGCTGAGAAGAAGATGTTCCAAGTTTGTGCTGCATTAACTTTTTGCTCTTTTTCCCCAGCAATTAATTTTGCTAAAATGTGGAAAATAGTTTATAAACACCTAAAACTTAATCTGCAGAAACTCGAGTGAGAAGCTGTCTCATGGCAAATCTAGCTAGGGAAGGCTTCTATGGACTTTCTGCATTAAATCATGGGTCATGAAAAAAAGAGAGAAAAAAGTAGTTTATCTCCTTGGTGGCACCCAAAGTGTTTGGGCACTGAATAAAACACCTTGTTTGCAATGTTGTGCATACATAGACCAGCCAGAAAACTATTTTCTACAAACTGTTGCACTCTTCTGGCAAGAGAGGTTAAAGTCCTTTAGCCATCCTACCATGGGCCAGCTGCTCTGTCAGTTTGCCTAGCTGGAGAAATAATACAGAAACACTGTGACTTACTGTGGTATGACAAAGCTGAGAGCATGTTGCACAGTATGAGTTCCTGTGTGGACAGTTAATATAAAAAAAGCTTCTGCTTCGCTGCTTCTGCTATATTCAGCATTATTAAACCCAGGTAGGGGTATTTCTGTGAGCAGCCATGGAAATAAAGGCTTTTCAGTGTCTACCATGATGAGCTATAGCTTAGAAGGGACTTTGAAAAATGTAAATTACCCCCTTAGTGCTGGTTCCAGTCATCTCAACCAGGTTAAGCTGTTTAAATCTCTTTCTATTCTTCAGCTACTGTGTCTCTCCGGGCCCAGAAACAGAAAAGAACACCACTAACCATGTGATATACCCTTTACTGCAGTCCCTAAGGGCTGGAGGCACGGATGGAGTGGGACTCCAGCCCTCACCACCATTAGGTTTACTTGCTGCAGTTGTTGCTGTCTTATGCTGATGAAGGAAAAGGCAAATTCCCAAGAGATTTACTCTTAAAGCAATTTAAACATAATAGCACTTTCAAATGTGTATTAAAGCATCTTATGTGAAGTTTGAGACAGTAACAGAAGACTACCACTTAATGTCTGGGTCTGTCACATGGGTTAAATGCCATGATTCACATGAAACTCCCCTTTCTCCCTGAACTAATACATGGCTTTCCAGGCACAAGCATTTCCACATGTAGTAGGGAGAAAAGGAGGCAGTACTGATCGAGAAAAAGGGAGCTCCAGACCCAGACCGGGGCCTTCATAGTCACAGCCAGTTGCAAAACTTAGAGGAAAAGTGCCTGGAGGACAACTGCCAGCAATAATTAATTTATATTCGTTTCTACCTTACCAAGTGCGACAGAGGATATTCTCTTTGACAGTAGATAGACTGGATGTTGAAAGAAACTTACTGCTAACCCAAAACTGGAGTAGCCCCTGATGTTTCAAATTCCTGATCTTTTCTTCTGAGGTTTTATGGAGACTTTTAACCTCCATGCATATATTTGGCTCTTAACAGTTGAAACTAAAGTGCCATTCTTTCATCTTTTTATCTTTTTAAAAATGCTAATAAAAATAGGAATAGTCATAGGACCCCGACCAGAGTAAGTCAAGAGGTCCGTTTTCTCTGGTCATCTGTCCCATGAAGTGGAAAACCAACACTGGGCGACAGACATGCCAGAACTGTTCTTGCTACAGGAACAGGGCCTGGGCTGCAGACAGAGCAGAAGACAGCAGCCTGGAATTCTGAGAAAGAGAGCAAGAGGGTTGTTACTGACAGCAAAGTGATAAATGCTGTTAAAACAGTAGGACACATTTCTCTCTATCAATTAAAATTGTCTTTCACATTTAGGTTATTCAATTCTGCACTGGTCCTTACAAAAACAAAACAGTTTGCCCAGCTGCTTTTGTCAGGAAATCTGTCCTTGCCTTTTGTCCGGGGGCATTTCTGATTACAGCAGTATTATTTGTATTAGTAATTATTATTGTTATATTGTTGACAGCAAAAAGTACTTTTTTGAGGTTTCAGAGCCTCTACTGTTTCCTCAGAGGTCAAGAGACAGGACTCTGGGACTTCAGTCAGTTCTAGAAAGCCTGAGGTTTGCACAGAGAGCTGAAACCAGGTAAGCTGTTGCTGGGAATCAGGTTTGTCTGAGCTTTAGTGTCGTGGTTTGACACTGGCCAAATGCCAGGCACCCACGAAAGTCACTCAGAGGAGAGAAAAAATTAACAAAGGGTTCATGAGTTGAGATAAGGACCAGGAGAAAACACTCCAAGGGCAAAACAGGCTTGACTTAGAGGTATAAAGTGAATTTATTACTAACAAAATCAGAGGAGGATAATGAGAAGTAAAATAAGCCCTTAAAAACCCCTTTTCTTCCCCCAGCCCCTCCCTCCTTCCCACCGACAGCGCAGGGAGACAGAGCGTGGGGGTTTCGTTTAGTTCGTCACCCGACATCTTCTTCCACTGCTCAGGGAGAGGAGTCCTTCCCCTGTGAGACCATGGGGTCCGTCCCACAGGAGGCAGTTCTCCATGAACTTCTCCAATGCAGTTCCAGTCTCATGAGCAGCAGTTCTTCCGAAACTGCCGCAATGTAAGTCCCTCGCATGGGCAAACAGTCCTCCCAAAACTGCTGCAGCGTGGGTCACTCTTCCATGGGGTGCAGTCCTCCAAGGACAGGCTGCTCCAGCCTGGAAGCAGGGGCCCCCTCTCTCCACCAGGTCTTCCACTGGATCACAGCCTCCTCCTGGCATCCACTCGCTCCGGCACAGACACCTCCCCGTGGGCTGCAGGTGGATCTCTGCATCCCCTGTGGATCCTTATGGCCTGCAGAGGAATCTCAGCTCCATCTCCTGGAGCATCTCCTGCCCATCCTTCTCCACTGACCTTGGTGTCTCCATGTTGTTTTCCTTACATGTTCTCACCTCCTTCTCTTCTCTAGCTGGAAAAAACTGTGCCCCCACTTTGCTTTGATTTTCTTCTTAAATATGTTATCACAGAGGCATCACCATCATCTCTAATTGGCCCAACTTTGGCCAGTGGCTTGTCCATCTTTAGAGCCATCAGGGGTCTGATGGACATGATGGAAGCTTCTACCAGCTTCTCACAGAAGCCACATCTGTAACACCCCAGCTACCAAAAACCAGGCTGTGCAAAGCCAACACAGATAGTTACCAAGTGTGAAAGCTTTTGTTACTCAGTGCTGCCTTAACCTACAAGCATATAGTATTTAAAATTCCTTGCAGGGGATCCACAGTGAGCTATAGAGAAGTTCACACTGTCCAGAGGTTCAAAAATTCTCAGACAGAGTTAGCCTCTGCTTGTGAACCCGAACTTTTTGGTGTGAGTGGGGCAGAGCTTGCTTTCTGTGGGAAGAGGTAGAACAGCATAAAGACAAAGTAAGTGTGTGGCACAATACTCTCAGTTAGACAGGTCACCCTGTGTGACACCTACTCTTGACTGAATACACCTCAACAAGCATTTAACAGAAAACTGAAACTTCTAACTATACTTGTCAGCAGTTTTAGGGCTCCTTGAAGGACAACAGAATTTACAGCTAAAGATGTGAAGGGGTTAATCCAACTTGTTATTATATCAAAATCACACTGGAGATAAGATTGAATGTTGCATGAATATTTGCCGACCTACTGTATAAATAATCTCTGCCATCAAACACAAAGATCATGCAGAGTTGCCGGATTAAAAAAAATAAAAATTAATTAATGTATAATGAAACAAAGCAAAAAGCCAAGATTAGACTGTTAACGCACTTTGTTACAGATGAAAGCAGAGTACCTCTCTTTACAAATAAGATTTGACTACCTTTGGTAAATCACCTTGATTTTGCCTTCTGTAACAAAGTCACATGGAAAAGAATGAAACTTCTAGTGACTCATAGCTTGGTGATGATGGGCCAGTTGTAAAAACTAAGATAGACATGGAGAAGAATTTTTAGATATGTCAAAAGCTTTTCTCTTGAGAAATCTGATTAATCAAGCTGTCATAGAAATGCTTATATGAATAATAGTAAAAGTAGGACTTACATTTTATTTTTGTTGCTGCTGTTATTACTATCAGTGACTGGTTGACCATGAAATGGTCAACATAACAAAAATAAACAACTGCCTCGGCACCTCCTTCTTTTGAATGTAATTGTCTACATTTTCATATATAGTACATTTCCACTATGATTTGATATTTTTCTCAAAGGTATCTATCTTGTGAAAAAACCCATTTTACAGATATTATTAAGTATATGCAAAAAAAGGACATGTTTTAAAATATCAAATACAAGACTTATTTTCCTTTAACCACTGATTTTGCATTCTGAGAAATTGTAATAGCCAACAGACCTTTTAGGTGTCATGAGTCTGCTATAGTGTTTTTGCTTCTCTTATTCATCTCTTCTCCAAATATGATCATCATAGACTTCTCATTTTGCTGGTCTTACACTACAAATCTTCTCTGTGATTTGTTTTCTTTAATCAATTTTTATCATCTCCCAGCTGTGGCCAGAAAACCCCACCTGCTACTGGATATACTAGTAAAGGTCAGGATACACTGTTGATTTGCATGCTTGCATCATAACCTTTGTGGTATAATTGCCAATCCTACAGTCTTAGTGAACTTTTTCTCAGCTACCCAGAGGCATTCAGGATGCCGTACAGCACTTCTTTCTCCACCATTCCAGTTCCACCCTTTCTTTCTTTCTTCTAGCACAGTTATAATTATAACCCATATCCATATTAGCATGTGTCGTAAAAAAATTTTTTGATTGCAGTTGCAAGCCTTCCATCTAATTGCAATGTCTTCCCTCTCTTGGTGGCATTGCTGTTGCTGAGCTATGGTTTGTGCAGGTTTTGGGGTTTTGTGTGATTTTTTTTCTTTGAGAGGAGTAACAAACGCTAAAGCATCCATGACCTTTGTACGAATACTCTCATGCAACACCAATTTGATTTAAGTCCATGCTGTATGATGCAATGAATTGCTTGTGCTCTCTTGGCTGGGATGTACGTACACTTGGAAACCCATTTTACCTGGGCATCTTGTAAGTGCTGTTTTTGGATCTAGTTCCTTTCTGAGTGAATTTGTCAGCAATCCTGCACATACTTTCTTTTCAATATATGAATTCACATCAGCTTTTGGTACTATAAAATTGAATTATTCAATTTCTAGGAAGAGAACCTTCCTTTTCCTGTCTTAGAGGTGTGAGATATTTCTTTTCCCCTATCACTGCTGGCACCTCCTCTTTAGGAGAAGATGTAAGCCTTAGGAGGATTATGGTACCTGCTCGTAGAAGAAGGTCACTACAAGGGACAAACCTGCAAAGATATGAAGAGCTGAAAGCAGAAGACAGTTATAGTAGGACATGTAGAGCAAGGAAAGGCCAAAAGTGTGAAGTAGAGGACAACAAAAGGGATCAAAAAGGCAGCAACAGTAAGAAGCAGAAAAGATATGAAGGATATTTCCCCTCTTTCTTCTTTCCATTTCTGCGATAAAAGAAAGAAAAAGAGGAAAAAATGCCCCCAAATTCACCAAGAAATAAAAAAACTGCTGATGCAGGACAGTGAGTGACAGAACAATGATGCAAGTTCAATCTTATTTTTAATAAACACTTAGGCAAAATGGAACTACTTTGACAGGTAACACTTAAAAGCACTAACTTCATAATAAGCCTAGAGACAATGATTACTGCCTTGTGAGCTAGGATATTTAGTTTCAAGCTCCTATCTCAGATGAGAAGGGGATTTGAAATGCAGTCCGTACTTCCCAGGGTTTTATACTGTGGGCTGCTAGAACTAAAATCAGATAGCTATAACTCTTATTTCACTGCTGTCTGCTACGTATCTCCATGCACATGTACCATTTCAGGTTGGAGGGGTAGGACTGTGAGTGTTGTGAAGCCACATGTATGAGTAGACCCAGGAGACTGGCAACTGTCAAGCTCTACAGTATTTGCATGCCTATTGGGACTGACTGCACTGTTAAGCACCATTTAATTGCATAGGAGCATTAGGTACCTACATAGTAGTACAAAGCCTGAGTAAGGTTTGGGCAAGCTGAGGGTGGGCAGCTCAGGTCTGCATCCTAAAGGAGGTGGTAAGAGCTGCACCTAGTTCAAGTTTTTAGCAACATTTGAAAATGTTACCCGATTGCTTCAACTGGTCTAACTTTTCTAGGTGCTGCTAGGCTCAGTGGTTGTTGACTTTTTTCTAATAACTTGGAAATGTAGAGGAGTGAGCTTTTTTAATACGCATGGTAGAGTATATCAACAGATGGAGCTAAGGGACACTTTTGTGCTTGTATGTCTTATAGAACAAAACACAACCTAGTACAGGTCAGTGATACTGTTGTGTGATTTATTACTCAGGGTTTTGTCCATAGCAGGAATGTAACTATGTTGTAACTTAAAGGAAAAAAAATCTGTTTTTATTTAAAAGTTTTTGACTTTTCCTAGTTGTTCTAAAATTGTTCTGCTGTGATCAGCAAAGGAAGAACTTAGTTTCCATTTGTCTGTTACACAAATCTGAAATATGTTAAATATATGTACTAAACATTTTTTCTCTTCAAACTGGCCTCCTACAGAAACATTGCAGCTGGGCAGAGCATTCCCAGCTCAGTCAACAGGAGTATTACCAGTGCTTCAGTGGGAACAAGGCTGAGCTCATAAATCCAGGGTGAAGGCACTTCTGTATCTTTCCTCTGTTCTTGGTAATGTTTTTGTTCTTCTCCATCCAACATCATGCTCAGTCACCATCAGCAGGTAGGTTGTGTAATATCTATTCAGGGACAAGTGTACTGAAAACAGTTTCATAGGTCAAGATCATAGCTTCACTCCAAAAGGAAAAATACTGCCCTAAAAGAACACTCTCAATGGGAAGGCTGTTCTGAACTAACAAATGTATCCATGTTGCATTTGAAAGGCAGAACAACACCAAGGCTCACGAGCATGTTGCAACTCTGATTCACATTCATTCACGCAGGAAAAGGGCTTTTTATTTTACAGAACAGGATGTCTTGGAGATTATCTTCTTATAAGGATCTGGTGTCTGTAGTCCCTAACCTTTTTCAGCCTCAGAACCCAAAATACATACTTAAGGTCTCTAATAATAAGAAAGACTTCTTTTTTTAGAGATGTTGGACTCTACAGCTCCCTTTAAGAATTCTTTTTTTTTTCTTTTGCACTGTGATATTGTAATAAAGGAACTTTGTGCATGAAGAGAAGCACTAATCAAACAGTAATTTGCCATTGTTGCCACTAGAGGATGAACATTAAACAAGAATGAAACTGCATACTACTAGTGCTCCTCCCAAAGCCTATTCCTTTCAAAGTATACATACTTAGTATGACCGAAAACTAGCTGTATCATTTAAACTTAAAAAGTAAATTTCAGTAGACTTGTGAGTCTACTGGAGAAACGAAAGGAAGCTCAAACTCTGTAAACAAAATAAATACTAGTTGTTTGGTGGTTGTTTATTTTTAAATTTATTTTTGCCCTATGGATATACTTACATGTGAAGTATAATAATAGAAGTGTAGTTTTGTATGTGCAATTTAATAACATCCTGATTTTATAAATTAGAGACAAACCTTTCTTTGGAACACCTTTCACTAAGGTTCAGACTATATAGGCCTGGTTGAAGTCCCTTGGGATTGTTACATGCAATTAACTGTTGATACTGTGGTTATAGAATGCCAAAACACATGTTGGAAAACCCCTGAAAAACCAGTTGATTTTATTAATATTCTCTTGAAATACTATAAGCAGTTTTATAACTTTTGCAATCTCATAAACACCTAAATTATTCCAAAACAAATGCTGTATAGTCTTTTGTATTTAAACATTCTAGAAAGAAAATAGAAGTAGTTTCCAAAATCATGAGACCCCTTAGTTTTTTGCATCTTCCTGATATAGCTTGAAAACTTGGAAAGACGCAAAGTCAGTTCTGTGTTACCACTCAATACAGTTTGTTTTCCTCCACTGAGGAAAGTCTTTGGGATTTTATTGGCACCAACTAGTTCCATGAACCTGACAGGGTGGCACCTTGCTCCCTGAAAAACTTTCCCATCATTTACTGTGCTCTGAATTTCAGAAGTTTTGCATTGCACTTGGAATGAAGCCAAAGATGTCTTAGATGTTAAGTAGCCATATTCCTTGGATTTCTCTTGCATTTAAGGTAGCCCAAAGCAGGGCCTTAGAAGGAATTTTGCAGCAACTATACCCCTGGCCTCCTAAGGTCTGAAACTTGTCCCACATGACCTTTCCACTTGCCCTAGCATCATGGAGGGCGTCAACCTAAGTAGACAAAGGCACTCTGGGGTATGACAACAGAGTCTGAGTTTTGGCAGAAGACCAGAGTCAGATATCAGAGAGTATCAGATGGGCAAGGAATCCAGCAGTGAAGACCAGGCACTAAAGACAAAAGACCTCTGTGTCTTATAAGGAAGGAAACAACTAGACGCAAAATTGGACAATACATTAGATGAAGACATTTGAAGACCAAGAAACTGAATGGGCAGGAGCCAAGAGTGACTTTGAGAGGCAACTGTGAGAAAGGAAAGCAGAAGCAGTATCAAGACTTCCTGAGACTAGGATGAGAAGCCTGAAGAAGGAACAACTGGAACTGACTATCTGGGAAGGTACAAATAAACAAGAGGCAGAACTGGGTCATCTGGATTAAGCATTGGGTCATGCAGCCAGACTAATCTGTGCTTGTCCCAGGGGTAGAGGAGGGTTTTACGCTAACCTTGCACTTGCCTGATCTTAGCTCAGCCCCTGGCACAAATCACAGATACTGATGAAATGCCTGCAGGCTCAAGGGGAATAGCAGCACATCTGCAACCATGCCTATTTTATCTCAAAAGCAGCTTGGGATCTACACCAGCCAGGAGCTCTCTGGTTGCCAGAGGAACCTGTGGAGGCCAGACAAGCAGCCTGGGTAACACACACAAACAAATTCCAGAACATTAACTAAACATGAAACCAAGAGAGCATGATTTGGCAGCTCTCTTGACAGCATTGCCCCACTGCCTGGCTACATGGATAGCCCGGCTACACGGAAAGCCAGGTCTGAGGATAAGGCTCTTCTCTTGAGAAATTCTGAAGAATTTCACTTCAAGAATCATTAGCAAAAACATCCTAATTCCTTTTAAATCCTAAGAGAGGTTGTAAAACCACAACTCCACTCCTACATTTTGGAGTGTAACACAGATGCTATTGATTGGCCTGCCTCATAATGTTGCCATGGGACATACTTTTCCTTCTCTGCCACCTTGGATATGAGATACTACAAGTTACAGCGTGGGGGAAGGAAATACAAAAGTGTCCCTTGCCTCCATTGTTTAATGGCAGCTTCTTTTGAATGCGACTTCCCCCCTTTGGGGTAATTAGTGCCTGGAACAGCTGCAAAACCAATATAAGCCAGGAAAGCGCACATGCTAGAGCCACACAAGTGCAGAAATATGTGTAGGTAGGTGGTAAATCTGTTGTGGATTCCTGCTACTGTCACTCCACTGATCACTTAGAAGTGATAAACTCTGCCTGTTTAATCTAAAGATTAAATAACAGACAGCAGTAGGAACTAACACTAATATTGTGCCTTTTGCATAAATTCTTGACTGATGCTTCAGAAAATTTCTTTGAGCTAAATTACCATTTTGACAATATAGCTGTCAGGTAAGTCACCCTTCTTGACCTCCATGCAGCAGCTCCAGAGAAAAAAAAGAAACAACAGAAAACCCATACTCGCTCAAAACACACCGCCAAGGATTAAGTATCTCAAATACACCAGTGCATTTACAATCTAAGGCTGGAACAAACTGATTTTGAACCAAAACTTCAAAATAAGCTGTCATTAATTGGTTATCTCTAAAGAGTGGCCTCCCTCCTTGGTGCCTCTCAGTATTTCCTCATCTGGCCAGGTAACAGCAAAAACATTCCAGATTGCATCAGCTTTGATTACCCCTAAGATGAAGAGATTCTCCTTTGGCTAACCAGGATTACACTCTATGTGGCCACTAGGACTTTGTCACTTAAGAAACATTAGCAACCCTTTACGACTTGAATGCCACACAAAAGATTATGGGCAGGAAGAGCTGTGGCAAGATGAAGAATGATTCCTACAGAAAGTTTTTCCTCCCTTCTTTGTTCTAGGCGTTTCAGCCATTATAAATTAACATTGACTCGTCTTAATTTATACCTACCTTCTCCTAGATTTAAGAGGAAAGAATGACGAAACAAATGAACAACAGAAAAAGAACATTTAGGAATGAAAGAGGAAGTCTAACAGGCACTTAAAGAGTGTGATTTACTGGAACTAGCCATTCCCACATGATGGATGTGACAGCACTTATCCCACAGGTAGCCCAATCAAGCTTCTTCAATTGTCAGTTCATGTTTAGTTGCCTCCTCAATGTTTTTAAGTTGACGAAGCAGCCATTCTCTTTCTCTCTTTCTCTGTTATAGAAGAGAAAATATTATTTAATCAATCTAATCCATTCAGATGTCACCTGCTTTCAAAAACAAACAACATACACAAAGGACTTATGACCCAACTAGATTTTGGCTGAAGTTTTCCATTTGTTTTAAGCAAAGAAGCTTTTACTCTCAAAGCTGGCAAGTTTTCTTGAGTTTTTAACACACTCAAGATCAACATAGTACAGAGGAAAAACCAAACTAGAGCAGAATTTGATGGCTTCACACTGACATGACAACCTTCAGCGTCTAACTCTGCTGCCTTCCTATCCTTTCTATGGGCTTTCCACAGGCCCTTCGCTAATAATTAAAGCTTGAGAAAATTGAGTTCTTGTGTTCCACAGACAACCAACACCTGCAGAACATCTATCAATCTAAGATTTCCCAGGAAACCCTACATCAGTCAAAAGGACTGCTCACAAGATCCCATTTGCAATGACTGGCATTCTTTTTGTAAAGCACTACAATTTGGATTAAACAGAGAAAGGAGTAGATTATTTGTTTCTCCAGTTTGAGCTGACTTGTTAACATTAAGAAACTTCAGAATTTAAATTACTGATTTCTTCCTATTCTTAAATATCTTCTAAATAAAGATGTATTAAAAAAAAAAAATACTTTCCCTCTAGGATACACAATGAGTCATACCAGCTCACAAGCTGAAGTACATGCTAGTTTGGAAGTTTGCATGGCAATCCTTCTGTGATTAGTAATGGTATCACAGAGTCTATCAGGTTGTGACCCAATACATAAACAGATGTCCTCACTGCTAAAGTTGTGGAAATCTTCTATTAGTAAACTATTCCTGCTTTACTAGAAAGATCTGTATATATTCAGCATTTGTAGAAGTTTGTGTAACTTAGCTATTGCATATCTAAATGAAAACCTTTACCTGAAGAGCTTTATCAATTTTCTTCTTTCTGGATTTTGCTACCGGGGGATCTTTTATCCCTGGTATTCCAGAAACAAGCCATGCAGGTCTACTCTTGGGAGTTACTGCAGCATCCACAGATGCTCTGGTGGTAGCTTGAGTTTCTATGTTTGGGACAACCTTGTAAGCTGGCTCTTGATTTGATTCATCAGAGGCCAACACAGTCGAAAGCCTCCTTCTAGAAAATACAAGCCGAGAGCTTTGGCTTTTCTCTTTATTTTGTTCTTGCAAATCAAATGCTGTTGAAAGCCTTTTCGGGGACACGTGAGGGAAGTATGCATCAATACGTACTGATGATACTTGAGATAATGATCTACTTAGATTTGGTTTTGGCATTGGAGATCCATAAACTCTCTTTGTGGCATCTTGGTCCTTGATTGACTGATTTGTCAGATCTGTAAGTGATGGAATTGTTCTTGAAAGCATTGAGTCCACTGGGGTACTGTGTTTCATCATTCTCTTTTTCAGAGATCTTTTAACATTCAGAAAAGAATCATCTTCCTCTGACATGTTGAAGTCAGGTTTATTGCCTTAAGAAAATAAGAAGATGGTGTCATTGTTCACACTGTGAGAGATGCAATGCAAGCTGCTTTTTAGCAGCAAGCTGCTAAATCAAATCCAAAGTGTTCCTATTTTCATGTCTACATTCTGTCTTTACATGGAATTTATCCTTTATGTAGATCAGTGTTCAAGCATTTGGAAGAGCCATGTTGAAAACTGAACATGAGAAAATAGCTGGTCACACATCCAACACTTACTCCTCTCCCAGCCTTCTGCATGCAGAGCTCCAAATGTACTAGAATTTTTACAGATCTTTCATTAACTGTAACATCATTAAGATAGTGTTTTCTCCTTCCAAGCACATAAATAATGTATTTTTGGGGTTTCAGCTGCTAACTGTTCAACTGTATGTAGCTGAAAACTATTAGATGGCAGAGGGACTACCATAGCATAGCAAAAAATCAGGTGCTCTAAAGAGATGGGCAGAGAATTTCTGGATTCACCAATCATCTCTTAGTTAAATTGCCATTTTATTTCCCTTAATTCCTTGAAATGGGGCTCAAAAACCTCTAATTCCCTTCTATTTACTTGACATTTGTCTTACTTCGGCTGATCCTAAGCTTTGATTCTAGAAAAAAAAAATGTATGTTCTGTGCAAGTCTATTTTCAACTAAATTTACAATGGAAAGGTTGCTTTTGCTAGTACCATTATCCCTATCCATTTGCAAATCCCCAATAAAAAGAAACACTGCTTCTTACACTTACTACTTCTTGGGCAGAAAAGCCCAAGATAAAGATATCCAATTTAAGATAAACATCTCGATTAGGTAAGCAGCTAAGTACTTCTAGTAACTAAGCTGAACTCTTTGCTTTCATGAGGTAGTTCAGATGTTTCATGCAGGTTGATTGCCCCATATTCTAAGCTGTATACAGATTGAGGCCTTGGAGGGGCAAGACAACAGGACTACGATGAAGCAGGGCACAAGCAGACAGGAAGGTATATTTTCTGAAGTAAAAGGCATTAGTTCTCTATTCCTTGTCAGTGTTTTGCACCTGGGTAGCATCTAAGTTTTCCAGTAGAGTTTCACATCCACTTTGTGTTTCTAAACACAAAGGCAGCAAGAGATAGAGCACTGACTCTTCAATACAGCAGAAGTCAGGTGTTTTGTGGTTTGTGATTTTTTTTCTCCTTAGAAAGAGGGAAGAATACTCCATAATCATTTTTATTTGGATAACCATTTCTTCTCTCACTTCTTAGCAGTGCTAGCTTGACACATAAGCAGAACTCAGTCTACAGACACTGCCTTATTTCTTGTTTAGACAGATTGACTTCCTTTAGTCTTTATCATAGAAGCTTACTGGCAGTAAGCTTACATGATTGAGCTTAAAAAGGGAATAAGGAGTTTGCAGCCATCACTCCTCCCCCAAACCTAGCCTCAGCTATATATTTTAAAGCTTTTCCCTTCTACATTAAATAGTCAATTAAAAGCTATTCCTTATTTCAATTAGATTTTAACACGTTTTCAACCAAAGCTTTCGTGGAAAACAACATTTTTTTTTTCTTTCACATTTCTCTATGCTTTAGAAAGATAAATATGTATAAGCAACAGATTTCTTCTGCTCTAACACCACTATAGATAAAGGAGAGAAGTCTAAAAACAACAGAGAAATATAAACTATTTAAGAATATTAAAGTTACCACAGAGAATGCATTTTTCAGGAAATTTGACAAAATATAGCAGGCTTACCAGACCCACCAGGTTCTCTCTGATATCTTCCTTTGTTCCTCTTTTAAGTAATCTGACTTCAGCTGCCACTTCCGTTCTTATAGACCTGTTCACCCTGGCCATCCGTTGCTGCAGACACGCCCTAATTAACACATTTAGCATTTTTTGGGAGTATCAGCAGTGCTTCTAAATGAATAGATAAATAAATAGAAATCTAGAATTAATTAATCATAGGAAAATGGGCTACCCAACTTATCTATGTACTATGTTTATTGCTATTTAATCTCTGCTGTTTGCTGCCTATTTCAATCACAAAAGTACTCTAGTGGTTAATTGGCTTCACATGGCTGCTTAAGGCACATTGAGGATCTGTTGCAAGATGGATGTATGTTGATGAAGTATATTGCCATCCTGATTTTATTTTATCACTGCCTTTCTTGCTCAAAAAATAAATGGGAAATTAATGTTAAATCTGCCAAGAAAAAGCTCTTCGTTTAGGAAAATAGAAAGCGAGAATAAACCGAAAAACTGTAAATTTCAGTGTGAATTTCACAGTGTTTGCAGCTAACAGCTAATGACAGCATTTTATCTTGAAGCATATGTTTTCAAAGTATCAGCTCTTAGATTAGAATCCCATTGGTTTGAAATGGTATGCTTTAGGTGGAGAACTGTAATTTTTATCAAATAAAAGCAGCTGGACTACACCAGTCCTGCTGAAATGCAAGTCAGCTTTGTGGTAGCTGACAGTAAACAGCTGTTATCACAATGCTGTAGAGCAAGAACAGGTGTGAGGGAGCATGTGCACAAATATTGGGGTAGCCCCTTTTGATAAAGCATGACCTGTGGACCTTTAAGCTGATCAGGTAGACCTAATTTCAGGGCTTTATGGGGATGACCTGGGGTTGTAGAGTGCATCTAGGGCAGACAGAGGGGCAAAGCACTGATCTCGCAGGGTTTGAACTTTTGGTTCCAGGGAGTCTGGGCATTTCAAATCTCATCATAAACCACTCTCTCTTGCCACATTAATAGTTGCACTATGAATAGAGAATTGGAGCTACCAGTTCAATATTTAGAAGTAACAGTCTGTCAGTATATGGGTAAAGTTGCTAGGCTTAAGTTATGTGCCCCTAAGGAGCTGAAAGAGAGCTTGAGAAATTCAAGCACATTACAATCACATGGATTGCACGAGTAAACATTTTGGAAATAAATAGTTGGTCCAGGATAAGCTATTTATTTTCTGAACTCTCAGGAGAAATTCCTACAGGAATATTTTGAGAATCAAACAAAAACTATTTTGAGATACTTGCGGCTGGGGGGAAAAAAAAAAAAATTAAAAAAAAAAATTCTAAGTCCTTTATAAACACAGACCAACCTTTAGCCATTTTGAGTATTTGTAGTTAGTTTTCATACCTTGTGGCTTGGTGACCAAATCCACCAGGTCAGCCATACTGTGCCTTGCAGGGCCCGGCAAACCAGTTCCTTATATAGTACAGAGCACAGAATGATGTCCTGACATGGTGCTGCAATGTTTTTCTGTCCTGCTGTATTGTGGAACATAATATCACCTCTCCCAGCAAGGCAGTGATGCAAACAACACTGAGCAGCATGAACCTGCATGACAAGCTTTCTGGGGTGCTGAGAAAACTGACAATTTCACTGGACCCCTTCAACAACTCATAGCTTTGCCTCCCAGGTGGTGCTTGGCACTCCTTGCCGTGCTTGCCCTTACTTTTTAAGTCCTTTTCCATGGTATTGCACAGTCTGCAAGTGCTCTCTGTAGCTTCATCATCTTTATATCTACCTTCCATGGCCTTTTCTGCAAAACTCTTAATAAACAACCTTCCCCTTTTCTAAAAAGCCTTCACTTGCTGTTTTTTCTAGAACCTTGCTAACTATTCTCAAGATACAAATTAGGAGGTTTGCAAATTGTTCTTGCTGTTAATAATGTTTATCTTATGTCCTACAGATTCATCTATTTATCAAGTGGTGGCAGGATGTCACAGAGAATAGGAAAGACATAACTGTGCAGAGATAAGGCAGAAAAGAGTCCAAAATTAATGTAAGAATCAGAGCTCAGCAGAACATCTGCAGTGATGATATTACCTTGGTCTCAGTGTATCTGTAGCCATGTTCTATATCTGAACAGGAAACACCCAGACTCTGACTTGTGTGTCACCTTGAAAGCTTCTTGCATCTTTCAAAGAATGACACATACTGTGTCCTGCACTCAGAACTATTCATTATGACTAATTCCTTCACTAAATTTACATTCCTTGGAATGATCATCCTTAGCATTGCCTACTTGATATTTTGAGCAATAACTTCAAAGGTTTGCATACAGCCTTTTGGCCTATATTTATACATCATTCCTCTCGTTTGTTGCATAATGCAAGATGGCACTCAATTCTAGCAATGTTGTTATATATCTCCATATATATTATATCAAACCTCCCACTGCTTTAGGTTTATATCTTGAAAGATTCTTGTTGATCTCATTTTAGGAGATAATTTCATCTTCTTTCTAAATTTGTTCCAAAAATATAGAACCTACATAGGTTCCTGCATTCCCTTAAATGAAACATTCATAAAATTTTTACTTCGAAAACCAACAAAAGTGGGGAATACAATAACAGCACAGTGTTTTGTTCAAATTTTGGCCCTTTTGTTCCAGTTCAAATACCTAAATTCACTTCAAAGACATGGAATTTTGAGAAGACTTCATCTGGAAAAGGGCAAAACTGGAATTATTTTTCAGTTTACTAAGGAATAATATACATACAGGGACAAAAATGGACACCTTTCTCCCTTCGTCTTCTGGTTTGTTTTGAGAGACTGCAATTCTTCAATTGCTGCTCTTTTAATTACTTCATTTTCCACTCTGAGGATGTCACCAAACAGTTCTCCTGAAGAGAACTTGTATTCCGAACCAATCCTTAGCTCACATGCTTCCCTAACATATTTTCTTGAATTTGATATGTAATTCTAGTTTGTGAAGTCACAAATCTTGCATAAGTCTCCAAGCTAGGTGCTCTCCAAGAGCTAGGTGCAGTCTTTCCTGGGCAGAACACTGAGAGGCCCTCTCCCTGCTCTTGCAACTTGTCTGATGTTTTTAGGCATAGAGGGGGATTCCACAAAGAAGTACATAATAAGAAATAGGAGCTGGTAAGAAGAGCTCAGCATTCTACTCTGTCTGATGACCCGTGGTGGGATGACCCTTGTTACAGAGCACTAGAACGAAGAATGAAGAGCCAGAGGAAGCATAGAAATGGTGGTGAAGAGCAAAAGGAGAGTGAAAAGAAGAAATTAAGAGAGGGACACAAACATGAAAATGCTTTCCTAAATTTAGACTCATGTAGAAAGAATAAATTAGAAGAAAGATGAGTAGGCAAAACAAAAGAAAAAAATAAAAAAAGAAAGGAAATTAAATTGTTTCCTAAGTGATTTAGAAGGCTTGGGCCCAAATTACAAGTTGTTTATGGATGAAACTCCATAAAAACACAGATCTGATTCAAATTCACATAAACTATTCTTCCTGAGTTTTGTATATAGGCAAGTCAATCAGGAGTGCTCTAAGACTGCTGATTAGATCAAGCTCCTTAGTGAAAATAGGAGTGAAACATTTATTTGCTGATGTGAACTCTAAAATGAGCAGGGAGCCTCATAATGAACTAACCTCTGCAGAATAGTGGCTCCTTTGGGACTGGAAAGCATTAGGGTACAGTGGGCAAATGGAGAAGTGATTCTGTCCCAATAAGCTCCTTGGGCAGCCAGACATTGAAATGGAAACACTGCAACACAGTCTGTGGACTTAATCTCTTCAGGTGCATAAAGCTGCACAGAGGAAGTCAGAACTTTTCAAAAGCATCTCAGCACTATTTCCACTTATTTCAGTAGGAATTACATATCTAGGCACCACTGAAAATCCTGAGTTTTGTGATAGGCCAAACAGTGGGGACAGGCATTGTGTATATGTGTTTGGAAGACACTTTAGAGTAGAATAGAAAAGAACAGATTAGAATAGAAAGGAATAGAATATTTCAGTTGGAAGGTGCAGTGTTCACGCATGGGCATCGACTCAGCACACAAGTTCCAGTGAGTGCAAAGTGATTTATTGGGTAGCTCAAATTCCCTAAATACCCACATAGAACAGGGTATAACATCATATAAACAGGAAAGATGATCACCACAGTGTTCTCCTATCACCTGGGACAAAGCAGAGACATTGCCTATTATGGTAATATGTAAATAATACCCTATAAGGTTACAAACTGCATTCATCACCTCTCACAGGTCCAGCTTTGTCAACAAGCTGCAATCCTCTCTCCGCCCATCCCCGGTGACCTGGATACAGTTCTAGGGTCACCTCCGGGCCCAGGAAAGAGGGTCTCTCTCTGGCCTACCAGGCCTATCATTCTATCATCACATAGTGTAACCCAACAGGAAGGGATCTTTTAAAGTTCATCCAGTCTAATTGCCTGACACTTCAGACTGACCAAAAGCTGAAGGATGTAATTAAGAGTATTGTCTGAATGACTCTTAAATGCTGACAGGTAAAAGGCATCAACTGCCTCTCCAAGAAGCCTTTTCCAGTATGTGACCACCTTCTTGGTAAAGAAATGTTTCCTAATGTCCAGTCTAAACCTCCCCCAATGAATGTGGCTTTGAGCCATTCCCACATGCCCTAGAACTGGTTACCAGGGAGAAGAGATTGGCATCTCCCTCTCCCCTTCCCCTCCTCAGGAAGCTGTAGGGAGCAGTGACATCACACCTCAGCCTCCTTCTCTCCCAACTAGACAAAACCAGTGTCTTCAGCTAGCATGTCTGCCAGCTCCTTCACCAGCAAAACCTTTGCTGAAACCTTCAGAAACCAAGGACAATATGAATCCTTTGTAGTCTGTTAAACGAACATTTCAGTGCCTGAAAAGCATTATGTACAATCTTGCTCTTCAGCAATTTTAAAGTTTTTGCCTTTTGGAAGACTTTCTTCACATGTTATTTACGATGGTAATGTGGAACTGGTACCTTTGAAAGTGTTGGAGGTTCCCATTTTTCAGTGTGGCAATGACTTCTTTTTTCGCCAGAGGCAAGATCAGTATCTTTGTCTACAGTGTCCAGGAACAGACCTATGTATGGCATAATTTTCACTTCAACCTGATCATAGGAGCACCTCATAAGGAGCCTGAGAGCAAGGCTTTAGGGAATCCTGAATAAATAGGTTTAGCAATTTCATAACCTGTCAGAAAGGAAATGGCTTTGAACTAGCAATACATTGATTTATGATGTGTACTTCAGGTTATGTATTTCTACAGGTTTTGCTTATGACTGCTATGTCCAACTGGACAATAAATCCAATTTTGTTCATTTAAAACCACGATCTTGAAATACTTACTGGGTTTCATGGCTGCTCAGAAAGTCAAACCCTTACTTAAATGTCTAAATCATTTTCCGTATGATTCATTTCAATAAGAGTTTGAGGAACAATGAGACTTGGCTCTTTGTCTCTGAACCATTTCAAATAGTCTTAAAAGCTTTGTGTTGATATAAATTTTTCACCAAGGTCCACCAATTGCAGGAAATTGGAAGTAGTATTCTAACAGCCATTTTTTTTCTGCTTTAATGTAATAGTAGGACTGAAGAAACAAGTTCCTTAAGGAACATGCCTTTACACCTTATAGGCAAGTTCAGTGCCATATCCTCCCTCAGCTTGCACCAGCTCTGCCCTCAGATACAGTGCTTGTCTATGTGAAAGGAAGATTAGTTTGTACACATATAAAGATGCTACAATATAAAGATAAATTATAAAAGCTGAAAGCATTAAAAATCGTTGTCTCTCTTTGTTAAACAAAGTTATAATACACAAGTAGCCAGTCCAAAACCATTGTGGGGGATGTCAAATTGAGAAAAATTAGCTTTTTTTATAGAAGTCTGGAGGATCAATATATGACTTCAAAAAATCTAATTACCTCAGTAGTAAGAAGTCAGGTATACTTTAATATCAGTAGAGGTCATTGACCTTGATAAAATCAATGTGTTACCACTGCCTTTGTAATTGCGTCAATGACTCCTCTTCATTATATGCTTATCCACTCTTGTCTTACGAGAATGCCACAATGTTCTGTCTGCATGTTGTTTATTCGCTAGTCGGTGTCCTATACACATTCTACGTGTTTCTACACCCCACAAGTCAATCTGTGTTAATGTTCAGCTGGGACCTTTCCTCAGTAACTTGCTGTGTCTTTTCTGATACAACTGCTCCTTTTTAATTATGTTGGCAGAGCTGCTGAGGAGCGCATAACAGTATTGCCAAAGTTCAATAAACATACAGAGTAACTATAGAGTTTGGGGGAAAACAGTCAGTGCTGCTTTCACAAACTTTGGCAATAGTATGAGCCCAGTTTGGCCAATGCCAAACAAATGTCTAGCTTCAAATCTCTAAGCAACCACAAAATGATGGATTTGTTTTACTTTATTACATCCAATATTAAACTAAAAGTGCTGTGTTTGTGCAGTGCAGTAGCATGGCCAGACTGAGTGTAGTCCTGTGCAGGGAGTAAGGCCAGGTGAATATAAGTGTCTCTTTTTTGTTGCATTAGAATTGTGCAGATGAATCCCCAGGTAGTCTAAATTAATCAGAGTCCCACTGACTTAGTGAAGCAGAGCACTTCTGATAGGGAAGCTCATCTGCTTCCTCTGTGATGGTGTAGTAATTTATATGTTACACCGTCTCTATGAAAGCCATCATTGGCATCTTCAGAGTGTGCCTTGTAAATGAAAAGGTAAATACTATTGATAATAATGACTACTTCTTCATCCTAGCTTCTTCCTTTCCAGTTCTCTATGGCTAAATATAATAACAGTTAATCCATGTCAGATTATAAATATTGGAACAGTGTAAATCTGGGAGACTCATATTAATGTAATATTAAAAAACAGTTTCTATTCTCTGAGCTTTGAGCCTGGAAATCTATGCAAACTACTGCTGAAGTTGACAGCAGAAATAATCTGCGCAAGACTGGATATGTAGGATCAGACCAGGACTCCTAAGCAGCCTGACTATACTTCAAGATCCCAATCCTTAAATGCTCTCTTGACAGTTTAGAGGGTTTCATGAGAGCCAAAAACATCACAGACAATCTCTAATACGTGGATCACTTTACAGCTATGACTCTTTTTTCCATCATAATGTCCCAAATGAGAATGGCCCAAACAAGAATATAGTCCATGATTTGATACCTGTATAATTTTTCCTTCCATTGAACATCATGTTCTGCCAGCAGAAACAGCATTAGGTGACCCACTGCTCTGGGGAATGGCTGCAAAACTGGAAGACTTTGACATAGATACAATGGCAATGCACCAAGGTACACAATGGACAATGTACACAATGTTCTCATTTTCCATTCTCCCCTTCTGCCTGTTTGAAATTGACAACATCCTCTGGTAATATTTTTGGACAGGAACCTCAGTTTCAGTCCTGGGTGGTTTATGCTATGGAAATGCTGTCTGGAATTCCTCATATCCAAAAGTGTTACCAGAGGATATAAGAATCTAACGCTGATACTGCCTCATTCTTTAAGCAAAATGAATTCTCATACTTCTCTGAAGTGATTTGGCTGCGTAATGGGGCATGGCAGAAAAATGTTTCCAAGTAATGACCTGAGTCATTAATCCAGAACACACACTATCTTGTTAACATATGTGTCTGTGAGTGTACATATTTTATGCACAAAAATAAATAGCTCTGTGTGTATTTATGTACATAAAATTCCCCAAAACAACACTGGAAGGGTTACACATTTTAGTATCAAGGGAAAGCCCTAAAATACCAATGTGGCAGAATAGGCACAATGAAAGGTGAAGGATAGATTTTCAGTTTATTTATGTCCTTTCAGCTTTAGTGGAGTCATTCTGATTTACACTTAGGAAGGTCTGGCATGTTGTCTTTCAGAAGTGAAGGACAAGGTAAAAAATGGCTACATAAGGCCTCAAACACTTCTCACTAACGTAAGGGCAAACCAAGAACAGTTCCATCACACTCCCTGTCAACACTGTAATTCTGTACGACTCACACTGTGCTCTCTAACCTGCAAGAAAACCAGCTGGGGAGACTTTGTCTAGCATTTGGATTAAAACCCCTTGCATCTGAGCCCAGGCTGTTACTCCTCACAGGGGACCCTGCATTTCCAAGTTATCTCAGGGTGTATCTTCACGGACAGGAATGAGGCACCTGAGCATCTCTGCTTCTGCTCTGAGCTGGCCAGATGGGAGTCTGCTGTCATTTGCAAGTGGTACAATCAAATTACTTTGAACTACTCAAGCTTAGCGACTCTCTTGTGAAGCATGTTACCTGATAAAACTTTATCAGTTTTTAAATCAATTTTAAGTTAACCTATACAATTTTGCACTCAGGTTGGCTCTATATCTTTCACAACATAAACTGCCTACAATATCAACATTTGGCCCAAATTGACCAATTTCTGCCTTGTGGAAAGGGAGAGATAAGCTTCCCCTCACCATCTTCTGGTCCACATGGCTGGTGTTTTGCTGGTCCTTGCATGTTTACTTTCCTCTGCTTGCACAGCAAATGGTACACTTGGCCCATGCTGGCTTACACTACGGTCAATGCAGAAAATCAGTGAGACTCACAAGGGAGCTGAATTGTTCCCATGAGATTCTTTAGCTCAAAGCAATTCTGAAAGCAGAATTGAAGCATTTCTTGAGGCATGTGCACAGCCTGAAAACTGAGAAGCTGTAGCTGGACCCTCTGAGAGGCTGCTGGGTATATAATAAAAAATGCAACTTGATTTAAAAAACAAACAAAAAAATCCCAAACAACCTCCCCCCCAAAAAGCCAAACCAAAACCAAAACGACAGTTTCAGACAACTGCTTATTCAAGCAATTTTTTCCTTTATTTTTAATTAGATTCCAGAAATTATCATAGTGCAAACACTCAGTATAAAAGTTGCAATAAGAAATCTACATTCACATTTAACATTTCAGTCCATTCACTTTTTAACATAAAAATAAGACAAATATTCAATTGCTCTTCTCAATTCAACAATCCTGAAAAAGACTGGAAGATACTCTACAATAATATATTTACATAAAAATAGACCCGTATTATTAATGAAAATCTATCATTAGAAGTCACCCAGTGTTAAGTTATTGTATTGTACTATGTATATACATATATATATATACTGTATAGCTATAAAGATAAAAAGATTATTTATAGGTTCAGTGGGCTATAGCAGTTGGAATAATGACATCTTGACTTACTACATCATTCCTTATAGTTAGAACTCTTCATTTTACCTATGTAGATATTTCTTTTGTGATATAGTAGGCCTCCTCTTGGTCCCTTTGAAGTCACTGGTGACACCCCATTTGACATGGCAGAGGAATAGACACTAGAATAAGGCCTAACCTAAAAATTCAATAACTGTTGAAGTTAATATTTTCATTAATTTTAATGGGCCATAAACAAGACTAAAAGTTCTACGGAGAACTTTTATGCCAATAAATACAGAGAAGAATATATTTGGTTTTCCCATATGTCCACCTCACGCAAATAATTATTTTTTCCACAAAGTCTAAGAAAATATTCAAGTTAGTTCAGAAGCAATGCAGAATTTGCTGGAAATATTAGCTGATAAGATTCCTCTTGCATAGCCTTCCTACTGAATGTTTCAATTTAACCAACCTTATAATACTCCAAGCCTGTATTTTTCCTCTCTCTAATATTTTAGTAAAAAGTGGTATCCAGACAAACAACATGACTCCTCTTGAAATGGATTTGCATGCTTTTGCTAAACTGCTAGGGAACATGTTTTAGGCTACACCACTCTTGCTTATCTGTGTCTCTTCTTCGGGCCCTCGAGCAGAGATGCTGCTCTGCTTGCTGATGACAGACTGAAGCCTTATTGCCCAGCTTGCTGCCAGCTGCTTAAGCCTGCACTCCCACCACAGGGTATGTTTATGTGCCCTTTCAGGTTTGCTGTCACATGTACTGCTTCCTAATGAGATTATGTTAAATGTATTTCTTTCCCCCTAAACATCTATTATATGAAAAATCAACTTTTTGAAAATATATTTTCTTTTCAAAAAAGAAGCTTGACAATCATGTCACAGAGGACCTACAGAGGGAGATGGTAAAGCAGGCCTGAGTGGACAGTAAACACCTCAATAATTGCAACACAGCACTGAACAACTGAAGGTGAGTTAAGGGTAGAAGGGGTACCAGTTTCTGAAGAAGAAGTATTTTATGAGCTGTAGGTCATATTTTTACATCCAAAGAAGACTTATGTGGCGTTAAGAGGCAGGTAGGTATGTCTAGCTCCATCTCCTCTTATTGCTATGGCATTTATTTCATTTAAATATTTATAGGATGCTTAAAATTATGGATAAGCCTATAATGGACTCTCTGTCATCATGTAGGCAGACTAATTCTGTTGTAGAACACATGCTTTGTGTGGTCTTTTGCTTCCTACCTTAGGCTGCTGAACATTAATTATAAAACACTTTTAAATCTTTTCAATTAACAGATTGGAAAAATGCTTAGCATCTTATTTCCAAGCAGAACCTATGTACACATGCCAGCAGGGCAGAAGTAAACCTCCAGACAGCAGAGAGTACATGGACTTACCAGCAGGACAAAATCCAGACAGATGTTACTTGCGACACAAGTTTTAAAGACATGGATTTTAAGAGATGGGTCAAATTTGACAGAATCTGCTTGCAACTGTGAAATCTGTGTCAGAATTTAATCTCTGTCAGAATTTCAAAGGAAATAATACCACTGCTCTCAGATTCTCTGTATTGAGTTAATTATGCTAGAAGAGGTAGCTGTTCTTGGATTCTAGTTTTTAGACCTGTAAGCATTGCTTTCATTCTTACTGTATTCTATAATATTTTTCAAAGCTACTTCTCTGTAATAACCAGCTGTTTGAACACAGAAAAGAAACTCTCTGTTTGCTTTGTCAAAGTTCACTTTTGTGCAGACAATTATACTTGCAAATGGGAGCAAGTTATGCAATCACTTTTCTTCTTTGTTTTTCCTTATTGAGCCCTAGTAATGTTACTGTAAAAAAAGCAGGAATTCTAAGTGAAGAAGAATCTCTACCTACCCTAGCAATTAAAAATATAATTATCATGAAGCAATTTTGATGGCACAGGTAATTAATTTTCATTTACATTTCACTGGAAATTCTTGATATATTGCTCGAATGGCATTTGAAATATAAGAACAGACAACATTTGCACCCTTGTGCACTAAGGAGCAAAAGACATGAGAAATCACCTAAGTAACTTCAATGTGCCAGCTGAAGGTTTTCATAACTGATGCCACTACAGATAGGTCCAGGATTAAAGCAGAAGGTCAGGCACTTGAAAGTAAGACTCAATAGTGCACACAACCACAGTAATTAAACCCCACTTTAGCCCACAACAAGAACTGTTAGCTGTTTCACCACCAGCAGGCTAACCTACATCTAGCAAACCTGACAGTGCAGTTACAAGGTGTTCTGGATGGTTTTAGTTGTGTTACATAAGCCTGTTCTGAAGAGAAGAGCAGCCAGCTTTTTAAAAGGAGCCCCAAACTATCTGAAAATATTTTCTGCAGAACTCAGCTCATTGTATATGCTGAGCTTTCTAGGAAACCTGTTCTTCTTTAGCTTGGACCCACATATACCTGTGTATGGGCTCCCTCCACAAGAAAACAGAGCACTCCTTGCATTCACATAGCTGTACTGGTAGTAAACCAAAGAAGGAAAGGAGTTAATAAAAAATCTTCACAGTGATGCAGCACTTTTTGTTCCTTCCGTTTTATGCAGGTGTGTCATGTCTGATGCCACAGAAGGCATAAAACGGGGATCCTAATATAAAGAAGTAGATCCTCCAGCATGTAGTAAGGCACAAGCAAAACCTAGTCCTTTCAGCACGTACACCATGTACGTTACCCATGAATTAGTGCTAATTTAAATTCCAAGGGGCTTCCTCATGATCAAAAAATAGGCGTTAAAGGTGACAGCCCCCAACTATTTCTAATAGTTCCTTCTGAAATTCTGAAAGTAGTTCACCAGGAGATCTTGAACATTTTTGTAAATTTGAACTGACACAAAACCTCAGAAACTGATTTGACCGTGCAATTAAACACAAGCCTTATTTTTGTTGAACTACAAATCTGGTTAAGTACTCCCAGCTTGGATACTCCAGACTTGTCCCATATGACTGAGTTTTACCACTGACTTCAGAAGAGTACTGGCTTTCCACCTTTTCCTTTCAGCAACTGCTATCTCACAGGATTCTTTTTTTTGTTGATTTGTACTCTTGCTAACTTTGCCCTTTTTTTTTTTTCTTCTTTCCTTCTTTGTATCCTTGCACCGATCAGATTGCAAATCACATCAGGCCACCCAAGCAGTGCGATATTTTGAAGAGGAATTAAAGAGCAACAGGCAGCCACTCCCTTATATGCACTTTTTCCATTATTTACATTAATATATTTATTAATGATTTAGATTTGGCCTGAAAATTCAGTGAGAGATGTGATTAAAGGAACAATGATCTAAAAATTGCCTATACAGAGTTCTGAAAAAAGCCAATCATAAACAGCATTGGGGTGCAGGAGCAGTGTCCAGATTGTCATTATTCACAACAATTATGCTACTCTGAGATGTAAAACCCACTGAATTTGAGATGAGTTAGTCTATGACTGTTAGAAACCCTTAACTACTATAATGAAGACAATTGTCAGTACAAGGTAGTGTTTTTTCTATGCAGGCAACAGGGATATATTGTATGAACCTGCTTCAACTTAGGATGACAAAAGTACTTGCAGAAGCTGTACTGCTTAGTTAACCCTACAGTCATCTGATTGAACAAACAAATTAACGGATTTCTGAGTCCTATTATAAAGCTAGGTCAAATTGTAAAATGCAAGTCCTTATCCAAAGCAGAAAGTATTCACAGTCCATGTGCTTTTCCATTTGCCACAAGACTCAGTGTTATGCTCCTTCAATATTCCTTATTTATCACACAGCAATTATATGAGTAATTTGCGATGTAATCCTGAGTTGTAGTGACATGGATATGACAACTTTAAAAATGAGGTGTGCAAAATACCTTCAGAGTTTTATGTTTTATTTGTCAGAGTTATGGGAAAAATCAGTTAGAGGATTGGATATTGATTTCTTATTCCTATATCACTAGTTGACATGGGCCTCAAGCTGTGATGCCTAAGGGAGGCATCCCTGTAAGCATGGAATCAGCACAGAACCCAGATGGCTTAAAGCCAGATAAACCCAATGAACTTTCTCTGGATAGTTTTGTTAAATACTTTCTGCTTAGCAATAGAAACTATTCGGAAAATAAGTCAAAAAATCTGACAGAAATAAGGCAACAAAATTAATTTTTTTATATATATATATATATATACACACACACATACATATGTATATACATATGTATGTATCCAGGAAAACAACCTATTTGCATTATGTACTTTTCACATACAATAACTTATTATCACATTAGAAATATACTCTGGGTAACGTTGATGGGCCAAATTCACCTTCTTTGCCTTCCATAGTGTTGCACCTGCATACAGCAAAGATGGATTTGACACCTGGTCCTTCTTGATGACAATACTGCATCAAATGCAGCATCAGAGAACAACTATTGAATGTCGGACATTACACCATTTTGAACTAGAGTATTGGTTTTCTTTTTATATTACAGAAAGTAGTTTATTGCTTCTAATGACCAGAAGGTACCTTATGAAGACAGCTTAGATGTTGATAACACTTTTCATATACTGTGTTACGGACCTTGAAACACTGAGGTTGGCAGATCACAATCATTAGTTATTTTTCTTCTTTATTTGCTGTTTGTATTTTGATTTGCTGAATGCACATGCAACTAGTGACTTAACTGTGCCAGAAGTGATATGTCAAAAACACTTAGGAAAACTTACTGTTTTGTTTTATTGAAGTCAGGCATGAATGGCATGCAGTAGATTGCAAGGAAAATCAAAAAGACATCCATTTTAGAAGGATATATAATCTCCATGCACATGTAAAATGTCTCTTACAAAAATCATTAATTTTTGTTAAAAGTGTGCCTTTTTGCCTCTTTTTATACAAGTGTACATGCAATTACCTGTCCAAGCTAAAACTATTTACAAAATTTCATAGTACAATACATCTTTTAAAGTGAATAATACATGAAAGGCCAATGTTTTCTGTTGTTTTGTAACACTGTACAAGATTAAAAATAAGGCATTATAATACAGGTTTATCACAAATTAAAAAAACGTTGGTTTTCACTGTAATACAAAAGTCTAACTTGAAAGAACATTATGGCTAAATAGTCCTCCTGCCTGGGCAGAACACATACAGAATCTGGACTTGCTGATGTAAAGAAAATGCATTCTTTCTGCTACAAGCAGGAATCTGACACAGGAAAATGATTCACACTACTTACTAATGTGTTCAGACTCTTCAAAACACTGAAATGGCACAGGTCATATACTGTTTCCCTTCGAACAGTGACACCCAGCTACTTTATTTTGCCTGATAGATAAATTACAGGCATAAGTATGAAAGAGATTTAGGTGCATGACCTTCTCTTGGTTACAGTGTTGTAAAATACTCAGTTCAATATTGACACGAGACACTGCTACAACCCAAAGCAGAACTTGGCCTACAGAAGCTCAACTCCTGACCTTCACAAGCATACTAAACTGGTGATTGCTGCAGGCCTTGTGGACACATAAGGGATGCAGATTCAGCCCTTACAAGCTGAAACTTTTGGCTCTCAGTCTTACCTAAGGAAAGCAAGGGAAAATCTGTGTTGGTGAAGATAAGGGAGTGTCACTTGCCACAGTGCGAAGCAGCTACAAAAAACTATGCATTTTACAGACTGGGTAAAATAGCTTTCTAGTCAATGTAAATGGAATATGTTCGGAAATATCTAGCCAGTAGTTCAATGGAATGCCAGTTTGCAATCTCAGCAGAGAATAATAATTAAAAAATCATTTAAAGATAAAGGTAGTATAGGAACACTTATAAATCAGCTCCCAAGACTAAAAGATCTCTGATACTTATATGCTTATATAAAGAATGAAAGACTTCAATTATTAATATTATCTGGAAGAGAAAACATGCAAACTGATGTGAAATATTGTGCTTGCTATTGACAGACATTGACATGCCAAAATGGCATCACTTTGTTGTAGGGCATGTATCTGTTAATTGTTTCAAACTAACAGCTGCACAAAACAGTGAACAGAACTACAGGAGGCTATTCTGCCCACAAATCAACAAGTTACTATCCTCAGATAAACACCAGGGACTTTTGGTTGCTGTGGGGCAGACTCCTTGATGAGGTTACCCAGGGAGAAGTTACAGCACTTGACCAGAAGATTAATATATGCAAGACAGGAAATACAACTGCATGCAGTAAGATGGACACAACACAAATCCCACAGAAATCCAACGAAATTCTTCTGATGATTTTCAGGGATATTGGAGTGGGCCACATACCGTCTTAGGTCAATTGCCAATAAAAATTTGATTACAATCTTCTCTAATTTGGCAGAAAATGTGCATTTATGAGGTTTTCAGAAGTATTACTTCTATGTGTATTTCCCCCTCTTTCCATATATAAAACTTATTGAACATGTCAAGGAATGCAGAAGAGCTGAGAGATTAAATATGTCATTCAAGCTGTCACACAAGAGCTGAAATTAAACAAATGTAGACAGGACAGGAAAATGAGGAAAAACTATATGAATAGGGAGGGAAAGCATAAAGATAAGAGTACAACTTCATTATACCATGATTTCAATGGGCACTTAGCTTTCACTGTTGAAATGGCTGCTGAATCCTGCCTATCATTTTTACATGACATTTGACTAATTTGTGCCTCAGCTGAACTCTCTTCATAAATTTATACTGCTCAGTCCAGGACTACAAAGTAATATATCTTTTTCCCCACAGTAAAACCAGCAACAACAACCATAACAAAAACACAAAAAACATTAATGATAGGATAACGATGTTAATGGTAATGAACTTAATGAGAGTGATGTTAACCTGGTCTATTGGAAGGTGTCCCTGCCTATGGCAACAGGGTTGGAACTAGATGATCTTTAAGGTCCCTTCCAACCCAAAGCATTCTATAAATCTATGACTTAAAGTCTGGAAACTAACTCCAAATATACCATCGTTGATTCTGTAAGCTAGGGCATACACACAAGCTTGCCTGCAGTACCAAGAAGCCATCCTGGTCCACTTAACCTGCTCTGAAACCTCCTCCAAAAGTGCAGAATGAGAAGCTGATGATGGACCGTGCCTGTCTGGTCCTTTCCATTCAACGTGGAAAACATTCTTACAAAAGTCACATGCCTTATTTGGCTCTTGGAAAAGAGGATCAGGCTTTGAAAAGCTTTGGACCAATTCTGCTTAATTAGCAGCTGCTAATCATTTAAAATATTAACATGAATAATCTAAATCTACCTTGCTACACGATCTTCCACTGACATTACCAGGCTGGGAATGGGTCTGGGAAGGAGAACAGTCACAAAAAATATCAGCAGAGGGGACAATTCATTTATGCTCACTGTCCATTTAGTGATCAAAGAAACAATGGCAAGATGCCTATATCTTGAGCCTAGTAAAAAGAATAACAAATAAGTAATTTCATTGAAAGCTTTTGGGTGGGTCAATGCGTGTATTTGGTCGATGTGTTCACATACTACCAGATCTACTGTGAGGATCTGAAGATGCTTTTATTTTAGTATTATCAGTGAAATTATACCAAATTCACTGATGCAAAAATTGTGTAGCATGTGCTCTTTGAGAGTGGAACTGAGTGATTAATGCTATTGCACATAATGCTTTCCAACTTGGTTAAATATTTAACTTACCCGCGTGATGATTTAGTTCTTAGAAACCTGTTAGAAAACATAACTATGCAGTGTGCTTTACATGAATAACACTTATTCAGTTTAGTTATGTAAATATTTGTTCTTTTAAATCTGTATTCTCTACATGTATATTTTAAAAACTATTTGAATGCCTCAAAAGGGGAAATAAATGATTCTAGAAGAATAGCTGTGAACTGGGTAGCTCTTACGGAGATAAAGAAATGTAGTGACTTTCTTCAGCTCAATCAGCATGCATATACCCTGTACAGTACAATTAGGAAGCAGTTCTCAGGTTTTTATAGTCACTTTAATCATAAGACTAACTTTCCCAGCTTTGTAATGAAGCACCTAGGAGACAGGGTACATAAAAATTAATTTAGAACTCTGCTGAAAAACACTGGAGTCCCACAGCATCCTGATGTGGAGAACAGAAATTCCTGCAACATTTCTCTAGCCATTTGCATCTGCTGACATAGTGCTGTCATATACTTTTAACACAAAAAATTACTGCTCCAAAGCAAAGGCTGATTAAAGCGGAATCTCTCAGAACTTTCTTTCCACTTAAGTCTGTAATAAAATAGGCCCACCAAAGGGAAATGTGACATCCAGTACACGAAAGTTTTCTATTATACAATCTGTACAACTTCTGCATTCTGGAGTGGGGTTTTTAGTTTTGTGGGTTTGTGTGTTTTTGTTTTTGTTTGTTTTGTCGCCTTTTTTGACTTTTTTTTTGTTGTTGGTTTTTGATCTTGCTTTTTTTTGGCGGGGGGGGACAGATTGTTTTGCATGTTAAAAGGAGGTTTTGCATGTTTTTAGACAATGTAAAGTTTTGCTTCTCTTTTGGAAAGCAGTGAGGTTAGTTAGCCTGTGAATCCCCATCAGGACAGTATGGCACAGTTCCATGGAGTACATGTTCCTCAGCAGGATGACTTTCAACTGCTCCCACCTTGAGTATGGAGTTGCACTCCACATTTCACATCCAGATCATCATTTCAGGATGAAACCATAAACAATATGATGTGGGCTTCTGTAAAGAAAAAAAGCAGCCAAAATATATTCCTTTTTATGCAGATTAAGAGCAGGCCTTGCTCTCCTGGCACATTTACCAGTGCTCCTCATTTGGCAAAGTTTGACTGTGCTTGTGTCTCAGAATTATAGCTTTCTATAATTGTACAGCTTTGAAGAGTGAGTCTGGATAGAATCAAGATATAATAAAACTGTGGCATAAATTTAAAAATTGATTAATGTATAAAATTATGGTGGCAAACATACAAATGTCACAAATCTAGCAACAGCATGTTTGTCACCAGTACAGGACTATTCTTTGAGCTGTTTAGAATGGTAAAGCTAAATCCTGGACTTGAGCCACAGGACTTGTGCTATTTCTAAAAGCCTGAAATAATACCATCCGTCTGCTCCTCAGTAAAATCAGCACTGTACATAAAGGAATGTTTCTATATTGCATAAGCATATTGCTGTTCTTGCAGGGTGGCTCCTCTGCCTTGCACAGAGTCAAATGACCTACAAAGAGGCAGCAAATTCTAAGCTCTACCACTCTTGTATTTTTTTAATGGAAAGAATATATATTGTTCTTCTGCCCAAACTTTAAGCTCTGTGGTTTATCTACTTTATATCCTAGTGTAATGGTTTGATTGAAAGTTTTTGGAAGTTTTTGGAGCATGCAAGGAGAATTTTAAAAATATGTAGGGTTCTGTAATTAGCTGAATCCAGTCTTCATTAATCTGCCATTGACAACACAATAAACGCTGTTTTCCTCGCATTAATTCATGCACTGGGAGCACAGTTTCTCAAAGTCTTGCTGTAGCCCTGGAGAGTCTCCAGCCATCGCACATTCCATGGTTAAATGCAGCTTTGCTAATCCCAGGCCCAACAATTCTGGCTATGACAGAAAGAGAAATCTCTTTGCTATGTTACTGCAGGTGGATGTGTAAAGAAATACACATTTTTATTTTCATCTCTATAAATCTCTATTAAGTCTACACAGAACTGTTTGTATATGTGCATATATAGATTAAAACATATATATACACACACACATAAATAATTGCTTTCACATTTATCTAATTTTTTTCATTTACTGTTTAAAAATGCCAAGAAAATATTCCTCATTTCCAGAAAATCCCGTTTTGACTTTTCATAACAGAATTGCTAGCCCTTATATGTTCCATCCCAAGAGTTCATTACACAGTCCCCAAGTTCTCTTTGGTTGGGTTGTAGTGGTCCTTGGTTAATGCCATGGCCTATGACCTCTGACTTCTTAGTAAAAATTCAGGCAACAATTGCTCTCCAAGTTCACTGCAAGTGGCACAACCAAATCTCCTTTGTTCTATGCCTCCTTCACAGCTGGCACAGAAGGAAGATAATGCAGTGTTTGGTTTGTGTGAGTGGCAGACGCTTGACCTGCTCCAAGCCCAGGTTTTACAGTAAAGCTAGCAACTGAGGACACCGATGGACAGCTGGTGCCCAGTTTTGTCTGAATGTTTGCTCTCCCATAAGGGTACATTTTCCGCTCTAAGTTTAAAGACCGTGTTTGGGAATTATTTCCATCAGCCTTTCCTTCCAGGAAATAGGTCAACATTTCACCTTTTCCCTTTACACTGACTTTACCCCTGCACACGAATTCATAACTGCACCTTTTTAATATCCGCTGAACTTCTTCTGTCACCTGTAGACAGAAAAAAAAACCCAAACCTGTTACTTTTTTCTGTTTATGTAATTGCTCACCCCTTCCCATTTTACTTCTCTGTCATGACATATGCATAAGCAGAATGGATTAGCACCTACAGCTGCTCTCAGGCTCACTTAGAATTTTCTTTACGAAGTAAAGATCACTGATCAAACTGGAATCTGAGAAGCAGAATTTCTGGTCTTGAGTTAAATAAATACACAGACAGATTAAGCTCCATCCAACAGAAATGCATAACCAAATTGTAAACTGGATCAGTTCCAGTGATGTTAATTTATTGCAGAAGACCTTTTGATCCCTGGAGATTAGACAGGTATTTAGGATAAATGACTGCAAGTACTCATTGAGCTTTTGAGAGGAACACCATAGGTTCTAGTCAAGCCCTAGTAAAATAACAATGTTCTCTGACTGCATTGCCTTTCCAATCCAAAGTATCCAAGCAATTTTTAGAGCTACATAAAATGTAGTAAGGTGCAAATGGGCATAGATCCTTTCCTTGTAGGTCCTATTTAGGCAAAATTTCTACAGCACAAAGACTGGCAGTGTCAGCATTCCCAGGCTTGCCTCCCACTGTGTGCGATGAAGCAGAGAACTCTTGTTTCTTCTAATGGGAAATGATTTATTTGAGGATTTCATTGTCTCTAAGGAGTGAAGTGTATAAGATGGAAAACAACTATACCTCTGATGGTGAGTAATCTGGAGACTGTTGCCATCTCCATAAGAACAAAGTGAGGCTGTGTTTTCTAAGTGTTCTTGAAAATGTAACCACATATATAACAGGAGGTATGTAGAGTCTGCAAAATTGTCTTAGCATGCGCTCACCTGAATCTTTCCCTGCACTCCAGTACTATCCATCCGGCTGGCAACATTCACAGTGTTCCCCCAGATATCATACTGTGGTCTTCTGGCTCCAATGACTCCCGCCACTACAGGCCCAACATTAATACCTAAAATTAAACAATGAGTTTGGTTTTCACTACAACATATTATCCAAGGGAAATATGAATCCTGCAAAACAGATTTGACACAAATGTCTTAGAATTTATTTTTTTTTTTGTAATAGGGTAATATATGTTAATTTCATAAAGCTCAGTCAGGGGAGGTTTAGGTTAGTGTCAGAAAAAGGCTTTTCACCCAAAGGGTGACTGAGCACTGGAGCAGCCTCTCCAGGGCAGTGGTCACAGCCCCAAGCCTGACAGAATTCAAGAAGCATTTGGACAATGCTCTCAGGCACATGGTGTGACTCGGGCTGTCCTGTGCAGGGCCAGGAGTTGGGCTTGATGATCCTGATGGGTCCCTTACATATTCTATGATCCCTCAGCATATTCTATGATTGAATTGATGCCAAGTGGACTTCTGCATTTGTGAAAGGCTTAGAAACACAACAAAGACATTCCTTGAGATACCTTATTGGAAATGCAATATGACAGACAACATAAAAAATTTGATTCTTCTGTGGATTTTGTTTGTTTAAAGAAAAGAAGAAAAGCAGTGGTAGTGCAGAGTTTAGCAGAAAATAGGCCAAACTGTTAAAGATCTTTGATTGTTTCCTACAACTTCCACTGCAGTTGCACATATAAAGCCTTTTAATGGAGGTTTTCCAAGTGGAACAGAAATAATGGCCTGGAATACACAAGGATTGAGGTAAGGGAAGTGTGTCAGGTTGGTTGTTAACTAGACAACTCAGATCCTGGAGACACTGGAAGAAGACAAAAGTATCTGAAATAGGCTCAAGCATATTTTTTTGGAAACTGCAGAGCTCAGTTCTACATTTCTGACTAATTTCAACACCTTGTTTGGAAGATAAAAGAGGATGTTCCTTCTGAGTGCCCTGAAGGGATGCAGATACTAAACTCTGCATGAGATTCTGTGCAAGGGCTTTCCTAAGCAATTTATGCAGAAGAATGAGGGCTAGATATTTGATCCTTTATGAACCTGGAAAGACAAATTATAACAGAGTTCAAAGAGAATTTGGGGTTTATAATTATTAGGATGTATAAGAGGTCAAAGATGTATAACTCTCCTATTGCTGCCTTTGATGTCTTTGGTCTTTCTCAATATTCCACTGCTAGAAACCTCAGTTTTCCCCTTGTCCAGCTCATTCTCACAAGTCAGCCATGAAAATATATAGAGAAAGGAGCTGGAGAAAACTATCAGTGTTAGAATATGCAATAAAATGAGAACAGTAGTGGAAGTACCACTGGAGAGGAGCAGGATACATGAAGAAAAGGAAGCAGGGAACTTGATCTCTGAGAAGGCTGAGAGAAAGGACTCTGAGTGGTAAGACATGTAATAACATACAAAGGATTGCATGGAAAGGGTTGTGTTGTGCAAACCAAAAGATTTGATTTGTTGGAGAAAACAGGACTGGTTAAGGTGATTTGGCATCTGTGGATAAAAAGCTCCCACTGCACTTCTAATGCCAACAAAGTTTTTGCAGATGTAACTTAATACAGTAAGACCCAGTTTTCAGCAGCTTAGCAATGCAAAGCAGTGTAAGCCACAAGACTGGGTACACTCATAATATTGTATAAAATTAATGGTGCAGTTTCCTTTTAGGGGTGCATATATTAAGTAAACACACTGGAATTGGAAGCAAATACAGTTTCTTAACACTAATGCACACCATCCAGACTGCTGACCTTCTACATGGATGTGACTCTCTCACTAATGGAGAATTTTCAGTTTTAATCATGAGTGCAGGACAGGTAATCCTTTGCTGACAGCACAGGAAAAAACAACAAAAAACAACCTTCTGCTTGTGTGATAGTTGTAGAAACGTGACTTACCAACTCGTAGGACAAAGTCATTATAAGACTGATAGTTGATTTCATCAAGAACGTCAAACATCTCTATTGCAAAATCTGCCAGTGTGCTCAGATGGGAAGAAATTGATTTTTTAGCCTAGAAACAAAATAACGTTGCACATTAGATTTCTATGGTACTGAGATACAGGTTAAATACCAAAGTGAAAAATAATGAGAAGCTCAAACAGATGGCTTAGGAAAAGAATCTAACCAATTTTTCTGTTTGTGAAAGGAAACTTTTGATGGTAGCTACAGCACATGCATTCTTTTCTTCTGCTATTTTTTTATTCTCTCTCTCCTTTTGATTTCTGGGAAGAATGGAAAGCAAAGTTCCCATGGTAAAGTGGTTCTGTTGCTAGAGAGCTGCAGATGTTTGTTTTGAGTGTGGCAGGGAATATAACCTGCTTTCTTACAAAACTACTTTGCCTGGGGAGTATTAATAACTATAGTTTCTGCCCTCTTCTCCCTCTGGGGCTTTTGCTAGCTCCCAGCTCCCATGGGGTGCATGCTGTTCCCATTGACAAAATTCCTGTTAGGTTTAATTCTGTGAGATGCAGAACACCCCTACGTTCTTCCTTTCCAGGCAAGTTGAAGGGAGTTGCTATCAATTGTATCTAAATGAACTAAAGCAAAAAGCGTGAAAAGGATCAAATAAAATGGTGAAGTATTAACTTGGAAATAAAACCCCAAACATGAGAAAATAATTTTTACAACTTCAGTCTAATTAAACTGGGCAACTAATTTTCAGAGGATATTGTGGATTCCAAAACTTAGCAAGATTCTAACATAATTCTCAAGATCATGAAAGAAATATTTGCTACAAAGTAGTAAAAACTTGAGCAGCATATTATTAGAAAGTGGAAAAGAGATGTTTGCATATTTGTTCTGTAACTCATGCCCTCCCAGGATCTAACTTTGGTTAGTTAAAGACAGGTTACTAGAATAAACCTTTGACTCAACTCAGTATGACTGCTCTTCTGTTTTGCTCTTATTTGCATAAGAAATATGAATTTTTGAACAAATTTGCAAAGCAAAGTGGGCTAAAGGTAGGATATGGTGAAAGAAGTGCAGGGTCACTGGCAGCTTCAGTAGAGTGTTACACAACAGGACTGTGCAAGCTGGCATGAGATGAAAGCTTGCTGAGTTTTTGCCACGATAGAGAGATTTTATAAATGCAGCACTTAACAGTGGCTGAAAAACCTGAGAAACAGGATGCCATTCACTTTATTCACCTCAGTTTGAAAGGGTTGCTTCATGTGGCTAGGAAATTTACAAAAAATTATGAAAGTCACCCTTGTGCCAGTCCTAATTTTTGGGAAGAATATTTTTATTTACCTTCCTGGTTGTCTGGCATTCTGCTTCTTGTAATGTGAACTAGCTAGCTCTACTCTTTTCCAGAATCACCAAAACAAAGCAAGAACAAGAATTAAGCTTAAAGAGCTGATGGATACATTTCCAACAGAGAAGGAAAAAATATTCAATTTCAGGAACAGGGAGGGAGTAGTGCATAGTTTTATTTGGTTTCTAATCTTTTTTATAAAGGTTTCCTATCTTCCATTTCTTTGCTGTCTGATGAATGCTCTGTTTTCCTGCAATGCCCTTCAGGGTTGCAGGAGAAAGGACTCCTTGGTAACAATTACTGAGTGTGCTGCAGGTGACAGATGCTTCTCAATAGGATTAGGGCAAACTCTTTTGAACCTGCCCTGAAGAACACCACGAGGTTAGGACCCTGGTGAAGTCAGGATCCCGGTGAAATACAGACACAATGAATTTACATTGTGCAAAAGATCTACAAAGAGCTTGGTTTGTGTGCTGCCCTGCTGATGTAACTGGCAAGCTATTATTTATTTAAACATCAGAGTAGTTACTGGAAAGACTGCTCAGAGCATCACAGCAAAGTCACAGTGATAGAGGCAATGTGCACTTACTGTAGTCACCTGATGAAGTCAAGGTGCAGAAACAAGAGTCCAGTAAAATATGGGATTTAAATATTTAACTTCATCAGGGTACTGGGCTCTTAAGTGTATAAATATCCTCAGTTAAGAGCACAATTAACCCCATCCACTGCCTTCTGTTGATGTCCAAATCCTAGTATGAAATTAGTGATTCGCAATCAGAGGCTGTGCCAGATTTTCAGTTGAAGCTGGGAGACTCCTGGCAGAGGGCAGACCAGGGGGAGTTGAGTGTCTTATGGCTCCCCATGGACACATATGACTCCATAGGACAGCCCAGGGACTGTGTGAAGGTAGCAGTGATTGTCTGTGCATGACAGGCCAGCCAAGATTATCAGACTTCTAATATATAGGTGTATGCTGAAGAACTATTGGGAAACTGGCAAGAGGGTGTGACTAATTTCTATTCATTTGCATCACATAGGGAGAGATCACAGAAGAGCTGAAACCCTAAGTTAAAGTAAAAATTATTGTCTGTTTCATACAAGATCTTTCTTTCTGGAATATAGAATTTTAAATAAATTCTACATGTACAGAAAAGATCAAAATTTGCCCCAAGATTTAAAAGGAAGACAGAGTACTGTACAAGATCTTCTGCAGTGATTTAAAATGCATTACTATCATAAGCTCAGAATAGTATCTTCAGTACTGGACTAACTCAGCTGACCCTTCACTCAACAACCATAAAATACAAGAGACAAACATATTTAGGTTTAGGATCATATGCTGCCAAAGTTACACAGTAACACACTTGTTTTGAGGATTATAGTTCAAAGAGCATTTATAGCAGACACAAAAGTATGCCATTGCCTGTTTGTCTCAGATCAAACACTGAAAAAATTCGAAAGATCAATGTTTTTTGCCTGTCTCAGAATCCATGAATCAAACATTTCAGGATAAGCAGATTTTTAAAAATACCCTTTTTTTGGTAACGTATAGATTTCTAGGAGCGATAAAAAGGAAGGCATCAGCTGGAAATACTTTGCAGACCAGAAGGTCAGTTATGTGACATACTCCAACATGATTCTAACCATTGATTTCAATGTGGTCTTGTTTTATATTTACTTAGCAGGGATAATTGTTGCTAAAGAGTCCACAGGGCATCTTCTGGCCTTTTTTGCTTTTGCCTTCTAATTTTGTGTTATTTTGCAATGCTAAATCATATTCACTAATGTATTCAAACATGTCTACAACATATGTTCATACATATCAGAACAAGGGAGAGGTGTCTGGAAACCTTGGGCAGATGAGATGAATGGATTGCTTTAATTTACATTCCATTCTTATATTATTAATTCTATAAAATTTTCATTATTTAGTTTTATTAGTCTAATTACTAACGCACATAGTACTCTGTATACAATACATTTAATATAAAGCCCACAGGGTTTTCTGGCTCTCCAGATGCTGCTTGGAAATCCAGGAAATTTCTGTTCCAAGACAGTACCTTAAGGTAAGAATAACACTCGGGTAGTAATGAGAATACAGAAGAACTGTGCCCCAGAGTTAGTGGGTTTGAAATGACTTTGACTTTTTTTATTGCTGAGTAATTAAAGTGGTAAATAGAATGCTAATGGTAGAGACAAAAAAGAGCTGATTTGGAGGGAGCAGGTACAGTGCAGCATTGTACCTAGCACAAAGTTCCTGTCCATGATGGGGGTTGGGAGAGTATGTTTATTTTAGTTGTAGGTTACATCCATATTTCAATATTAAAAAATATATGTAAAAATTGCATTTTAATATTCTTCTGCTAGTTTTGCAGCAATTCATTACACCTAGAGTCTCCCTTTCCCTGCATCTTACAAGGCCATCTAAGATACCGGGTTTAAAACACTACCACTCTGATTTAGAGGCTTTTCTACACCAATTTGCAGGGAATTCAAAGCTGCAGACAATGAAATCACGAGTGAAGCCACATAAGCAAGTGTGGCAGTTTTCAGGCTACCAGCTGTTCTTTGAATCTTTCAGATTCAAAATGTTGCAAAGAAGTCATACAAGTTATCAATAATCACACAGAATTAGTTGTGTTTCTGATGTTCCTCTGGAAATTGAAGGAAAATGGTTCCTTCATCTAAGACTGTTGTGTAAAATCTTCTTACCTTAGTTCCTGAAGTAGGTACGAGTCCGACAGCTGCCATATATGTACTTCCAATTGTCTTGATTTTTTCAATGTCCTTATAATATTCTTTGTCCATAAGCTTTGTTTAAAACATAAAACTGTTTAATATTACATAATATTTTAGACAAGCAACCGTAGTTATCAGACAATACGTGCAAGTTCATTAAACCATATTATTTGCTAAGTTGAGGCTTGCCCACTTTGAGGTTGTTGAAAAAACTGCCATTAACTTCTATTTTGATACTCTTTCTATATTAGAGAAATTTTAGGTCAGAGTCATGCGCCTAAAAGTACAAATTTGGCACTTTGGAGAAGCCCAGTGGACACCAACTATGATTAAATAGGAAGTTTACTGTACGGTTTTATTTAACAGTTCAAGATACAATGATTTACTACAGATAATCTTGTTGATAGCTATGTGGTAGAACTGATACAGTCAAAAAACAGTGTGTAGACCTTACCTCATCAAAATCAGCAATAATTTCATTTAACAGGCGTAAACATTCCACTCCCATATTATTGCCATCCAATTCAATGTAGAAATCATTGAAATTTGGGATGGAAGCAAACATCACTCCCACTTGTGAATATGACTGGTAATAAAGGTCCTGTAGTTCATAAGCAGATATAATTTTTATTTTAAACGATTAATCTAAACTAAACATCATTATTACCATACTTTACTGCTGAGCAATAGCTAGGACAAAGGCCATCAGTTTTTCTAGAGAGAAAACCAGACTTCTTAAAATAATATTGAAACATGTCTTCACTCAAGGCCACAATAAAAAATGAATACCTAAGGTATTAAACCCATTTAAAACAATTTAGTTTTTTTTCTGTTTAGACATAGAAGCAGTGAGCCAAAATTCGGAGAAAGTCCTAACAGAACTTAATAGAACTTCTATTGTATGAGAAAAATAATTTTCTTAATTTTGTTTTACAAGCAAAATAGGAGATGGACCAATTTTATCCTGCGGTACAAAACCAGCCTCACTCCTTTAAGTCTTTCCATGTGTTGTGGAGTCCTATATAATATAATGCTGTCTGTATGGTAAAGTTTCTACTTAAAAATTTGGAAGGCTCAAAGAAAGAAAATCACTCAACTGTGGTTCAAATACTTTGACCCGCACGGTCAAGAGCCGTATCATGGGCATGACGGCTACTCCAGTGCTGAAGGTTTTCAGATGACCAGAAGGACTCTCATAAGGCCTTCCTGAACCAATCCATTTAGTCACTACAGCCTTTGATTTTAATCCGTGTCTTCCTTGAGTATGTACAATTCTCTGGTTTTAACTTTAAATAGATGGTTTTGGTAATGGTAGCATACTTTCCAGAACTAGAAAGCTTAATACAGAAGTGTCTAGCAGTTCATACACTTCACCATTCAGAACCAAACTGAGCTCATGTAATACTGTGACAAATCCCAATATCCTACATTGATTGGAAAATGAAAAAAAAAGTGATTTACATGCAGGTACTTGGTTACATCGATGTTGAATGACAACCTTCCCTTATCCTGAATTTTATTACAATTTTTCAGAGAAGGAGGACCATCCAGCAGAAGAAATAATCTCAAACTAATCCTTGAACAGAAGTTTTTACATAGCTACTATTTTTACATGAGCAAAGTTTTTTCCAAGCCTTTCTTGAAGACATACAGGTGGAAGGTGGCCCAAGCCACACAGGGACACATCCATACAGCATGTATTTAAATTTTATCTTGGTTTACCATATTTCTTGGATTAGACATAAGAAAGTGCTGTGCAACATGGGCCGGCAACAGGTTGAAAAGAATTCTTTTATTATCCAGCTTTACTCTCTCCATATCATCTCTCTCTTCTTCTGCCTGTTGGGATGGAGGAAAAGAAAAACCTTTCCAAAAAGCAAAAAATTAGCTGAGCCTATCAAATAGCTTCTATTAATTCATCCTTTGGAATTAAACAAATATAGAGTAGCAATGTGGAATCAGAACAGTTCTCCTGTACCATGCTTCTACATTAGGCAAAATCCCTTTAAGTCCTTAGTAATTCAAGCAAAAGTCTCTCGGCTGTTTTCAAGGTTTGATCAGCTAAATGTATTGGTATCTTCCGTAGTTCTCTGTTCTTTTAAACAGATGTTGGATATGTTTACAGAGTAAACCAGAATAATCCCACTCAAGTCGCATTGGCCTTGGAGGCCAATTACTTCCCATGTAGTTCAAGACAGTGACAGCAGTATTTGATTCATCTTTCAAACAAGAGAAGCCAGTGAGAATCACCAGTGTTTAAAGCAAACCTATGTAATTTGCAGTAAAATTGAAACAAATCTGGTAAGACAATAACTTCAACAGAGAATAAGATTTTAAAATTGAGCACCCTTAAGAATGAGGTACAATTTTTAAAAAATGATATAAAGATAGTTAACATTTCTAGAGATTGTTTTGATTATGCTGGTGTTTGTCATGAAAACATATACAGTTCCTTTGCAACAGAAATTCTGTTATTCATGTGAATGATAGCATTCAGAGAGAGTGCTTAGGAGTTAACACATCTGAGGTCCCTAACCCAAGATACTGGCATCTTATTACAAGTGCTTGACTCACAGGAGTTAGTGTGAGTAATACAATAGGAAACAACTTTAAAAATCAGACCGCTTATTTGAAAAATATAGAATATCTAGGAATCTCATTTGGGACTCCTAGGTTTGAAATTCCAGCCTAGTCCTTCGTAGATGCATTCGCAAAATTACTTCTCTGGAATTTGCTCCTTGTTCTTAGAGTGACTTCCAGCTTCGCACTGATTTCAATTAGAAAACACTTGATCAGTATCATAATTTATCCCACAGAAATCTCAGCTTATTCTTTGTTCCTCAATAACACTCACAAATCTTATGCTGTGATCCCAATGTGATTTTGTTTATCTAATTGCAGTCAGTAGAAGACTGAAAGGCAAAATTCTAAGGCATTGTTGAAAAAACAAAATCACATAAACTGTTGATGAACCTGTTCTAATCTTTCTTGGTGTCCCATTTATATCTGGAATTTGGTATCCTGATCTACTACAAAGTCCACATAATTTCTCAGTATCCATTCCTAAGTAGGAGATAAACAGTCACCTCTTGCCTTCATATAGTCTAACACTATTATTTCATGTGATTTTTTTTCAGGTAGCTAAGTTTTATTTTCCATGACAAAACTTACAAAACAACCTTTTTATTCAAATTACACAGTCTGCTTTGCCCTGCAATTTATTCTGTATTTTTAAATTTCTTTACAAGTAGAAAGGATTCTGAAAGAGAACTGATTTTATAAACTGAAATTCTTCAGGAATTGTTGTCTTTTTAAAGAAATTCTCAGCTCCTACTCTAATTTGTGTAATAAGAAACAGAACCTGTTCCAGAGGGAAATACCAGTAAACTTTAAATAGCAATTAAGTTTTGCAAGAAATATACCTGAAGCTTTTATTCTAAGCATCGATTTTCTGTTTGTGAGCTGTTTTCTTGACACTTCTTTTGCTATTCAAATTTCACATGCTCTTTTCTTAAAATATCCTTTGCCTATTTTGGTGGTATAACTCTGACTTACTGTTTTCTATAAACATGTGAAATGACCTCTGGCATTTAGTTTGACTGTTGGAATTTAAATGTTTTAATAGGAAAAATAAAAAGATTCTTCAGCTGAAAATCCAAACCAAGCTTGCAACTCCATTTTACATCCCACTGGAATACAGGAAATTTTAGACAATGGCAAAGAGATTTGTGAACTGAATTGATGATCTTAATAAAATACCCATTTGGGGCTTCCTTATCCATTCCTCTATTTTTTGAACAAGAAATTTTGTTGTTACTTTCTTCCTAGGAATGTTAACGTTCTCAGTTAACCTACCAATACAATATGGGGCAGAATACCATCCTAAAGAACAAAACTCTTTTGAGTCAGGGTGTGGAGATTTCTGGACTGATCAAAGGAATCAAGTAGGGGTAGGTAAGTGGAGTAATCAGTTTGATGCATTGTGTGGGTAGTGATGTTGATCAGTCACTGGCAGCTGCTGTTCGTTTCTAATCTGGAAATGTGTAATCAAATTCCTCTGCCTTTCCCAGTTGTGGCCCAAAGTGTTCATTTTGGAAGAAATAAATGATTGAAAAGATTCTTCAGTACATCCCTCATTATGTATGAATCACAACAAAGGTTTCAGAGCAAGGAACACCCGTGACTAAGAAGTAGTGAACTGGGCTCTTGAGTGAAGAGCTAATGGCTTAAATCAAACTATCAGAGTCATGTCTGAAGTGGTGGCAAAATCATCTAAGAGCAGGGAAAGGCATTAATGATGTCAGCATTGTTAATGATAGAAGCCTACATGTTCAACACACCCAACAAGTGTCAGTTCCCTTTTTGGATGCAAAACTGTTAACTACAGTTTTGACTCTGAGACGGTTCAGTTGCCAAAAATGAGATTGTGGGAAAAAGACTTGAGGTAGAATTGAAGATAACAATATGGAAAATATAGGGGGGAGTATGGTTGCTACTCTCTGGATGGAACACAGTCAGCACACCCAACTTTCCACACATGGTATAATCTAGGGGGTACTAAATGGAGAGTGGAGTGGAGTGGAGTGGAGTGGAGTGGAGTGGAGTGGAGTGGAGTGGAGTGGAGTGGAGTGGAGACACTGCAACCAGCCTCTGCTGAAACCCTTGCAGAGGACAGTACTTGGTGGTACTTTTTAGTTGACGAGCCGCACAGCAGCTGGAAGCCAAGGCAGATAAAGGAAGATGTACTGCTGTTGAATCAGCAACCGTGGCAAAATTACCCTGCTTGGATTGACACATATCCCCATCCCAAGGTTATCTCAGTTACTACACTGATGTTACCCACCTCCAAGGCATGACCACCCCTCACTGAGTAAGATGCATGACTAATGTCACTGAGGCTTTGCCTAAATGTAAAGAAGAGTTAGGAAAGGGGAGAAGACTCCACCATAAATTCTGGGATTAGTTGGCAGGCTGAACCTCTCTTCTCCCGCATATGGACACCTATGGGGTAAGAAGTGTACTCTATGCATGATGAATGATTATCTTGAGCTAGCTCTCACTGGGGACTAGAGCTTGTCTGTATCTTGCTTTGAATACATTTTTTCAGTCAGATACTATCACCAGCAATGCTAAAACCTTAACTTCTCACTTTTTTTTTATTAATAAAGAGTCTTATCTACAAACTGTTAATGTGGGTTCCTCAAGGGAGATAGCAGTCAATGGCAGTGGGTAAAGGTGTGGAGACCCAGGAGGAGGTGTCTCTTTTGGCATGTGAACCTGAACAAATCAGTTGAACTGCAGATCTAGCAGATGACTCCGTGAAGGGTCCCCATAGCAGGGGGTGCTGGCAGACTGCTTGAGCCTAAGGGTCTTGGCTTTCCTGGGGCATGGTCAGACTAATCAAACACTAGGAGTTTGAGAAAATCTTTGTTTTCACATGAAAAAACCCTTAACATCATGGAAAGCCCTTGAATAATACCATGGTGGGTAATGGTAGCAAACCCAAAATAGGGGCAAATTATGCAAACAGCAGAACAAGGGGAATACTCTTACTTTTTTGTCCCCTGACCTATTTGAGGCCAAGCACCTCCTAGATAACAGAGAGAGAGAGGAGTACACTCTCTCCATATGTTCTGGGAGAAATTTGCACTGACAATGCCCACGTGGGGCAATGCAGTTCCCTAAAAACTAAGCTGTGTTAGCTCTGCCTGACCTAGACCCAGAACTAGAAGCAGAACATTCATGGAATTAGCATAGCATTCCTTCTGAGTCACTTTCTCATGCTGAAAAACAAAGGCATATTATCTTAGACCACACACTGGTCAATACTGCTGTATTGCTGGTACCCTAGATAGAGTTTGTGCATGGACTGCTCTTAACCCATCCACACACCATGCCTAACATCCTGCTTCATTATTGAAGTGATCCATTAGGAATATGAACAGAAGTGTACCTCCTCTGCTACTGCTGCACAAAGCTTGAAGATCTATCCTCTTGCCTTGCACTGCCTAAGACAGCTCCCATTTATCAATTTATCAATTTATCAATTCTGAGGAATTTACCAATTCCTCAGAAGCTGCTTGGGGAAAGAGGAAAAACAGTTTTGCATCTCTCACAAGGGGAGATAAACGAGTGAAGGTGAGGTAAAAAAAGACTTGGTCATGTCCAACAGTGAGGACTCTAAAACTATCCCACCACACAGATAATATGGGAGGGAAGTAAGCCAGTTACTGGTATTTTCTGGACCTTTTTCCAGCTTCCTGCTTTCTGCCCTTCAGGGAAGTGCAATGAAAACTGTCCTTCCTCCTTGTGACTCATGAGCTTCTAGTGCCTACTCTTTGAGCAGCTGAGATTAAAGGATGCATAGGCATCACTCTTTCTCAGGAAAAACAGACACTGGGAAGGGAGAAGGAATACTTGGGGCTGAAAGATTAAAATAGCACAGATCACAGGTATTTATATTTCTGGTGGGAATATTATCCAAACAGCTAAATGGCATTTAAACCTTCATCTCTTTGCCCCTATTCCCATTGGTTAATTAAGGAAAGCTGCCAGAATTATATTTATGCAATAGCTACTAGTTTAAAAAACAAGGCATATTATTGTGAAAATAAACAAGAAAGAAAATGCATTGGCATGACCAATATAATTTTTCACATTCTCCTGCTTGTTTATACGTGTTTGGTATTTGTGACAGCTGGGTCATTTTGTGGAACCCAACTGTATTTGCAGAGCTGCAGTACTTAAAAGCAGGCTTTATTTTTGCACTGGACATGGTGAAAAAATTTAAAATATTTTTGGTACTATGACTTTTTATATCAATCTAATTAACATCTACTGCATTTTACATGGGTACACATGATCCCACGGTTTTACAATGCTGGTAAGTGATTACCCATCCTCTGTCTGGGAAGTGGTCTGAACAGTTGTATCACCTGACAGCTTAACAAACCTAAAAATGCTGTAGAAAAGTCTCTGACTAAATAGATACCACATGAAAATACAGTTTCAAGATTCAGTTAAAAAGAAGCTGGGCACCAGTGCCATGGAAATCTCATTTTTTTTAACCTGAAGATGGCACTGCATCCACAGGGAACAAACCCATCACACTGCTTTTGTAGGGCCAGACTTTTGAGTGGAAGTGCTAAGACACCTGGCAAGTCTTGCCTGCAGACTGTAAAATTCATATTTCTTACAAGTGTAATGGACTAGAAAAGACAGCAGAATAATATTCTAGTATTCCCTAAAGAATGCATCAATCAAATGCATCAAATTAAGTTATATCATTGTATTATTCTTGTTTTCCTCCTGTGACAAATCCTGGGTGAGGGAGCAACTACATTTTTTGGCAGTTTTAGGATCTTTGTGAATTTATTATTTGTATTTATTTGTCCGTTCATTTTTTTTCTCTCCCAGTTTTGTTAAATAATTTGCATAATCAAAAATGGTTATCAGTCACAAATAAATAAAATGCTTCTATATTTGCTATTCATAGTTATTGTCATATGAGGCACACAGAGTTACTCAACAATGTTATGCAGAAAATGAAATTCTCCTCCAACTGCCTATTAAAAATATCAAGAAAACAACCAACAGATGTTTTCTGAAAATACTGTGATATTCAGAAAGGTTAAGTCTGGCACAGAAAAAAATCCTAGGAAATCAACAAGAGCCTATAACACCGCTAATGTGTGAACGGTAAGTACAAATATAAATGTTTTAACAACATATCATCCATAAAAATTGTATTTTTTCCACATGATGTACATAAATTCTACTGTATTATCACTGTTCTGGTAATGCAACCTAGATGAATGGAAATTAGATTAACTTATCTTGAAACTGTGTAATTTTTCTGAATCAGTTTTTCTTGTTTGAAACTGCTCTTCTTCAAAGCACTTTTTTTCCCCCGATGGGCTGGAAAAAATGTGTGGAAGTGTGTTTTCCTCAGACCTTAGCATAGACCACTGAGTATGTATCTATGTATTCCTACTGATTAATTTAAGGATACTTTCACTGTTCAAAATATAATTTAGTAGTACTAGACTGTTGTTTATGATGAAAGAAAAGAAATTATCTATGAAATCCTTTTTATTGCAGCCTATGCCACAAATGCTTTTATTCATCTGAGAACATTTTTACAGAATTAGCCCAACAATGAACATTACTTAAAGTATGCAAACAAAGTGCTTGAAGCTTCCACAATAGCCCTTGAGTCTGAAATTCCCTCAGATGTAAGCCAGCAATTAAAAAGCCTCCTAAAATGACATACTGAACCACACGGGAATATCTTCACACAGTAGGGGCTGGCTATTGGGAGATATGAATCTAGCTTTAGCATTTGGTTCATGTAATTCAATGTTTGCACAAAGAATCGGCACATTCCCTTTGCAAAACAGAAAATCTCCATATGTTCTGTGCACTAAGTCAATGGTCTTTCTAAAACTTCTGTTACCAGAAATATAACCAAGTTAAGCCAACATGGTTTAATGGTAAGTAGTACTATGGCTGTAGAGAAACATGACCAAGACTGCTTTTAGCCTTATAGAGGGCTTCTGCAGTCCAGCAGCTACAGAAAACTGTCTCTTACTTGTCTCCTCTTAACGGCTGTTAAACAATTAGTAGCCTGCAGTTTGCTAACTATACAAAGGCTGCTTTAATATAAAGATATTTCCAACAAACAGTGTTCCCCAAGCCTTTAATACTCAGATTTTTACTGTGCTGTAGAACTTAGCAAGTTCAAAGAAAATGTTTTGGGGTTTTTTTTGCTTATCCATTTGAATAGATCAGCACAATAACCACTTCTGTAACATCCATCATGGACAGTACTTCTGCATGTTATGTTAATTAGTCCTTGGATTCAATATCATTTACAACCAATACACAGAGTGGGAAGCAGAACAGCATTTCCTTCAACATGTTATCCACTATTACTTACTGTATAGCGAATAGATCTTTCACTTCGAATTGAGAAGATGAAAAGTATACGCCCAGATAATCTATGAGGCCAAGAAGAGTATACTGATTTCAAAGAATGGTAGTTATGTTGATCCTTAAATTCTGAATTTTCTACCTAAACTGAATTTTTCCTTTCTCATTATTATCATGCAAACTTCACACACAAGGTGGCACCCTGATTTGCAATTGAAAAGATCTGAAAATGGCATTTGATCTTCTCAGATGAAAAGCACTTTTTGAGATGGTACCTGAAAATGCCACTGGACAATACCGAAATTTCATTTCTTATCTCCCCTTATTGTCCCTTGGAGAAAGTGCACAATGGTTTTTACAATAGTGATAGATGACTAGGTATTTTTATATAACCTGTCTCCAAGAAAACAGAAGAGTTCATATTTCTTCCTTTACCACTGTCCAAGTCCAGTTCTGGTCTTTCATTAGACAAGCATCCCATACTCCTGTACTTAATTTTTTTAAACTAATTCATTGCTAATTAAAAGCTAACTTAAAACTAAGCATCTTGAAGCAGTACTTCCATTAGGGATGCACAGTTTGCCATGCAAGTTGCAGTAGCTGGAATGATGAAAAGTAGTTAAGATGCTGAACTCTTGATCCACTCTTGAAAGGTCACAGGATAGCAAAACTGCTACATTACTCTACTACTACTCTATTTCAGGGCTTGGAATAACATGCAGAAGGTTTTGTATTCATGGATCACATGGCACTCACATACTTCCACTGTGTGCCAACCCACATAAAGTTAGTGACTATCCAGTGAGGCATGTGCAGCACTGAATTTCAAAATCAGGTGATCTTTTTTTCCATCTGAAAATTGTATTTGGCACCACAGCGAACAGAAACTAGCATCAGTTTATCCAAAACAAGGTTCTGAGGCTGACAGGCACAGCAGTTATCAATACTGCAGGTCATAGGACAAAAATTAAATTAAATGATCACACTCAGCTGAGCTGTACAGAGTTCATGGAAATTATACAACAAGATAATCTTAAAGCATAAAAGAGGGGAACACAGTCTTCGACATCTAGTCAAACAAGAAACCCCAACAAAACTTAACTGCTAGGTAGAAAAACTTTTCAAGCAGAAGATAATAGAGCTAAATCATAACTGATTTCTCCATTTTATGTAATACAGTGGAGCCAGGGATATGTTCCAGTCAACCTGTAACCCATGTGTTCCAGTCTTGATGTTATATGTGTAAAAGGAAGCGCTACAATGATTTATATGGTTCTCTTGACAACATAGTTAACAGGGTGCAGATGAGAACAGAATATGACCTCTGTCAGCTACAGGAGCGTAAGCTTTACCATAAGGACAACTTCCAGATTCCACCAAACTTGTATATTCAACTTTCTCCTTCCCTTGGGGGCCAGTGTAAAACACTTTGGATGTGGGAATCAGACTGCTGAGAGGTGTGACAGGAGGTAGACATATCCTGATGCCCATGTTATGGCTAATATAATTTCTGTAGGTTTTTGCTGTGATTATGGTAGTTATGAAGTATATTTCCAATAAGGCTCTCTGCACTTGGTATCTAAATAAATTTCTGATCTTCCTCTGGGTAAGAATTCCATAGTTTCTTTGTATAGTATAGGCTTAAATATTTCCTTTTATCAGTTTTATTTGCTTCTTTTCAGTTTACCTGAATATTGATTTACTTTCATTCCTTTTTGTAATATAAGATAAAAAACCCCCATGGATTTGATTTTTTAATCTCAATTTTCTATTGTTAACAGTTTATTCCTAATGCACCTTAGATATAAATATATTATTTGATTAATGATATACTGGAACAACTGCAAAGAAACAAAAAAGTCACTTCTTCAGGAAAAATGAATTTTATAGGTCTGTGGAAAGAAAGCTCTAAAATAATCTTTCTCTATGAACCCCAAAAGACATGAAAAAATTTGAGTGTCTGAGTCCAAGTATTTTGACCTGAAAGTATTTGAAAACCAATTCAAAAAGTCAGACATAATTTTGTGTGCATGGGTACTATAAAGTCCTGTGATTTACCTGCACTGCCCAGAGGTAGTCCAGACGCAGTTTCAAGTCCACCTGTCTTGAATGCAGTGCCAAAGCACAAGAAAATAGCAAAATAGCTAGTATTGGTTCATAGCCACGCATATAAAAGGAGCCGCCCCTTAAAAATAAGAAGAAAATAAATGGGTTATTCCAGGTCTAATACCTAACACTGCACATTTTTAATATCAGATTTTTAGTTTAGAACACCTGGGTACCTCTTAATCACTAGCTTTTTTTGAAGAGGCTCATCTGGGCAGGGAGATGGGTGACAGTACATCTAAACGCTGCATCACACCAGCATGCAACTCCTTGAGGATTTTTTAATGTTATGCATTATTGTAATGTGTGTGCAGGTTTTTAATTATGAAATACAAAAACACTGAAAAGCTCAAAAGCTTAATTGAAATTGGGACTGGTTGAGGGTTGCTGAAATATGGCAGTTAAGTTTTTAACTGTGTTTTCCTATTGCATATGATAGTTAGACTGCAGTGTGTTCAGCTGAGGTATATTAGCATAAAATGGCAGAACAATGGGGCAACAGTTGCCAGCTTCCAAAAGCTGATCTCCTGTTGATGGCTGTTACTAGATCCTACAATTGCTGGGGAGAGGATGACTGAAGTATTTCTTACGCCCTACTGAGTCTATAGTCCTAGGCAGCACTGAATGCTAGAGGACACTTCAGAAATAAGTAGTCAATGTGTGAATATCTATAGAAAATTACCCATTGTTTAATTTTGTAAGATACCTACCCCACTGCTTTTCTGTAACCACTGAGTTCCAGAATAACTATGTACAAAATTGTAACAAAAAGCAGGAGAATCATTTTTGGCAAGGAAGATACACGTAGAAATATTGCCAAGGTGAGAGTCCCCACTACGCAGGAAAGGAAAGCATAGTGGGCTGTGTCACATGGAAGTTCATTCATTGTTTTATTTGTTCCTCCAGGAGAAATTATAACTATTGAGCTACTGGAATTGGTATTCCAAACCCAAGGCATGCAGCCAACCTAGAAAACACAGGAGAGGTGAGAAGGGGAGAAAGTTAAATATGAAATAAACAGAAATGCAGTTGCTATGAAGGCTGACTGTAGTTAATTTCTAATTGGAAAAATATGGCTGTGGAGTTCCCACTCAGCTCAATGATGTATTAAAATCTCCTTTTCCTGCAATGCTCCACTGAGTTTTAGGGGATAGACACAATTTTTTAATTAGATATCGGCAAGGGCAACCAATTCAAGTGTGGGCTTAGCTGAATAGTTTCCCTCTCAGTGCTCAAACCTAAGAGATTCTCAAGCCAGCATATTCCTGCAAAATTAACGAACTTCAGTTAACATTTTATGTGGCCATGCAGGTGGAAAAGGTTCTTGTACAGAGCACAGAAATACATGTTTGTTTTATTGACTGTGTAAATCATATAAACTTCAATTACTTAAATACAAAGTAAAGCATATTTTAATTGAGTGAAAAACTAAACATAGTATCTTTTTCCATCTCACAGTGACTTCTGCTGTCACATATGTTTCAAATACAAGGACTCATCTTTAATATCCCTGTCATTTCAGTTATCCAAGGAGTTTCATTTCCTTCTTAGACTGGGAAATAAAATTTTTTTAGTATGTTTCTTATGGGAAATTTGGGGAAATCTAACCTGCTTATCCTAAAGACAATGTCATGTACATATCTCAGAGCTGTTACCCAAGGAAGAGAGGAATTTCTGGCAAATAGTGCAAGTCCCTAGAGCTCCAGTTTTAACTGCAGTCCAACCTTCACCCCTTACAAAGGAAGAGGATAAGAGTTAGTATAAGTGGGGAGAGTGGGATGGTAGTGTGAAATTGATTTAACAGGCACCATCACGTAAGCTCTGCCCTGTACTTAAGTTTCTCTTTGAAGTGCGTTATAAGACCTCTTTATTTCCTCCCAACCACTGACAATGAAATTTTATAGCATGATGTAAAGTAACTGACAACCTGAAGGGTGATTAAACCATGTATTTTATGGGGGGTTGTATTAACTTAGAAAGATGAGACATAATAAATAAAACGTGAGTTAAACTCATGATGGGTAACACTATGAAATGAGATTGAGAGAATGAAATGAAAAACTCCTTTAATGGGATTTTGTTCAATATCCTTAAAAATGCTTTCATACTAAACTCATCCAAAACCATACACGTGCATGAGGGCTTCATCAGTGATCTGCAGTCTATCCAGGAAAACATTATCTGCTGTACAACCAATAGTGGAACCTCAATACCTAGCTCTTCTAGAGAGCTGAGAATTCTAGAGGCATTACTTTGCAGGAACTAATAATTTCTACTGATTAAACATTTCTCCTTAGTTATTTTTGTTCAGGAAAGGATAAAGTTATATTTGTGACCTATTCTAAATTGTAACTAAATGATAAGTGCCCTGTTGGAGGTCAGAACTTCTGAATTCTAATCTGTTTTCTTCCACTATTGTTGAGTGTTGCATTAGGGCTTATAAAGTCTGTTTCTCATTCTCACCATCTTTAAGCGGCAACAGTGGTGCTTGTTTCATTTGGTCAAAGTAAGCATCAGATCTGTGGAGCCTGATTCACAAAGGTTTTAGCTGTCATAACTTTAATCTCAATCCCAAAGTCAGATACATAGAATTTGCTGAGAAGCTAGCCTGGAATCACTGCAAAGCTCTATGCATTTTGTGCTTATGTCCACATGAAGAACCATACATATGTCTGTGTGCTATTAGGGCTTTGTGTTCAGGAATTCCCAGAAATATCTCAACATCAGTAATTCTTGGTTCCTTTCAGGACATTGGAATTCTCAGAAAAGGGATCCTCTGCCCAGTCAGTTCATGGGGATAAGCTAGTTATTATGTTCTCAGGGCAGGTCCAGGGACAAGTGAATACACAAAATACAAGGCTTGGCATCTCAGCACTGAGAATTGCTCATGTCTTCTTAATGGTCAGAACACATTGTCGAATTCCTGCAGAGAGGCATGATTTGAAACATCTGCCTTCTCAGCATTTCCAATTGTGTTTCATGTGTTATTTTTGTGTGGATTCTTTCCTTCGCATACCCTAACATGTTTAATTTGTTAGCATTAGCAGCCAAAATGCTGAAATTGAGCACTAGGAATTCATCAAGGCAACTGACTGACAAATAATTAGGTGGAAGTTTGAATACCATTTGAATTCAAGTCCACCATGTTGAACTTTCTGCTAATCTACAGTAAACGAAGCTCAATTTTCAGAAGTATTGAGCATGTTCACTTCATACAACAGAAGCTTTTTAGAGATTAGATGTGAATGGATCATGTAAGTAGCACAGTGTAAGCACCTCTTCTCATTACACAAAACTATCAGTATTTTAAGATCTATCTATTCTGATCTGCCTAGACTAAAAATATCACCCTGTTATTACACAGAAATATGTTTCATAAGTTGCCACATAGAAATGGTAATCTTGTTTTGACACCATACTTCGTCTGTCACTAAATATTAGCCATTAAACTAGTAAGCAAGTTGAACACTTAAAAACAGTTTTCCCATAAAGTACATGACATCAGCAGTCTACCTGATGCTAAGGTTTGACATACAAATTTATATTGGTTTTGAAAAGGTATTATCTGTGTAATTTGCTAATAGCTTTGCCATTCCTAATTCAATACAAAGTCTCAGGGCAATGAAAGTTCAAATGGCAGCAAAGGGGTTTAATTTTGAAGAAACATGCTCTGCAAGTATGAATAATAAAAGTAGGAATTCATCAGATGAGAATATGGTATGTGTTTAATGGATCTGCACCAGCTTGTTCTTTAAACAGAATGCTAACTTAAGTGATACTTGATTTAAATACTCACCACACAGCCTTGAGCCACGGAGTATATTAAGATCACAATAAAAATACACAAAATGGTACGAATTTGTATTGTCAGGCACCCTGGAAAACACTAAGGAAGAAAAAAAGAAGATTTATAGATAAAATATTTAAAATATTTTTAAAGTGGGGTTGTTATTTTTTAGTAGTCTATGAAGAGAAGTGAATAAGGATATAGAAATTTCACCTGTACTGCAAATTACGAAATTGCAGTTATTGTTGCGTAATAACTGTTACTCGGTTACTATTGTGTAGATGTATTTTAATGGTAATTACCGTTTTGGGGATAATAAATGTGAAATTATGATTGCTATACATTATTTCTCACTATAATCAAAACTCTAAGAAATTTTCGTTTTATGTCTACTCATGATGCAAATAATATATGAGGATGGCACTTGATTTTGCTCTTATGGGGAAAATACCCAAAAGGAACTTTTGCCTTGCAAATTTTCAGCTCCAAAGTGTGATCCAATAGAACATACTGTGGGAGCATAGAATTTTGGAGTGCTATATGTGTCTCCTGTTATAATAACCATGTTAAATGCCAGGGTAGTTCTAATTATCATGACTCATAAAAACATTGAATTTGTCAGAAACAGAAGTAGAGAACAAAAATATCTGGTGAAACGGAGTCTTGTGAACATTTTATCTCCACTTTTACTGTGATTCCATTTATCACACTACTAAGCGTCAAGTTCTTGCTGCTATGAAGCCTGCGACAGAACTTGAGAGAGGAAGGGTAAGTCTGTCAGGCTGTGTACTTAGGCCTGTTCCAGTCATTCTGATCCAATCTGCTTCCAGGTAAAGCTGCTTTCCTTCCTTTCTCTTTGCACTAAGAATGTTTGGCGCATCTATTATCGACTAGATATATCTTTCAGACGACAGGACTTCTTCCAGTGACTTCAAGGGTCAAGAATCAAATCCAAGAAACAGTCAGATTTAAAGTGGGGACTATCCTGTGTCCTTTAAAAGGAGGAAGATCAGATTTATCAAGGTTCAATTCCACTTAAGGTCAAATGGAGTAAACAAACACCTGATTTTTGGATGAAAATCAACAATTTTGAAGAAAAGCTGTTCACTTCAAGGGTATCACCAACCTCAAAAGCTTAGCTTCCAGCAGGCAGCAAAGTACTCATAGAGAGAGGCTACCATAGCCTTGGCAAAACAGAAATTGTATATTGAAATGCCTCCCTTTCCTTCTGCATATGCAGAGACATTTCCCCTGTACGTGTGACCATGTTATTAAAAGTTTGAAGTAGTTTTAGGTGAATCAACTTCATATGGGCTGTGACACATGAGAATACAAGCAACTACAAAAAAAAAACAAAGTATGATCTACAAATACATTCTGGCTTCAGTATAGGTTAAGTCCATGTAAATGTAGGTGTGGAGCAATCAATATAATATCAACAGTAGATTTGTATTATGGATCTGAGTTAATTTGCTACACCAATGTAAGTATTAGCATCAATAAAACAGATTGGGATACCTGAGGTATATCACCTTTAATAAAACTTAGCATATTGTAGAACAAATAACTCAAATTATAGGAATCTGAGATTGAAAAGCTGTGTGTCAAGGGAGAAGATACAGTAATGTCCAAAACTATACTATGAAAAAAAGACATCTTCTGCATTTTTTCATCACTATTGTACAGTTCAGATTGGAAGGGACCTCAGGGGGCCCAAAAATACTGTCTGCCTTGACCCCCAGAGTCTCAGGGCCATTTTTGCAGAGTTGGTTACTCCTCCTGTGTCATTACAGGGGATTATTTCTTCTCAGGGCCTGGACTTTGCATTATCCATTCTGTATTTATAAGATTCCTGTTGGCCCATTCTGTCAAGCTATCTAGGACCCTCTCAATAGTCATCCTGCCAGCTGTTCTCACGAAACTGTAGTCATTTGAAAACTTGACATGAGTATATGCCATGTCCTTCTCCAGCCTGTTGATAAAAATGTCCAACAGGACAGGATTCAGGATAAACTCCTGTAGTATCCCGCATTATTGGTTTCTAGGTAAAGTATAACCATAAACTGCCATGCTCTGAATGTGATCATTCCCATAGTATTTTACCCATCAAACTGTCCACTTAATTAGACCAAAATCCTATGTACACATGGGGTGGAACATGTGTGGTTTTATCCATATAAATAAAATACAAAGTAATTGTGTTTGGAGAAAATGTATATATTCCACTAATTCAGTTTTCGACCAAATAAGCTATCTACTGCTTGTTAAAGAGATAATAGCCATAGTTTGAAAATAATGCTGGATAGTTAATATGGACAAAACAAAATACAGACTGAAAGATCACGTCCTGACACATTGCACAGACTTTTTGGTTTTGGTCTGTGTAGTGCACACATGTTTTAAACGTTGACATACTAGGCTGTTGGGTTAAAATGGAAAAGAAACCTTTAAAAGATAAGGTATAAGACACATCTGAATTAAAATTCTGACACTAATAAGATTTATACTTCTGACTTTAAGTCATTCTAAGATTGCATCTGCACTTTTATGATAGCATAGAATTTTGGGCCTCATTTTCTTTGTTTTCTTTTATTTGTGGAATTTTTATTAACTAAATAAGTACTGACAGATTCCCAAAATTCTAAGTAACTGGTACAGTAAAATATTATCAAAGTGGTTTTATGAGTGAGGCATTTAATGCTGAAGCATGGAGAAGCTGAGTCACTTCTGAAGTGTGAAACAGCAAATAAGTACCAGAAGACTGATTAAAATTGGAGAATTATTGTTTTACAATTCTATATCCATTATCCACACCATATTAATTTAATTTTATTTATTATATAAGACAAATTTTTGCCACAAAGTTTTAAGTTGTGATAGTCTATGGTTTTATATTTCTTTATTTTTCTATGGCTGGATTTGATCCTGTATAGTACTGAATCTCTAGAAGAACCTGAAATAAATACAAATTTTCTTGACTGACAAAACAGATGGAACAGTTCTTAAGTTTGCACTAGCCCCAGGGAAATGCTATAAAGAGCAGTTGCTTCCAAGAAACTTCATCTGCATTTCTACCATCTATAGAGAGAAGAACAGATGATAAACTACTCTGTCGTAATAAAAAGAAAGAGATCATCAAAATTACTCCCCAATAATTTTTTAAGTTTATAAATAAGGTTCTGTTCAGTACCTGATACTCTGCTAATATACTATTTATGTTTCCATGAAAACACATGCTTTTCTTCTGCTAAAGGGCACTTTTTAAAACCAAAATTAGTGTGTGCTACTCAGCAAAGCTGATTAACCCCATAGGTGTTTTTTCCTGATATTTGTCTGAAAAGACTAAATTTAGATTAATCCAATACAGATTTCTTTCATCAGAAAATCAGCCCGTAGATGCTTTATTCTGATCTGGCAGACCTATTTCTCTCCTAAAACAATCAAATGTCCTTCTGCATCATTACTGTTGCGAAAATATAATTCAGGAGAATTAATCATTACTGAAGGTTTTGAAAAGGCCAAGGACTGTGTGTGCAAAACATTGTGCTTTACTATCAAAACAGCTGCTGTTTTGGCAGGAAAAATTTTGAAAACAGAGGGAACTTAGCAGGACTTTACACCCAGACCAGCTGGAATGAAAGGGAGAACTAGTGTGCTCTGTAGTTAGAAAGGAGTAAAAGTCAGGTTAAAGGAGTTTATCCGAACACAGTATTTACTGGTAGGTGTTCAGGAAAGATTTAGCAAAAAAGAAAGCATAGAATGGCACTGAATGCTACACTGCTCTAAAAATTACTCATGTAAAAAATCTACTTTCAGATGATCCATCTTCAGTATTGAAGTGTCTAATACATTACTTACCAAGGAACTTAAAAGCACATAGATTTCAGACTCTATGAATCTGTGAAGCATACACTTCATAGCATGGCTTCATATTCCAAAGGACAAACATAGCATGGCCACCAAAAGGAAGAATAGTCACAAAATCTTAAATCACTTACTTGTACTCGTGTGACATGTAGATACATAATACAAGCCACTAGGAAGCATATGCAGAACACCAGGAGAACAAGAACTATGGTACTCCTAAAATCAAAACACAATAGAAGTAATGCTCTGCAACTCAGTAACAGATGAGAACAAACTACTGTTTGGGGTCCTTCTGAAATAGTATTTTAAATAAATGTTGGAGGATGTCCTCCTCAACCTTGCTGTTATACTAACCGTCACAGCACAAATTTAACAGTGAAGTCCACTGCTCTAAAGACTAAGAAATCAGTAAATGCTCTTGCATATGGTCCCCACTCTGACCTCAGCAAGGAGATCAAAGCACGTCAAAAATCCAAATGTGTGGTAGTCAGGAGAGACACTTTCTAACCGTAGGCTAATGCAGAATATTCAGCATGATGACTCTTGTGAGAGGAGTAACTCAATTACTTGGCCTTGGCACCTGTGCTAACAGCTACCATATGCTTTTTCCTTCTAATTTCTCAAAGATTCAGAAAGCAATGGTCATTCAATTCAGACACTTAGCAAGTCAAATAAAATCAGACTGGACTGCCTTCTAACGAAACAGAACAACTCTCTCCTTTTGAGTCTTCCTCAATGGTTAGACAAATTTTAAGTTTCACAAAGATGCTGTAATAATTTTTAAATTCTAAACCTTCCCTCTTCTGATCAATCAAAATAGGCTTGTTCTTCATGAAAAGAGGGCTGCAAACCAAGAACTTTCTTTCTCCAGAAAACTTCTCTTGGAAAAGTACCTTATGGATGTGAGCAAGCTGACAAAAATTAGTCCACCAGTGCAGGTGCATTTGATTTCTGCTCAGGGGCAGCCTGGGCCCATGCCAACCATGGAATCAGGGCTGTATGACAGTAGCATAACATGATCTTCACACCTTCTTTTCTAACTTGTGAGAACAAACCAGCCAGTCCAGAAGCCATGTGAGCCATGGATTCAGACATATATGTATCTGTGCCCTTGACAATTGCTGGGGAAAGATTGTTTCTACAGGGCTTCTAACAGCAGAAGTGTGCAATTCTCCTGTAGAATTTCTAACTATTTAACTTTGATTTCCAATTCATGTAACAGTTCCTACTGATATAGGAACAGGGAGAATTCTGTGGTGTAGTATGTGTACCCAGAATGGGAAGGTGACCCTGGGTGCTGTTAGTGTGGACTCTGAATACAAGTATTAATCAAGGCAGGCTCTCATGCCTTTAGAGAATTCACTTGTATTCGTGATGGTAGCATGCTAGAAAAGAATGCAGGGGACATAACTGCAACAACATCTTATAAGGCAGCAATAGCCAACAACAGGCAGTATTGCTGACCAGGACCCTGACAGACATTTGGGTTGGCATCTAAAAAGGGCTACATTGTTTTTTTTTTAAAAAAACCATAGAATAAGACATTAGAAAGGTTCATAGTCAGGGCTTTTAGCGGCTACGCTGCATATGTGCCTCCATAACTGGACAGGAACATAGCCTTACTTTCACCAATTCCATCTGGGAATATAAAATGTGTTCTTTAGGTGAGAAGCTGTTTTGCTCAAATGAGGACAGGATTTGTAAGAATGGCAAGCACATTGATTTCTGTATATTTATGCAGCAATTGACTTTCCTATGACATTTTCTTGTCTAGATGATGAACCTCCTCCTTGAAATATTGTGATATATCACTTCTCCCATTAGAGTAACATATTACAAGCATTGTCTTGGCTTTTGCATTCTCTTGCCATACCTATAACTACTTTGGCAATCTAAATAGCAGCTTAAAGCTCTAAATTCTGGAAAGAGAGGAAATTTTCCTATACTTCCAAAGTTTTAATTGAGCTCATGTTTGCATTTGTGTCACAGCAAAGGAAGAGCCCAAGAAGAATAGTAATTTGGCTTTATGAAACCACCACTCAGACACTGGAAGAAAGAACTTAGGAGCATTCAGCTTTTTTAACTAAGCCAGTCCATCTTCATGATCTTCAGTGGTGATATTCTGCTGGAGCTTGTGTGTCTGTCAGATAACGACTTAAACTGAATCTCTGTCCAGCTGTTTTTAAGTGACAGTAGTTTTTGGAAAGGCTATTATATGATTCTTGGAAATTAATTATAGTTTCAACTACACTAATACTCTTTGTTTCTCCTTGTTCAAAACTGCTATGTACTGCAGCTCTGGCTCACTGAAGAAGAAGGTGAAAGACTTTTTAATTATGCTCCAATTAGTCAGCAGAGTCATTAGTCTGAAAATGATGATGTAAGTGATGATTCTTGTCAGTGACTTTGAATTCTTTAGATGAAAGGAACTATATTACAAATTATTATTTGTATTTTATTAAAGTGAATAAAGTGTTTTTCAATCTTTCAACTAGAAATAATAGAATACAGAAGTACTATTCTGACTGGGGATTTGTGAATAGAAAAGACCATAATTTAAATGGAATTTTCAAAAGCATTATCCTGTGGCCAGCTCTATTCCCTTTTAAATCCTAATAGTTAGTAAAAGTGAGTAAAGTTTATTTTTAATGTTTTGATATTCTAGTCTGAAAAAAGTGCATTATTAATAATTTTTGTACCTTACACACACTTCTATCTACCTCTAGATTTGAAAGTGCTCTAATTATTTTTTATTTAGTAAGCATTCACATAGAACCGACAAAATCTGAGGTAATCACTAACTAATCACTCAACAATAGGCATAGAACACCTCCCAAATACATCATTTGGTTATGTTTGCTTTACTGCAGTCAAGGTTGGACCGCAAGTTATGTGTGCATAGCCAAACTACGCACTAGGCAGTTAATGTAGGGATAATGTTGACACCAAATACTTCAATGAAGGCTATAAATGCAGGCCTCAGTGACGCCGGATGGGTACTTTCAGTACTTAATTCCCATTAAACTCTGTATAGTTTTATCTATGTTGCTATCAATACCTGAAATACTTAACCCAGAGTAGTACAAACACATTTAGAAAAGCTGCAGTAGCACCTTTGTATTGCAGAAATGCTTTAAATAAGTTAAAAATAACCACTGAAAGTTCAAATAAACACTGAAATGTGGTTTTTTTCTCTAAGTGCATACTTCGACAAAAGAAAAAAAAAAGATAGTGAAAAGTGTCTCCCGTGGGCAAATGAAAGAGACAACAATTAAACTGAGGGTATACTAACAGAGAATCTCCTGTGTGAGAAGTCACTGACCTAGGTGCCCATTCCTGTTCCAAAAACTTTAATTTTTGACCTGTGCAGGATGTCTGAGGATGTTCCACTTTGAGTTATGATGGCAAAAGACAGAAACTTACTGTGGTATTATTAGAAGGTAGACAAGGCCAAATAAGGCAGCTAGAATTAGTGAGAGAACTACAGCACTGGTGAAGTACTCATCCTGAAGCTGGTGGTACTGTTAAAGAAAGGAAGAAATGAAGACAGTAAATATTTTATATATACCCAGACACCCACACTTGTCCATTCTCAGTGAGAAAGAACTGTATCCTAAAATAAAACAAGCCCCTACTTAGTTCACAAACATGATGGCTTAATTCGCATGAAAAAAAACAGATGAGGCAAGTCTACACAACATTTTCCTTGACAGAACTTCTCTTTCACCCTCTAACTAGTCAAAACTGGGTTAGGCTCACATATGAGTTTATCTTTTCGAGAAAAAATTTCAGCCACTTTGAACCAGAAGGGGGTGGCACTTCCTCTACTGACTCATCGTGAAAAAGGGCCAAACACCTCTTGGTGCTGCCTTCAAGAAGTCCTGTCACCTCAGCTGCTCAGGACAGGACACTAATGAGTGGACTTGGAGGCAGCTGCTAATGAGATAGATGGGCTCAGTTTGGAGCAGCTACTGTTCCTGATTCCACTAAGCTACAGTGCTAATGATAGGAAGTTTTCTAGGGCTGTAAACACAAAAGTGTTTTCTCAGAAAGATCCAAAGTTCAATCTCATTTACACCAGAAGACTTTTTATTTTCAAAGAAAAAAGCTACAGTCAAATAATAAATTACTTCGGAAACTTGAAATCAAAATTTATGCTTAAAACCTTAAAAATTTTGGAAAAAAAACATGGCAGACAGCCTTCTAACTTGAAACAGTAGTGACATGAAATCTTAGACAACTATAAAGTGACTTACAGTGGAAAAATAAATGCTACTACCAAATTAATTCAAAACCATAACACTTTTGCTTTTTCAAGCACATAAACTAAAGGCTGTAAATACAAATTATTTGTATTCACCAAAAAACCCCCTACAAGGTAAGAACAATTGTTAGCTGATATGCATGCTTGTAAGTCTGGAGTAAATCCCCTGCTTTCAGCACTGTCACACTGGTGTAAGACTACAACCTTGTCCAGAGATTTAATGGGTTTTTTAAAATATTTTCTAGAATTTCTGGATCAATACTTATCAGGCTACCTATGCATCTTCTTGTCATTAACACTTCTCCAGAGCAGATGAGTGAGTGGGCAGACACATTGCAATGAGATAGCATTAAACAAGTGACTCAGGCAGTTTGGAGAATCAAAAGAAAAACAAAACACAGGATATGTAACAAAGAGTAGGAGCCTGATAAGTAGGACAATACCAATCTTTCTTTTTATCCCCTTCATGTTTTTCCATAGAAGGTAGAGATAATGTCTCCTTCTTAACTAAGAATCCACCGGAGTATTTAAAGATAGTGAGTAGATTTGAAACCCAAACAAAAATCCCATTGCTAGTTGGCTTATGGTCAGTGAAATCAGTAAAAATAATTTCAACACTCCTTACTTTATTTTCACGCTCAATTTGCTTATACTTCAGGGTAATGAAGTTCAAATCAGCCATCTCAGACTCAGTTTGCCGGGCCTCTATCAAGCGGCTTATGTATCTGTTTACTCGAGTTCCTGGAGTGTTGTATACAACATTGGTAGAAAAAGAGGAGCGATTCCTGAGTTTTTCAGAGGCTGTCCTCAATGCTCTCCTCTGCAGTATGGATAAAGAAAGAAGCACAGATTTTATTAGCACTGAAATTTTTCATTGCTGTTTATATTACTTCAAGCTCACAGAGAGGATGTGGAGTTCATTAAACAGAGCAACTACAAAAGACAGAGCTCTTATCTAAGGATGAATGTCATCTTTTTAAAATTCCTTACCTGAAATCCTGATCTCATTCAAATCAATGAGAAAACTCCCACTTCATTCCAGGATTTTAATCCATAAGTTCTTTTCACATATGGTCCTGACACTCCTCTGCCACTGAGTAAATAATCAGTTTGTTCCCAATCAGGGTGACTTTACCTTGCAAAATGGTTTTATTTTGTTTTTTTTTTTTCCCCTTGACAGAAGACATGGAGCTCTGGACATCTTGAAGACAAGATAACCAGGCTCTTCATGAAACAAGGAAAGTCCTACTGTCAAGGTAACAATACATATTGCAAAAAGATAGTTTACCTTAAAGTCTTGCACGATGACCACATGCGACTACAGAGGGTCTGAAATGTCAAGTGTTGCTATCTTTAACTCACCCAATTGGCTCTCTTGTTAAGACCTCTTGAGTATGCCTCAAGTACACTTGCAGATCCAGATGGAGCCATCCAACAAATTATGAGAATTAACCTGTGCCTAACTGGCTCCTCCAAGGCTGAGATGGCACAAGATGATTACTCACAGTTCTTTCCAGTGGAAAAGATTTATCACAGAGCATATCTGAAAGGGATTTTAGACAAGCTATTTTGCTTTTCACCAAGAGCACTCAGGAGACAGTGAGCAGCATCTCAGCCACACCGGTGGCAACCTTCAGTTGAGGGCACTTAAATCTAAACCATTATGGCTAGATCTGTTCTATAACTAGACAGGGATCAAGCCTTACTTCCCAGAAGAGTTTTGACAACGAAGCTAAGGCAAGTTCTACTCTTTCTGTAAAGTTAAAGGAATATTTTTTTATCTAGCATCTGCAGAGTTCAAGACAATTCAAAACATTATGAAATAACAAGTCTACTTATTATAATTTCTGTATAATAAGTAGAGTCTGTCAGAAAGTAGTTAAAGAAGAAAAAAAAAATTCTCTCTTCAGAACACTCAGTCCTAAATAGCCCACTCTAGAGGCTATACAACAACATATCCTTTTAATCCAGACAGTTAAAATGATGGTGATCACTATTTAAGTAATCTTGCAGGAATGGCAGTTTCCTTTCTTATTTCGCAAGAAATTCTTAGTACCTCATCAGTGAACAAATTGTGAACTACAGCAGTTCATTAGCTTACAAAACTTGTATGTATATTATATCTGAATTCTTAAGAATAGTTGGAAGGGTTATCTGCTGACTGATACCTTAGTTTTCTGTTTGTAAAGAAAAATGGACCTTAGCAAAGAGAAAGTAACTTTCCAAGTCTTGCTTTGCTGGCTTTAGATGTAGAGAAGAGGCTACCTCAGCAGTAAACAATTATAAGGTTTCATTTTTCCTCAAGCTATCAGATCCCATTACCTGGTAAATTGTCTTTGGTGTAAGAGCTAAGTGTTTCAACACGAAAACTAAACTTGAGGACATACTTTGATTAGCCATCTTAAATTGCCAGCCAAATAACTATTTTCAGTGTTTCTATACAGAGAGAAATTTTTTCTCTTGAAGAAGACATTTGTACCAGTAATTTGTAGGGAAACTGAGTGCTTTTAGGAATATTGTCAGAAATACACAATTTTGCTCTCAATAAACTATAATTAGTTAGCATATGTATTGCATTACTTGCAGCAGAAATACATCTTCAGGGATTTTTTACAATTCAAATTTAAGCCTATAGTAAACAACAGGGGTGAGGAAAACAGCATTTAAATAAATATTTCTTTGCTTTAAAACCTGAAATGAGGGTAGACGAATACAGGTCTATATTCCATATATTCTGATATATGGAATATATTATATTATCTATTCTGCCATTTTAAAACAGGGTTAAAGTTTCTATTCTTAATCAAAATAGCTGTTTCTTACATATAATTATTTCCTCTAGGTCTCTTATTTGTATCTTTATTATTAGTTTGCACAGTAGACTTACATCATGTCTTATATGTGATCAAGATCTAGTATTTATATTTCTCAGAAATGTACTGGCTTTAAAGCCTTTAAAGACCCCACTTGTTTTACTTTATTCCCACTTGTTTTACTTTGTTTACATGATTTGAGGACTGAAAACTCTAAAGAAACCCTACCTTGTAACACTGTGTATTTATATTAGTATCATATAATACAAATCCATGATATGTTACATCAGAAAAACTGTTTCCATTACTGATAGTGCTGTAGAACTTCACTGCCAATGTTCTGGCATGAAAAAAATTCATCAGATCCCTACCAAATCCACATGTGGATTTTCTGTGTATATTACCATATTTATACATACATATACACAAGACACAATGTAAAGTATTGCATATGTTTCAAGAAATGCATGGGTTATTTTTTAAAATACTCAAAGATAGCACTAAATTTCAATTGGAAGGCCTTGTACATGGCCAATTTCAAAATCAAATCTGGAGTTTCTGAAAGTCTTTACTGAAACTGTGTTTTAAAGGAACTAATTGACTTGTCTCCCTTTTTCCTGTAGAGGAAACACAGGGGCATGCAAAACGCAAAATATTAAAGTTCAAGTGCTTTCTGAAAGTAAGATTTAGACTGAATCTTCAATAAATGAAAAACAGAAAAAAATGTGAAGCAATCAGTCAAGCTGAATTACTGATTTCAATGCTTGCATGCCACCAGTCACTGGTGGAGTGACCTGTGTAATATTGCCACCTGCTGTCAAAGAAAGTGGAATGAGCAACTCTCATGGTTTTTATCCATAAATTTCCAGGTAGATTAATACACAGAAAAGAAGCAAACCAGGCTACTAATATGTAAAGCAATTTTGATTTATGGCATTATCAGGCATCCAAGAAAGTGGCATTCATATTTGTATTATGGACTTTTATGTTTTGGATTTGTATTACGGACTTTTATGTTTTGGATTTGTATTGTGGACAAAGAGGGGTTTTGACTAATCAGTTGCCTTTCACATTTCAGAGAACCATCTAGAGACACAAAATTATTCTGTTGGTTTGCATTTGTCACCATCAGGTTCAGACTGGGATGGACAAAAGATGCAAAAGAATATATGTTTAAAAGGATGGAAACAATGTCAGAAATTCCAGTTCCTGTGGAAAAAACCCTTTATAGAAGCCACATAGGATACCAATGCTGGCTTTTCCAAGAGCAGCTCCAAATTATAGATATATATATATATAAAANATAATTAAAGTTTGACTGTACTGTGGGAATTATATTGTTCTAGCTCCAGAAGGAACACCATAAACTTCTTTATCAGTTTCTAATATCACCCCCTATGTTCTTAAAGATGGTCTGCTTGATGCAGTCCTGGAACTGATGCCCAAAGAGTGCACTATGCCCACATGGACTACCTTATCATCATCCTCGCATGTCATGACGTTGGAGAAAGGGATCTCTGCTTTGAACATCTTGCGACAATGCATGAGCTGAACAAGCAGATAGCAGACTGTCTTGAACTTCATTCTTTTGGCAGGCTTAATGTCTGAGAGAATCAGTCCAGGAAATATCTGTTGGTCAGAAAAATAATAGTTATAATCATGTCATTGCATTCCCATGCAGACATACACACTTGCAGGCATTTGCACCCCCTCATGGTCAGAAAAAAACAATATTCTAGTCAAGAAGCAATGCTTTTTGATCAACATCTTACATTTGCAAATGACAATTACTTCATCTTTCTTCAACATGAGACGTAAAGAATCTATTGAATAGACTTTAAGTAAACACATACTTAACATTTTGGGAACTGTTCTCTACTTAGAAATGTGAACTATAAAAAAGTGCATTAATGGCAAACTCATAAAAGAGACAATATTTGTATTTCTTTAACATTAAAATCAATTTGGGGAAAATACAGGAAAAATAAGGAGGAAATTAGCATTTTTATTAATTGATGTTAAAAAATATAATTTCAGTCTTTTTCTTCTTTCCTTATTTTGTTACTTCAGTCATAGGTAAGTTCATTAAAATCTGAAGAGAATAACTTTTGCTTTAAAGATAGATATAAATGTGCCTTAAAAGGAGGCTGTGAGGCATTGAGGTTATATCTCACATCTTATTTTTTCAAAGCAAGAGGAATACTCTCAAAGGGTCAAGTATAATCTATTCCTTTTACCATGGAGCTCCCGATCAGCAAGGACAAATATTTTCTTGGTTAACTCTTAAGCATGTATTTAACTTCTGCTGACTTCAGTAAAGCCCCAGCACATGCTCAGGTGCTTTCTCAGATCAGGATATTATATCCTCAATATTTATACCAAACTTATTCATGCTTTTGGCATGTGGAATGTGTAAAGCAGTGTTAATGAGAAACATGGCAGGACTCCACGCCTCCTCAGTATGGGAATTCAAGCTTGTAAAATTAATTTCTTCCAGAACAACAAAATAAAGAAGTACAGAGGATATGGTCCCTAGTTTTCCTAGGTACAAAAGACAGAGCAAATCACTCTCCAAAAACTTTATTCAAATGCTCTTAAAAGTCCACAAATGACAATGAGATTTTGCTGTGCATTATTCACAATACTATGATTTACTAGAGCTGGTTACATCATTACTTCAATGATCAAAGAATGAAGAAGAAACTGAAAACATTTGTTTAATGCATGTTTTCTTGGACACCTAGATTTAGATGGACAGGGAAAATGACACTGATTATATTCTGAACGGCATCTTAGATATTGATTTTTTGTTTAACACATACAGCCATGCACTTGCATTTTCTGGAGAATCAAGGTTATATATTATTGAACTTTCAATACCTTGTTTAGTCGGTTACACTCTGGCTATGAAACACAATAATGACCAATATGTTGCACTTGTATTTTTTCTTAGCAGACAGCCATGTTCTCAACATGTGACAGGTTTCAAATGTGCAAGACTGGAAGACTGACTGAAGCCAGCTAGCATCAGTGCACTGCACTGCACTGCACAGTCAGCAGCTGAAATCTAAAAGGACATTAGTTTATCTAGTGTATAGTCACTTGTGTAAGTGGTAGTTTAACAATAGCCCATGTGAAGAAATTCCCAATATGAACCCTTTCTTTCAAGGGCTTTCTGGCAGAAGACTTACCACTGAATTGCATAGAAGATACTGTACAAGGATAGTCACATACTAATCATCCTTTAGGTATTCCTAAGGACACCAAGTAGATAGTTGTTAGGCTTGAGTATGGCAGATATATCAGCTTTTGAGCTACAATTCACAACAGCTAGAGTATACTTTTTGGAGTATTCCACTTACAAATGTTCCTAATATAGCCATAATTCCTCTAGAAATTCTACATATTTTACAAAGTCTCTTTATTAACCTTTTGATACAACAAAAATGAGCAACTTTCTTGAAATTCCCTCCAGTTCTGCATTTCATTTCATTTTCAGAAGCCTACAGGTGGACCTTATCTCAAGAGATAATTAGCTCTTTCTTTGCTCAAACCTTTCAAAGTGGACATTCAATTAATTAGGTCAACAATTTAGATTAGCTTGGAAAGATGATTTTAAATAAATTCAGAGACCCACAAAAGCTTCCTGGCAGCCTTCATTATGGAAATATCACAGTATAGATGCAAGAGTGGCAAAGAATAGGTAGGGCATCTTACTAGCAAAAGGCATGACTGTGAAAGGTGAGCATATGGGCATGACTATATCCTCCTACAAGGATTTGAAGTCCTATGAAAAGAGAAGAATTTAGACTTTCCTCCATGCAAACTTCTTGTAATAGACATGTTTCTGAGAACAACCTGCAACTTGTAAACTTGGAACGGACTCCACCTCAGTGTGGCCCTGCCACCAACATGACATTTCTCCAACCACGTTTTCATTCAGTTTCCTGACTTTATCTTCAAATCATTATGTAGAATATTTTTAGCTCTTACCATCAACTGGTTTCTTTTAGTTTAGAAATCTTACGGGCAGATAATGTATTAACAGTATACACCCTTTATGTGCTGGAAATACAGAGAAATTTTCCAGCTCTTTTGGAGTTAAATAGAAATTTCAGCTCAGGTCACTGAAAAAAATGGTGTAGTGTGAGATCCCCAGTGGAAGAAAAAAAATGACAAACTGAAGTGAGTTTAGCAAAGGTTCACCAAAACAATTAGGGTTCTCAAGCCTATGACATACGAGAAGAACCTGAGGGAATTTAGTTCATTTAGCTGGAAGAAGAGGAGAAGGCTAAGGAGGGATCTACTTGCTGTCTTTAACCACTTAAATAGTAACTGCAGAGAAGACAGAGCCAGACTAATCCCGAATATCACTTAGAAGAAAGCACAAGAGGCAAAGAATACAGGCTATACCAAAGGAAATTTCTATTTGATACAAAGAAGTTTAGCTGTGAGGATGATCATGCACAGGAACTGGCTGCCTTGAGAGGCTGCCAGTCAGGGAAACACTCAGCTCTTACTCAAAAGTGGATCTAACTGCAAAGCCAGCCTTGCTGTGAGCCAGGAGGTCAACTACTTGACCTCCAAAGGCCCCATCCAAATTCAGCTAGTGTGCAATGCTATGAATATTTATGAACACACCTACTTTGTACCTATTGTTCTTCATGGTTGGTCAAGAACATAACCACTCAAAGGATACTGCATACACACAAGTTGGACACGCTAACATATCTCAGCAGATCCATATAATTTTATTTATAATTTTGGTTGATTGGTTGGGGGTGTTTTTTGGTTGGTTGGTTTTGGGGTTTTGTAATCTAGTGGTTTCAGGACATATAGATTCTGCACTGGGACTGAGGATTTTTCATTCTACTACTATATATACACAGTATCAAAAATACAAAGGAATTCTCTTTCATCTCACAAATCATATCCCTTTTTTATTCTTGCTTTTACAGTAGAACAACACTTTTGACACGGTGAACTTCTCAGTGAAATATTTAAGTAATCTCACCTTCTGCTCTAAGGTTCTGATAAAATCAGGAAATGCAATACAATCTGTTAAAACAGACTTAAAAAAACCCCTCCAAATGAAAAACCCAACCCAAGAGTGCCTTTCACTCTGCTTTTCCTCTGATCTTGCTCCAGGCCAGCATTACAGGAAAGCTGGACTGCAGCATTGCCATTCCAGTTTATTTTGTCAATGCATTTTACTTTCTTGTGTCTTTTTGACCCTTGGCATCATCTCTAATTCTGTTCACTGTTCGTTTATTTCATTATTTTAGGAAAGGTTACTTTGCTGCAACACAGCTGACAAATAAAGTTAAGAGCTGGGATTTTCTAACAGAGAACTCTGAAAGCAGCCAGGACTATATACAGCTTTGTGAATGCAGAAGACAAACAAGTACTGATTCAAGTCTTGGGAAAACACCCCAGTGTTTGAATGTCATGTAATATTCTGACAAATATTTAACTGGTGCTCATCTGAGATTCTCAGAAATGTCAGCAGACTGTTATTTCCCTGACTATATTCAACCTCAGTGCATAAAGTGGCAAGGAAAAGAAGATACTAATGTCATTCAAAACACATTTACAGAAACCATAAATGCTGTAGCACTGTGTCTGTCAGTGTTTTCTATCTTCAAGCAGGCAGGACCATGCCTCGTGGTAGTAGTATTTGTTCCATGACTATCTTCAAGACATTTTGTCCTAAGATATATGGGTACATTTTTTCATCTTTTTTTTGTCTTCTTCCTATAGTTAAAATCATCAGACTTTTTTTTCATCCTTTTCTACATCCCTTATGATACATTTTACTTATCACGCCTCAGCTGTCCAATAGGAAAGTATATAAGGGATTTTACCAGAAAATAATACAGCTTCTGTTAGACAAATTTTTAAAATACATAATAGTGTGACCACTTTCTTGACACAGATATAGAAGAAGTTTTTAGCAGTTGTAAAGACTAAACCAATGTCTAGGAGATCAATAACAGAGAAAAACCTTATACCAGTGCCCTATGTCTTTCCTTGTACAGATTCACATGGAGGAAGAAAAAGAGAGAATGGTATTAGAGCACGTAACTAATTCTATCCCTGCCAGCCAAAACAGTAGGCTTTCTCACTGATGATGATACACTAGCAGCTTCATAGCTACTGCAGGAGCAATCCTGAGGATGTAGAGCAATACGCTCTGCAACACAGACATCATTCTTCTGTTCGTGTTTGCTGGGTGGTAACAGAGGCAATTTATTTCCAGTGTTTGGGTTTGTATATTCCAACAACTTGGGCAATGCAAAGTCTCAGGAACAGAACAGCCCCTGTCCATCCGGACAAGCTAGAGCTTCCATTAAAAGGCTGTGTGGCTATCTGTTAAATTGGATCTGCTAAGGTATATCTAGGGTGTTAAAATCTGAAACACCCAAATTATGCATTCAGATATCTAGTTAAATTCCTTGGAAGGAGCTGTCAGCCATTGAGAGCAAAGACCACCCCTGGACACTCAAAGTCATGGTAGCAGTGGCAGCTGCAGGCAGTTGTCATTTTGAAATAAGAAATCATCAGTGTGTGCCCAGATGTGGACTCAGATGCCTAACTTGTGGCATTTCAAATTAGAACAAGTTTGTCAAATACATTTTTGCTTGCTATGTGCTAGTAAAGAAAAGAGCTTTTATGAGTAGCAGGTAAAATTTTTACCTCCCCTGCATTAACTGTGAAGCTCTCTTTTTCTGTCACTACTTACAGTTTAAGAGTCAGAGCTCTAGCACTCCATAAGGGCTGGTAAGCATACAGTCACTTAAGTAAAAATATCATCAGAATTTATTTATCCAGAAAATTCACAACTTACAAGAACTATGAAAACCTCCTTGAAACAAGGTAAACTGAATATTTTTAGAAGAGTCAGATGCCAAAAAACCCCTCGGAATGTTAGGCATATGGGTGGATTTACTGGGTCATAAGTGCTCTGTGGAAAACACAAAATTTACATGATTGGAAAAAGAAGACAATATGAGAACAGTGTGGTATGTTCCCCCAGACCTAACCAGAATGATTAAATCAAATTAACTTTGCAGAGAAAGAAATTTTCCACAAATACAGATGGAACTTCATTTTGAATGGAAATAATAAATTAAGAAGGATTAAGTGCAGCAATTTTAGATCTGTTGTATCACTCAATTACTTCCTTCCTTCTGTAGCCTTCTTTTTCCTCTTTTAATCAGGTCAGGAAAATCCAACAAATTTCTATAAAAACTCCTAGGAAGACATGGATTACAGACATCAAATTGTTTCACTATTAAAAGCTCATTTAGAGTATTATTAAGACATGATAGAAAGCACCCCAAAAGCAGTTCTACTTGTGAAACATTTCAGTTGCTAACAGTGAATTACCAATAAAGTCAAAAGACAAGCACATGTATTTACTATGTATTTCATCTATACAAAGCAAAAAAGTCATCATGAATCTATGTTGCTTTCTCTGTGCTATATCGCATAATGTCCATTCCATGCTGGGGGAAAAAAAACTTGAATCAGCCACATGAAAGACATAAGCAGATAAAACCTGTTGGCTGATGATGGAAAGATATAAAGCCTAGCAATTTATTATAATATAGAAGGCAAATAATCTGCTTCATGCAATAAAGCTATGTTGGTTATCAGTAAAGAAGGATGTACTCCAAGACAAAAATACTGCCTTTTCATGCAGAGTGATGAAAAAGTTGTTGTTTTTCCTGTTACTCCATGGTGATAGTACTGCAATGTAGGACGTTTAAAATCCCATCCGTTTATGCTAGATGAAACAACAAAATATTAAAGTTATGTGACAGCCTTTGCCACTTTTCTTGCAGCTGTGGCATGCAAATTAGAACAAGCACAGAAAGGGTGACTGGGTATTGGAATGGGTTGCCCAGAGGTGGTGGAGTCACCATCCCTGGAAGTACTTAAGAAAAGACCCAGTGCCATGGTCTAGTTGACATGATGGTGGTTGGTCATAGGTTGGACTTGATGATCTCAAAGGTCTTTTCCAGCGTAGCCGATTCTGTGTGAATCTCAAGTTGCTGAATTTCTCTCTATTTGATCATGAGTCAAAGAAATCATGATCAACCTTTTGAGCTGTAAATCCATCTGCAGCTGACAATAAATTATGCCACAAGTGTGTACTGTAAATAATTGCTCTAGATAATTCTGACATTTCAAGAGTTTTCTGACCTTTCCGACATTTCAAGAGATACTTTTTTTGCTATGATTACTTTCTTGGCAAAAATAAAACTGTAGATTTAGCCATCTGTGTTGGAATGTTTAAGGCATGATTCAACACAGCAAACCAGACATGACACAGAGCACCATACCTCTAACCAGCATCCACTTCCCTCTGGCTGGATAACTAAATAAGGATTCAGAAGAAAAAGTGATATCACCTTGATTTTGAGAACTGTCATATTATTACTCAGAGATTTCAGGCAAGAAAACAGGGCTATCCAAGCTACAGAAAGAACTTTCGGAGACTCCTTTGCATGGCTTTGTATGTACATGGTAAGGCAGGAAAGAGGAATGTCAATCTCTTAAGAGAAACAGCTAGTTTCCAAAGGGCAAACAGATACAGTACTCACTGTCCATCATTGTGTGCTATTCGAATAGTAGATGAAGACAGCATGTGATTTACACTGCCACAAATAAAAGATAACTAATATATTTGACTACCTCATTGGTGAATAACTCACTGGCGCATTAGAAGAAATTTTGCAGATCATGATTTGCAACCTATCAGAAGGCAATTACTGATTATGTTTGAGCTAGACTGTAAAATCCAAGAGACACTTAGGAACACACAGGAATAATTTGTAAGTTGTATCAACAGTGCTTCCCTATGATTTTTGCAATTTTTATGACCTCCGTTCCTGGATACAGCTCTATTGCTGTTAATGGTACACAACATTATTTGTCTTTGCCTTGTCTCTGGAGCCAGCAAAGTTATACCACAAAGCAGGTTCCCCTAAGCTGGCAATGGGTAACAGCAATGGCAGGCCCATTTCTGTAAAGGCAAAAACTAACATATTCTGAAAAATGTTTCCCTTCATGAAAACCTGATCACTTCTGATCACTGTTTGGCTATCTGTAGAAGTACCTTTAGGAATTTTACTTAATTGGCCGTGCTGGGCTGTTTTCTCAGCTGGTGAAATAATGAGTCTTTCCAAAACTAGAGTGGTGCCACCACAGAGTGAATTGCGGCAACAAATACAAAGAAGTGAGACCAAGTAAAAAACCACTCAGATATCACTGAAGCTGGGCCCAAGCCTTAGAAGTGTTTTACTGCAGGAGGATCAGACCTTCTAGAGCAACCAAAAAAATGAAGCACACAGTCCAGCTAAGCCCCCTACCTCTGCTGTGCTTCTGGGAGTCAGCTAAGCCAGTAGGAAAACTGAGGCAAAGATACTTCGACTAATGTCAGTGCTGACAGTGAAAGGACAAAGGATTCTGATGAAAGCCAGATACACTCTTAAAAAATTAAATTGAAACAAATTAAATTTTAGGCAAACAGTTTGAAAGTTTTAAGAGGATTAGTCAGGTGGGTTACCAAGAAATCATTAGTAGAAAAAGTTATTTAGCTGGTCTAAGCACAGCTATAAATTTCTTGTAAGGGGCTCTGAGATTAAGAGATATGGCCTAGATTTTTTTCTAGAAATAAAATCCATATAAAGGAATATCTAACATACTTCACAAAGTTAGAATTTTTTGAAGCTAAGAGAATGATCATATGTCTAAAGCATGGAATATGATTCTCGTGAATATTTGATATATTAAATATTATATATTAAATAGAAATATATCTCTTTTTCTATCTGGATCAAATCTCTTTTAAAAGTCCAAGGCATTCATGTGTATGGTCTTGTGTCTACTTACATAAATCTAAATTTTAAAATTTTCTCTCAGAGCAGTATTTTGGTCACATGACTGTAAGTATTAATGGCAATATAAAATATCATGAAGACATAATCAAACCTTACTTAAGAGAAATGTGATGGCTTTTAAAGGACTAGTAACTTTATCAGGGTATGTATCAGGGAACATGTATTAAAAAAGCGTATCTGCATAAATTTTTAACTATAATGGTCAGCAAAAAAGATTCTTTTAATTTAAAAAAATCTACCTTTGGAAATCAGATTAATTATTTAAGTGTGTTTAGGAGCTGAATGTAATCCAGTCAATTATGCATATATATTACTTAATAATGATAACAATAATGGAATCATAGAATGGTTTGGGTTTGAAGGGACCTTAAAGATCATCTGCTTCCAAACCCCTATCATAGACAGGGACACCTTCCACTAGACCAGGTTGTTTAAAACTCCATCCAACCTGGCCTTGAACACTCTCAGGGTTGGGGCATCCACAGATTCTCTGGGCAACCTGTTCCAGTGTCTCTCCACCCCGACAGTAAAGAATTTCTTTCTAACAATTAGCCTAAACCAACTCTCTTTCAGTTCTCCTTGTCCTATCACTACAGCTCCTGCTGAAGGGTCTCCCTCTGGCTTCCCTGTAAGACCCCTTCAGATACTGGAAATTGCTGTGAGGTCTTGTCTTGGGGTGGCTTTATGATGTTGTATCGCTGCTCTCCACCCAGACATCATTCCTATGCCTTTCTGTGTCTTTAAAACTGGGTGCGAGAGAAAGGAAAAAAAGCCAGATGAACTTTTCAAAGTTCGTGTTCAAGGACACAGAGATAGCTGCTTCTGCTGCAGAGTGGAGGAAAGCACCTTCCAGCTTTTCCCAGCTCTTGGCTCCTTTTCTTGGAAGAGAGAGCCGGAAAGTTAAACCCCTTTGTTTCCCTGGGACTTCGGTTTTTTCTTCTCTTCTGGAACTGTTCAGAATGCCAGAACATCAGAACCTCACCGGGAGACCTTATACCGGCCCGGACCAGGGACCCCCCACGCCGA
>VWZT01002300.1:0-30792 GCA_013397055.1 Pachycephala philippinensis
GGGCCCGGGCCGGGCCGGGGCAGCGGCGGCCTCAGGCTCGGTCCGGCCCGGCCGCGTCACCGCCCTCGGCCCCGCCGCCTCACTCAGCGGCTCAGGGCTGCGCGGGGAGCCGCTGCTCGCCGGCCTTTGGAGGCCAACCCCGACCCCGGCCCGGTCCCTGCCCCGCCGGCCCGGGTACTGTCCGGTGACGGGCGAGGGTGTTGCGTCACAGTGCCCAGAGGTCACGGGCAGAGCGGAATCTCGGCCCCCTGTCCCCCAGCGTCTCTCGGTGGCCCCACGTTCCGCGGAGGCCGAGTGAGGCCCCCCGCCCGGCGGGATGGGCTCGGGCTGTCCCCACGGGTGTCCCCGGGGCCATCGTGGAGCTGAGCCCTGCCCAGCCGGTGCTCTGCCAGCTCAGTGTAAATGTCAGGTGGCTGCGCGGTGACAGGATCAGGGTTTGAAGGTTGATTGTTGCTCAGCCAGGACATGGGGCTAGTCTGTTGCACGGCACGGTCACCCTGGCGCCGCGGTCAGAAAGGGGCAGCTCTCAGGGTGGCCAGAATCGCCTGCACGGAGCAGCTTTTTGGAATAAATTCCGCTTGGTGTAGTATTTGTGTACGTGACAGTGACTAAGTAGACCAGGCCTGGGCACTTATTCAGAAATATTACTACTGCCTCTTTTGTCATCAGAAAATTGTTTGTATTGCAAAGCATTTTTAGGCTTAATTTTTCATGTCCACTGCAACTTGCTCTCATCAGAATTTAACATGTAGGCCCTTGCTTGCAGGTGCACAGAATAAGGGGTTTGTTCTAGGGGCTCCCTCAGCTGGTCCCAGCTTTGTTTGCTTGTGGTTCTGCTGGGAGAGGCCAGGATGGAAAATCGGCTCCACAGAATAAATTAGGTTGGAAAAGACCTCTGAGACCATCAGGTCCAACCTTTGGCTTATCACCTGTCAACTGGACAGTGGCACTAAACGCCACCCTGGTTGTTTCTTGAACCCTTCCAGGGAATGTGACTCCACCACCTGCCTGGCCAGCTGGGCCCAGTGGCATGCTTAACCTCTGCTTAAAGCCATTTCCTCTGATCCTGTCACTGGCTGCCTGGGAGAAGAGCACCTGGCTCCAACCTCCTTTCAGATGTTTTAGAGAGCAGGTTCCCCCCTGAGCCTCCTTTTGTCCAGGCTGAGCCCCCCAGCTCCCTCAGCTGCTCCTCATCACACTCATGCTCTGGACCCTTCACCTGCTCCATTGCCTTTCTCTGGACACGTTCCAGCCTCTCAGTATCTTTCTTGAAGTGAGAGGTCCAAAACTGGACACCTCCCTGCCCTGTGTCTTGTGTCTCCTTGTCCTCAGACCTCATCTGTGTGAGGATGAGAAGAGGCCTGTGAGTAAGCACAGAAAAATAGCAGTCATGGAAGAAAGTGGGGAAGAAAGTCCTTGGTGCATAATCCTGCTTGTGCTCCCAGCGTACGTCAGCCAGCCTGCCCTGCCCTGCCCTGTGTTCCAGCACCATCACATTAAATCAGTTTGTTCTTCCATAACCCCTCTGATGGGATCAGCAAGGCACTGTCCAGGCCTTAAGACTTAAATTGTATTTGAGAATAAATCTAAATTTAAGACAAAGCCTGGCCTATTTTATAGTAGGGATTATGTGATGTGGTGTCTGCAGTGGTGTGAGAAGTCTTGGCTCGGGAGGTCACTTCTCCTCCAGTGTTCTGGATGTATTAACTCACATACTCAAGCCTCCCTGAATTAATTTGGAATCAAAGATCCTGCCTTTTCCATTTTAAATGCAAGTGAAAGGATTTGTTCAGTTAAATGAAAAGGTGACATTTGCATGGCTGGGTAGTCTTGTCAATCCTCTGTGAAATGTGATAAAAATCAGCATTTTTTCAGAGATGCATTGATGTGGATTGGGATGACCTGAGCTCTGGAATTGTGATTGGGATAGCTAGTGCTTACTCCTTTTAAACACACGGGCCTGTGAAACATTTGTCTTGTCTGTCAGAGGGTAAACTTGAAATCCTGACTCAGTTTCATGCACTGAGATGTATTTTAGGGGGGAGGAGGGGAAGAAGTGGAGGAGGAAAGATTACCATAAGCCTGCCTCCTGCAGACTTATTATCTCTCCATGATCCACAGAGCAGGTGGAAAATCGCTGTTCCTGCCTAACCCTGAGCTCCCCCAAATACACCTGAGCTGGTGGTGTTTGTTACTCCAGAGGCTGGCTGGGCTGAATCTTCTCTCTTCATAATTTGATAACTGAGTCACTCTTCAGTGTAACATCCTTCTTACATCCATTTCTATTTTCCTGAGACTTGTAGGTCATTTTTCTGGTATAAATAATGTGTTCCAGGATTTCTCTTGTTCTAAATGCCATTTAGAGCAATGTCATCAATATTTATTTTTATTAAACAACTTTTCTGATAAATGTTCTTTGAAAAACTCCAGCTCTTTAAAATGTATTTTATATTGTTTTCAGCATCTTTTAGTATCTTCTGTAATAATCCCCAGATTAGGACCTTCCATATAGCATTGTGATTCTACTGGAAGTAGAATTTGTGGAAGTGGATCCACGCTGAGTCCAACTGCTAGAAGCAAACCTGGATGGGAGCCCAACTATAAAAACATTGGGGCTGTGGATTCATGTGACTCACATGCAGAGCATTTACCATGGTGATTGCAAATCCGAGTCGTGGAGGATTATTCCAAAACACCACCATCGTGCCTTCCATTATTTCAGTTCTGTTTTGGATAAAAGACCTCGGGGTTTCTCAGAGTTGATGAGCAGATGGGAGGAGTGTCTCGGAGTGTCTCCTCCTGTGTTTGCTGTCTGTGTGATGTTACCAGCAGGGCCTGTCCTGGAGCTGTCACATGTGTCAGGAACTGGGGCACAGCACAGTTTGGGGTGCACTGCTCCCTCTGGCTGTCCCTCTGGCAAGTGTGACCCCCATGGCCATGCTGTCCTGCTGTGCCACCGCCCCCTGACTGCTTCACCCCCAGAACCACAACCCCTCTGTCACCCCACGGGCACTCCTGGGCTTTGGAACAGCCTGGGGGGTCTCGGGGCTCCCAGAGCAGAGGGGCTGCCCTGATCCCCGGGAACAGAAAGGGGTGACACGGGCACAGCCCAGCCAGGTGTGTCACAGAGGACACCCCAAATGCTGCAGGTGCTAAGGCAGCGGGGTAGAGCTGACGCTTATCTCTGCTGATATGGGCAAATCAGCTACTGAGAACATAGACTTTTTGAGTAGCAGTTAAGAGAAATGGAATTTGGAAACTCTGCCACACCTAAGCTGCTTTTGTGGGAAATGCTGTGTTTATAATCTACAGCTGTGACTCTCCAAGAGCTGTAGTTACTGACAGTGATGATGTGCAGGAGGCTGCAATCACAGCTCTGTGGTGAGAGGTCCTGAGGCAACCACTGGGAACAAATTCTTTCATTCCTTATTTCTTCGTTAACTCTTAAGTGAGGAAGGTGGAAGGTGTGTTTTGAAGCATTATGTTTTGTTTCTTTTGAAGTGTTGCATGGTGAATCTTGCTGGCTGTGCTTATCTTACTCTTGAACCCATGAGAGATGAGCTCCTTTTGTTCAGCAGAGGACTGGGACAGGCTGATGTCCCCTGGCAGAGTTGTAGTGATCAGAGAGATTTAGACCAGTGCAAAGGTCAGAGAGCTCTCCAGGAGGTATCCAAAAATTGTTTCACTTGGATGGCTTTGGTAGAGGCTCAGTGTATTGGCATTGAGGTGAAGTCCTGGGTTCATTCCCTTTCCTAGTTCCAGCCCCAAACAGATTTGTAGTTCTCCATTCTCATTCCTATATTCTTCATTTTATTCCATCAGGTCTGGAGCAGAAAACAAATTGCAGCTTGCAGTTCAAGCTACATCATTGTTAAAACTAACCTGATTTAAAGATAAATCCCTTGTTGTCGTTATTTTAAATTTTAGCAATCTTTTAATCCTTTAAATGTAAGTAACTTTAAGCATACACAACTAACTTAGGGGTAATTTTTATCATGGCTTTGGTATTTTTTTCAGGTATATGTCACAAGGAAAACATGCAGAAGCAAGAGAACTAATGTATTCAGGGGCTTTAGTGTTCTTCAGTCATAACCAGGTAAGTCACTGGTTTTCTGTGTGTGCTTTGGGGGGCGGGGGGTTGTTACTCCCAAGATTTTGAGTGATGAATGGTGAGTTCTCAGTGGTAAATGTTTGGGGTAATTGCTTTGTAATCTTTTGTTTTATCTCTTTGTTGAGCCTTTCTCCACAAAGAAGGATTATGCCAAGCTGGAACATGCAGCAGGAGTGTTTGTGAGCATCCAAACAATGCCTGTGTTCTGCTTTCCTGGAGGCTTCTCTTTGATGCCATCAAATTACTATAATTTTTTTATCAGGAAGGCTGAGACTTGATATTGTAGCTGTAGATGTTGATAAAAGCATTAAACCTGCTGCTGCCAAAATTCTGGTTGATGTTTCTTTTTATGCCCTGATACATTCATCACTGCCAGTATGTGTCTGTTTTGTAGCAAAACAGTGCTGCTGATCTGTCCATGCTGGTTTTGGAGTCTTTGGAGAAATCGGATGCAAAAGTAGCAGAAGACCTTTTAGGTGAGGTGACCCCTGCTCTTGGTTTGATGGCATTTAGTTGTGCTTTCCCTTCACAGTGACTTGTTAATAATGTCTTGAAAGCTGCAATCCTTTTTGGATGCATTCCCAGCACGGCTAAGGGTTCCCTTCCCCATAGAAATGGACTGGGGAAAACTTTGTTAGAGAATGATGGGTTCCTGATGAGTTTGTGGGCTTGCTTGGAACTGACACTGCTGCCTGTCTTAAAGATGACTCTTAGAGATGCATTAGAAGCAGCAGATCATCTTATTTTTCTTAATGCTAAATATTTTTGAATTTTTTGCTTCTAGAAAACTTGGCTAAATTGTTTAGTTTAATGGATCCAAATTCTCCCGAAAGAGTGGCTTTCGTATCCAGAGCACTAAAGTGGTCCAGTGGGGGATCAGGAAAACTTGGACATCCAAAACTACACCAGTTACTAGCTATTACCCTGTGGAAAGGTAAGAAAAATCAACTGGCATTCCTGTGTTTTCCTTTGAAAATGTTGAAAGCAAGATGTTATAAAAGATCTGCTTTGGGAATAATCTAAGGAAGCTGAGATGAAAATGTTTGATTGAGTTCTGCTATTATCTGATTTTTGCATTAACGTCTTCTTAATGTTACTAACAGGAAATAAAATGAGTCTGTAGCTCTCTATTAGTGCAAAATCCAAAACACAACTGCTGTAAGGCTCTCTCTAAAAGGCAGGTTGATCCTTTAGACAGTGAGGTAGTTCGATTGTGTCATTAGGAGGAAAATTGCCGAGGAGCAAAGATGTTCTGTTGGCAAGTTTTTTTGTTTTTAAATCCTGGATAAACATGACAAAGATTGAAATACATCACCTGGCATCCAAAACAGTCTTTGGACTGTAATTAAGTACTTTTTGAGAAGTTGGCTGACAGGGTTATTCCAAAATGAATGTTGTTGCCTTTGATTTATGAGCCATTTTATCACTTGTGATGTGATGTAAGAGAAACACAAAATGCTTTAAATAATTATTTTAATCGTGGATGATAGCCAGTATTTAGAGTCTTGTGTTCAAAACATAGCAAAGGTGATTGAGAACACTTGAATACATGCCATTTTTTCTGTGGTTTCTCATGGATAACTGTGCAAGATGATTGTTTATTTTACATTTTTCAGTAGCTGCCAAGTGATGACAGTGTTTCATGTAACAACTCTGACCCAATAATGGTCAATGCTGCAGCCTCTCTGGATGCCATAGGCAGTTCCCTAGCTGCTCTCCTGGGATTTCTGTTAGCCTGATGGCTGATGCCAGCCAAAAAGGGAGGATTTTTCTCACAACATTCAAGTTAGAGGCTGCTACAATTAGGATAAGAAACAGTTGCATTCTGAAAGTAAAAGTCCCCATTTTGTAGCCGCCGCTCACTGTTCTCTTAAAGAGCAAAATGCCTACATTTTCTTAGTCTGTAGCTTTTTGAGTTTCATCACAAAAAGCTCAGATTTTTGAAACAAAGCTTTCAAATTCCAGAGATTAGCAGCTATCCAGTTTTGTCATTGCAGTGATTTTGCACGATCTTTTGCTTCAGGTTCTAACAAATCATTGCCGTTCTTACACCATTTTTCCTGTATAATTGCTGTTCTGTTCAGCATATGGAAGTGCTTTTAGTTTTGATAGCAAGAGTGGGCTAAGCTAAAAATAGGTAATGAAAGAAGGACTCTGAAGGTGCTGTTTGACTTCTTGGTGCACATGGTCTAATATGGAATTTCTTTATTCCTGTCCTAAACACTGATGATAGCACATCAAGCATCAGCATTCGCTTAGATAAAATGATATGACCAAAGTTCAAGCCAGCAGTAGCTGTAATTGAGTAAACTGTATTTAATAGTTGTTCAATAGTGGTAGTTCAAATGTATTTAGGATAAAATTTATTATTATCTCCCTTTATAAATTGTCTGTAACTCATATACTTTTTACTAGCTGCCTTGTTTATATACAACACCTGTAACTCTTGTTCTTTTACCAGCTAATAAAGTACAAACCTCATAAATTTGCTTTTACGTTCAGGTACGACGATCTGATTTCTTAAAAGCCTTTTCCTTTTTCTTTTTCTAGAGCAAAACTATAGTGAATCTCGGTATCACTTCTTGCACTCCACAGATGGTGAGGGCTGTGCAAATATGCTGGTGGAATACTCCTCGTCCCGCGGATACCGCAGTGAGGTGGACATGTTTGTAGCTCAGGCAGTACTACAGTAGGTGTTAAACTTATCTTGAAGCATTTTGCTGAGATGACTTTATGTGTGGGACCAATCTAATTTAACCACACAGCCTTTGCAAAAGAAACTGTGAAACTGGCCAGAACAACAACAGGAGAAAAGCGTCTGAAAACCGATGTGTTAAATTCGTCAGACCGGGGAGAGAAAAAGTAAAATAACGTGTTAAGGTCAAAACCTGAAATTATGTTAATTGCCTGAAGAATGAATGTAATCTGTTTAACCCTGAAAGCACAATTCTTAGCTTTGTTAACACCAGTTTACGTCTAGTTAGGGCTTATCTGTATGTTCTTACAAAGACTGGACTCGAGCAGGCCCTGTATTTACCTTTAGCACAGAACTTGCTCTCAGTCAGGTCCTGAGGGATAACTTGTCATGGTCAGCCTGGTCTGTGAGCAGCAGCTTGATGGCTCTTGCCTTGACAGAGTTGCTGCTGGCTCTCATTTTAGGCATTTATTTTGTAGGAGGTGGGAATGCAAGCCATTATGTGCTTTTGCAGAGCTCATGTAGAATGAAGGTTGACAAAGCCAATTTTACTGTGTTTAATCAGCTGATGGCTTTCTTCAGTCAGGGAAAGCAGCTCATGGAGGAGTCTGAGGAGGAGGTGGAGACAGGACTGTGTGGCAGGGAGTCAGGGAGAGAGTAGGTGTTGGGGGAGAGGGAGGAGGTGAGAGCAAGTTTGTCTCTCTTTTGGCAGCAGTGAGCTGTCATGTCAGATTTGTCCTGCTTTCCATAGCTGGTTGCTACAGATTGCTGTGATTTTGAGCAATAGCAAATCCTTTATGGAAATCCAGTATATGCAGGACTCAAACAATTTTATGGGGAGAAATTCTGTGGAGAAGTTAAGAGATTATTTTTTCAGCGTTTATACAGCACTTCTACTGCATCCTTTACTGGCCTGTATGTCAAATACTGTGTTAAATCCTCTTACACAGCAGTTCATTCTCTAATGAAAATAATTGCAGTTCCTTGCTAGCAGTGAGGCAAAACAGCCCCAAGCCCTTGCACATGTGAGGGTGCAGAATTAGAAGCCAGCCTGCCATCAAAAATGAGATGGCTTGTGGCAGCCTTCCTAGTGCTTGCTGACAGCATTTGTCCCAGATAAAGGCCCGTTAGGCCAATGGGGCTTGCAGAGATTGCCAGTTAAATTAACTGGACCTGAACAAGGATTTGATCTGTTTGGGGGATCGATCTGCTGGGGACAAATGGTTTGGGAGCTCAAAGTACAGCTTTATCATGAGACTTTTAGGCATGTGTGTCAGGCTGTTAGTGGTCCTGATGCCACATTATGTTGAGGTGGAATAGAATGACAGAGTCAACAATTACTGACAGATACATAGTAAACTGAGATGTGTTTGGGGATGAATGGGTTTTTAATTCAGTTTTTACCTCAGCATGGTAAACTCTGGACCAGTAGATGCAATATCATGTTAATGTGAATTACAGGGCAGCCAGTCTTCCCACATTTCGATTAAATTGATGCTCTCTTTTAGTAACCATCCTGTACAATCTGCTTAGATCCTGGTTAAACTCATTCTACTAATGTTTAATGTCTGTTTTCCCTCCCAACCTGCCTATTCCACAGTGTGTTCTAGTAGGGATTTTCCTCTTCCTCAGCTGATGGCCAAACCATCCCCAAAGGTGTCCATCTCTGTCAGTTGGACATCAGTGTTTTGCCATCAGTTCAAGCCTGAGATGGCCTCTATGCACAAGCGAAGTAGATTTTGGCTTCCCTTTTTCTGTAGTGAAACCATTTCTCTGCCCTTTGTTTTTAACTTGCCCTGTTCTCTTTCCTTTTTCAGATTTCTCTGCTTAAAAAATAAGACCAGCGCGTCAGTTGTTTTTACGACATACACACAGAAACATCCTTCGATAGAGAAGGGCCCACCCTTTGTGCAACCACTGCTAAACTTCATCTGGTTTCTGTTGTTGGCAGTTGATGGGTACAGTCTGATTTCTGTCGTGTTGTTCTTGGTTTCCTTTTCAGTTGTTAACTGAGATTACATTGTTGGTTGTTTCCTTTCTAGAGGAAAACTAACAGTATTTACAGTATTGTGTGAACAGTATCAACCTTCGCTGAAAAGAGACCCCATGTATAATGAGGTGAGTTACTCATAAACAGCATTTAACTCGCTGAATTAGTGAAATCATGGCTGATTGTCTCAAGCTTTGTGACTTGTAGATAGGAGCTGGTGATTTACCTTGTGTGGGTGATTTCTGCCTGTAGTATTTCCACCTGTTAATGAAATAATTGACTTTTTTTTTCATCTTGTGTCCCTACAGTACCTAGATAGAATAGGACAGCTTTTCTTCGGAGTTCCGCCCAAGCAGACCTCGTCCTACGGGGGATTGCTAGGTAAGCTCTGCTTGTGGGTACCTTCAGACTTTGATCAGTGACCTGGATAAAACACCTGTGCTGGAAACAGCTATTCTCTTCTAAGGAATTTATAATTCTTTTCATAGCCTGTAGGAACAGCCCCTGCTGTAGAATACGAGATGAATGGGTTGCATGTGGAATTAGTGTGGAATTAGTGTTAAAAAAATTGTAGACTTTTCATCATTGAGAAGGGGAGAAGCACTAAAAAGACTCTTATGGTTAAGTTTTGACATTATGGTATAGCTTCCTAATGTAAAGAAGCGTCTTACTGGTGTTAAAGCTTAATTTCCTCAGAGTTCAGTGACTGATTTTTCTTATATCAAGTCTGGGGGCTTTGGTAGTGATCTAATCAATGCTGATACAACATGAATGTGCCCATAGAGAAGGTTCTGAAATTAATACTGCCCTTCTACAGGGACTGAAAGGGAGTAGAGAAATTCAGCCCTCATTTCCTGGCTCTTGAATAAAATGTGCATAAAACTGAATGTTTTCCCTGAGAACTAAGCTTCTTTGTAAAGTGACTTGAAGCTTTATCTGCAAATGTCAATTCACTGATACCCAAAGTTTGATGAAAAACATGAACACTCTGTTTTCACCATCTGTGATTTGCTTTTCAGCAATTCAGGCACCTTTAAATTGATGCCTGTGAGTTTCAGACAATTTTTTTACAGCATGATGCAGACTGTGGCTGCTTTTGCAGAGTTTCACTGCTGGAGCTGTGTTTTTCCTCTTATGGTTAAGGCTTTCTCCCCTCTGAGGGTGCAGCTGTAGCACATAAATATGTGACTTCGGGTTTTTCCAGTCTATTTGTAGGGAAGGAACAGTACCAATACACAGCTAAGAGTGTACAGCTTCCTAAATCAATATTCTTAATGAAAACCAGTGTGGGATTACTAATAACTTACTGAGACTCTTTTAATTCGAAACTCTTGGGGGTTTTTTTGTTACGGAAATCTGTACCATAGCAGGATGGACGATTAGTTAAAAGTTTTTGAGATGAGAATGTAAAATTAATGATTTTGACTGTCCTGTATTTTATTCTAGGTAATCTTTTAAACAGTCTGATGGGAACTGGGGAAGATGATGACACAGAAGATGGTCAGGAAGACAGCAGTCCTATCGAGCTCGACTGAATGTTGTTGTCATTGGGTGCCGTGTAAATCTGATGATTCGATGACTCCAAAGACACTTTTGGAATTTGAATCCTGCAGTTGTTTCTTGGCTCCTAAAAGGGCTCCTCTGGTCTTTTAGAAATGGTTGCTGAAATGTTTATACTGTCGGTCTATATTATTTATGTTAAAAAAAAAAAAAAAGGAAAGAAACCAACAAAAAGTAGCCAAACGAACCAATCGGAGCGGTTGTTAGCGGGTTTCCGATCCAGCGGCTGGGGACTGATTAAACATAGTCTGCGGTTTCTGATGCAGTATTCCCTTTTGCACAGTCATTCAATAAAGCATAAACATGGGGCTTGTCCTTCACGGCCTACCCAATCCCGTCTCTGTTCTGAGAAAGCCTCCTTGCCCTCTGCCCTCTTGCAAGGAAGATCTCGAAAGGCAGGGGGAGCAGTTGAATAATTGATTTACGAGGCTGGTGCCAAAAGTACTGCGAGACGAGCCGAGCAGCATAATTTGAGATGCACGTCCAAGAGACATTGATACAAGAACTTGCTTCCACTGCCATGAGTAACATGCACACCCTTCATACTGCCTGCCCCTCTCCCCAAGGCCCGGCTCTGGCTGAGCCCACGCGTGTTTAGCCGATACTTCCTGAAAAGCACAAGGTTGAATTGCTCTTGAGCAAAAGCTCATCAAGTGAACACGTAATTGGCTTCCAGGTGGATCTCTCTTGCCTAGGTATAAAAATCTGGCATCTAAAATACCTCCTGTGGCTTGTGGCTCTCCTCCTTTGGAAGAGGTTTTGCCAGTGTAAGCTCCCAGCTGTACGTGCAGGTGGCGGCGTTGCTGTGAGCCGAGCGGTTTGCCCTGGGCAGGGATGTGTTTGAACTGGGCTGGATGGCGAGAAAAGGGATACTGCAGAGCTTCTGGTTCTTTATGATATATTTATTTTTCTTGGGTGATTGATTCATTTAACACTTTCTGTTAAAAAAAGAATAAATCAATAAATAATGGAGTAACTTCACCCCCAGCAGTAGGCATAGCCATTCTCCATCTCCTCTGTAATGCAGCACAGTCTGGTACAGGGAACAGGTGAAAGGGTGGGGAAACGCTTTATTTTTTCACGATGAAAATAAAAAGGCTTAGATTAATAAACAGCAATCATGCATGGGGGAGGGATTAATACAAATTTATTGACTGTATGAAAAAAAAAAAGGCATTGACAGGAAGACTTTGTGTTAATTGTGAAGTCTCAAATAAACACTTTATACCAGGATGTGCGATACTGCTGCTTTCTAAGAATTTCCCAAGCAGAGCTTTACTTTCCTTGCTATTTTTTTCACTCTGCATTTGATTGTGGATCATCCAGACCTCAGTGCTGCAGCTTCACCTCTGTACAGTAAAGGCATAATTCTAGTGGAATATTGGAATGTCTGGAGCAGATGGGGATTGCTTTGCTGTGCAGCAAGTTAAGGGAAGAGCTCCCTATCCAGGATGGTGCTGTAGACATTTAATAAATGATCTGGAACATCAGCAGAGGTTTAGAACCACATCATTTCATTGCTTTGGCTGCCAGGAATGTGTCCTCAGGCAGTGTGAAGTGTCCACAGGTGTCCAGCACGTGTCCCCTCCTGTGTCCTGTATGTATGACCCAGTGTGAGCCCTGCATGTGCCCTGACCCCAAAAGCCCTGCCCTGACATGAGGGCAGTGCTCCAGCGCTGTGGATATACAAAATGTATATTCAATAATTACAACAGTATATATAGAATAGATGTGTGTGTATAAAATATATACCCAGGAATTTAAAATACATGTATATGCGCACACATATAAACAGCCTTTTGTGTAGGTAATAATTATATACTTGTATGGCATATAATATTCTTATATTCTTCTTAATTATACATGCACACAAAACAATTTTTACAGCTACCTATAAACACAAACATGGAGCCCAGTCTGTCCTCTCCCTGCTTCTGCCGTGCCTGGGCTGGTAAGTAAGTGTGAGTGACAGTGTGTGTGTAACATATAAATACTTTTAATATAAGTTAAATATATAATTATAGTTATGCGTACACATGTGCATGCAGATATATGTATGTTTATATGCAATATATTCACCTTAAATTTACAAATATGATTATAAATTACATGTATATAAAGCATGCACATGTGTATATAATATATAATCACATATTTTACAAAACAAAGTATAAAAATGTCTCTATACATATACAGGTGTATGAAATACATTTAGCTTATATATTTGTAAATTGAGTATATCTGAGTGCTACGTCTGTACATGAATGTGTGCATATGGACACCTCATACATATACACACCCATTTTATGTATTATACTCTATCCACTGTGCAGTTTATAGCTGTCTATGAATAGCCAACAACCCCTTCATAAAGCTTGTTTCTCCATCCCTAAGCTGTCCTTTGTGTATGTGTGTGCATACATAAAGTACTGTAGAGAAAACACATAGAACATGCACTATAAAACACACACATATACACAAATAATATATCAAATAACACACACCGTGTGCCAGGGTGGGCCAGATCGTTCTGTGAGTGTGCCAGCACCTCCTTGTTCCCCTTTGCTGCTTTTGAACCCCAGCTCCCTCCCCTGCCCCAGCACCACACGGCCACAGCTCTGACATAATAATAATTTATTGGTTCGAATGACATTTAGTACCACAGTTGTCTTACCAGTGACAGAACGAATGCACACAGCCGATGAGATGCTCTCGGATACACAACCAACCTAAGAAACGCGTCGGACAGGTCCGTGGCTGGGGCTGGGCCTTCAGGGCACGCCGGAAATCTCATTTTTGGGTAAAAATCCAGCACCTGGTGTGCAGGTCCCAGCCCGCCCGCCCCGACTGCAGGAATTACAGTGCTCAACACCGCGCTGAAACGTCACTTCAAGCAGCTTTTTTTTTTTTTTTTCTTTTTTTTTTTTTTTTTTTTTTTTGTTTNNNNTTTTTTTGGCAGGAGAAGAAAAATCAAAAAAAATTGAATTATTGGGGGGAAAAAGTGCAACCATCAAGTCTGGAGAAGGGATGCGCCTGCTGGGAGCGAGCTGGGACAGGCTTTGATGGTGCCTGTCAGCAAAACTGCAGATAAAGCTCAGCCCCCAGCTCCACACCGGGCTCCCCAAACAGGGCAGAGCCCCCCAGAGCATGGAACAGGGATGACCCAGGGAGCCGAACACAGGCCTGGCCCCCAAAGCTCTGCTTCCCCAGCATCACCTCAAGGGTTGGCGTCCCCCTCGCAGCCCCCTCCTCCCTGCCCTTCGTTAAGCAGTAACGAGGCTGATGATGCCCATTTCCTCTATTTCTAAATCCTATTTGACCCTATCCAGGTACAGCATCACCCACCCCCAGTCCCCAGGGGGATAATTCACTTATCATTTCCCCCGGTGCCACGGCAGGCTCAGCTGTTTTGCACAGCACCATTTCGAGTGTTTCCAGGCTGTTTCCCATCCCACAGGGATGTCACCCCTCGGGGACTCGCAGCCCCCCTGAAAAAAGGGCTGGCAGCCATCTGGAAGTGCAGGGATGCTCAGCTCCAGCACCCAAGGACCTGTGTGCGGGGAAAAGTCCCTTCTGCCCCTGGGATGTGCCCCCAGCAGTCTCTGCCATCCTGGGGAAGCCAGGTGGGTGCCCCTTCCAGCGGGTGTGGGGTGATGGGGTGGCAGGACCACCTGTCCCATCCCACAGAGCAGCCACAGAGCTGAATTTCAAGTTGGATCAGGATCTTCTCCGACGTTCCACCGCCGCCCTTCCGACATGATCGAGTGAATGATGAGGGGAAAGGGAAGTATTATTATTGTTATTATTATTACTGTTATTATTAATTATTTTTAACATGTCAAATAAAACCACGTTGTGTTGTAAACAGAAGCTCACTCCTCAGGTCTGCCCAGCCAGTCCCAGCTAAGGTTTATGTTTGAAATGGGCTTCCACTGAAAGGAAAAAACAGAGAAAATAAAGTTAAAGCAGGACAAGCAGTGGCAGGTGGTGCCAGCCTGGCACAAGCCCACCCTGAGAATGGTCCTTGCTGATGCTCCTTGGCCCCCATACCCTTACAACCCTATGACTGATCCTTACAGCAGCACGGACATCACACCAGAGGCAATGAAGAGGGAAGGACACCACCCTCCTCCTCTGTGGGAAACAGAGGAGTAGAAACCCCCACAAACACTAATGAGTTAAATTTACAGCCCTGGAAAGAACTTGGGTTGATGTAATGATAAAGGTATACAGATCTTAAGTAGAAAAATTATAAATCTATGTTTCTATAGTTATAAACAAGAAAATGTATTGGGTGATATGGTGAAGGGTTTAAAGTATGATAATATGATTATATAGTTTAAGCTAAGAATTTAGATGTTATAATAGAAGTATCTGTGTGTACGTGAGCTAACGAGTTATTGGTCAAGAAACAGACAGAATGCAGTAAAAAGTACCAAAGGTGATAGGTTATAAAATCAAAACAAAGTTTCGTGTTAATTGTCTATTGCACTAGAAAGTTATAAATTGCCATGGAACTCTGAAACTCGTGACTTTCTTTAGTTATGGCCCCTTGCTGTTAAACCTGTAACTCCTGAGACTGGTGCCTCGTTTGATTTTTTAAGTAATAAGTCGCAAATAACAGAGTTGGTCCCATCTCTTGGACAAGGCTCTGACACTCCTCCTCCCAGGGCGAGCCCCTCTCTGGTCAAATCACCTTTGCATCCCCCCGAGCAGTGAGGGGCTGCCTCACTCACACGGCACGGGAAGGAGCGACACCCTGCACCCCAATCCCCCTCCAGCCACCCCATCCTGCAGCCCACAGCACCCAGCGGGGCCATGGGTGACACCCAGCCCTCCCCAGGACACCCACCTGCGTATTCCTGAGGCAGCATCGGCCGGCTTATGACTTTCTGAAAGGTGGTGATCCACTCCAGCTGGTCGTCCTCTGTCTCGCAGGCGAAGAGGAATTTGCGGTCCGGGGTGACGATGGTGATCCCGTGCTGCCAGTGGTTTCCCTGCGTGGATGGTGGGAGCCCTTCCAGCACCTTGTAGCTGTTTTCCTTGCTCCCAATAAAAACCTCCCCTCTAGCAAAGGCGTCCTAGGAGACAGCAGAGCAGTCAGGCAGGGCTGAGAGTGAAGGGAGCTCTGCACCCCGGGCAGCCAGGACAGCTCGCCCTGCAGCCCATCAGCCAAACCCCAAGAGCACCAGCAACCCCCAAACCCCTGCTTCTCCCCCAGGGGCACCCACAATACAGCACCAACACCAGGGAGCCAAAATCCAGCTGCAGAATGTCCGGTGGACAGGGCTTCTAAAGAGTTTTTGTTATTTATTCACAGAGCTACTGCACACTGGACACGAGGCAGAGCCACCAAGCAGCAACAGCATTGTGCCCTCGTGGCTCTCCCAGCAGCCTGCACTTCACTGCAGATTTTTACTATTATTATTATTATTACTATTACTTTTATTATTAATAGTAGCAGTATTGCAAATAATTCCCCACAGGCAGCCCAGGCACCTTCATCTTACCAGGGGATCTTTGAAATACATGAGCCGTCGGTCATCCATGGTGAACCATCGCTTCTTGAACCCCTCTGTTTGCTGAAGAGCCAAAAAATGCCAGATCACACATGGAAACAGCACAGCTTCTCTCTAACCAGGCATGGCCCAGGAGTCTCAAAGCACTTGGAGGAGCCTGATGGGCTGGGGGATTTGGGAACAGATGGCTTCTGGGCCATCTCGAGCCACCACAGCCAAGGTCTGGGCCAGCTGAACCAGGAAGGGGCATTGGGTTTGTGATGTGATTTTGGATTTTTGTAATGTTTTCTCCCAGGTGAGGAAAGTGCATTGAACACATTCACAGAGTTACAGCTTTGCCTCTCTGGCAAGGATTGGTTTGTCCCACCAGCAACCCCTTCTCGGGGCCATACAGAGCCCCTGAAAAATGCTTCATATCCTACCTTTGGCCCCGTTTTCTCCATGTATCCTTCCTTCAGGTAGTTTCTAGAAAGCTTTGGCACCAGCTGGAGCAACCGAAGAGGATAGAAAAGAGAGCAATGTCAGATGGAGGGGGCTGGGGGTCACTGGGGGTGTGCTGGGCAGGGCTGGGGGGGTCACTGGAAGGAAAACCCACACTGAGCCCATCCCACAGCTCTACTCCTGCTCAGAGTGCTCAGGTCCTGCTCCTCCAGAGTGCTCAGAAGAGGAGGGTACAACCATGAAACCCCTTGGAGCAGCTCCCCAGCACAGCCAGCAGCCTCCAGGAGAATCTCAGGGTGCAGGGCAGCTGGGGACAGAGCCACCCAGAACCACGACTGGACCCCTCCCAGATAATTGGTAGAAGGCAGGAAATGCAATTAGATTTTAAAATCTACAGCCAAGGAGGTACAGGGAGTAATCAACAAGCAGCACCCTGGTGATGCTCCACCCCAGCACACAGCCCTGGCTGCCAGCACGTCAGTGCAGCCCCTGGAATTGCATTAGCCAGGGGTAACACAATTAGCAGCCCCAGCCCCCGGAAAACACAGGCATTTATGAGCCAGGCTGTGCTGACCCGCAGAGAAGAGCTCAGGCACGGCGCTGACATCCTTCTGCCCTCATCACTCCTGCCTTCCAGCCTTTGTTTCAGCTTTTGTAATCACAGCAGCACCCTTCGGGACAGATGCTGGGGGTTTCTGCAGGGGTGGCAGTGCTGGAGTTCCCCCCACAGCCCCCGAGTGTGTGTGTGTGCCCGGGGCCCAGGGCTGGGTGCTGGGAGCTGGGAGCAGGAGCTGCACGTGGGCTCAGCATCCCACCACAACCATTCCAGCCCGGTAACTGCAGAACGCTCCGAAGGATGGAGCACTCCCCAAGCCTTCCAGCTCGTTAACAGGATGCTAAAAATGAGCGAGAGGGGAAAAAAAAAACCAGACCAAAACCACCCAACCAATGCTGCAGGAACACTCACATCAGAGTCACTGGCTCCAGGGAATGCCACTTGTAAGTAATGGAAACGTGCTGCCCGGATGGCGTTGAACCAATCCACTATTTCCTAATAACGAGGGAGAAAAGCAGAGTGAGGAATGCAGCCTGCACACAAAATAACCTGATCCCGCTGTGTTCTGTCTCTCCCATCACTCTGGCGCCAGAGACAGAGCACAATGTAGCAGCAATCCTAAAAACCACAGAATACAGCAAAATGGTGAAGGATGGGGAACATTCAGCTGCTGTTCCGGGCTGCCAGACGTGTACAGAGCTCTGCAGCTTCCACTGAGCACCGAGGGGCTTTCTGCAGAGGGAAGGATTTAAACACATCTCTGAACTGGCAAAACCAGCCCCAGATGAGCATTTCACATATTGAGCTGACCCTATAAACACAGCTGGGCTCGTGCTGGCTGGAACAACCTGCCCACCCACCCCTGCCCCTCCAGCAGGGCACCTGAGCAATGCCTGCTCAAATCTCACTCAAATTCCAGCAACATATTTCAGTGTTTTGCTGAAAGAGCAGCTAAACATCTCTTTATCTTTGTATCCCAGTCTATCAGCTGTGTCTGGGAGTCCTGCAGGGACACCCACAGTGATCCTGAAGTCCAAGGAGCTCTGGCACTTCTCCTTTTCCTTGGCAAAACCACAGACACTGACAGGACAGTGGGATGCAGCTTTCCCACAAAAGGGCTGCTGCTTATTATTCTGGTTTAAGCTGCAGCCAGGGAGGTACCTGAGAGCACGAGTGACACTGTGCTGTGCTAAAGAAGCACGTGCTGACAAGCACTTGGCGTGGAGGGGAAGTTTGGGAGCAGCCCCTGGGACCCACAAACGACCACCCCAGGCCCACGGGCCCTCTCCTTCACACCTCCCTTCAGAGGCACCTGAGCAAGGGGATTTCTTTCAATACAAACAGGAATATCTGCATTTTATGAAGTATGAGACAGGCACAACCACATCAATTCCCTGCTTGTCCTACATCCTGCTTTGCTCCCCTTTTGCAAGCCTTAGGACTGAATCCTCTCATCTTCCATTGCTCCATCCACCCTGTCTCCTTCTCTGGGCACCAAGGAGCCTGCCTTGAAAACTCCTCTACTCCAAGTTGCATGAAAGGAACACCAATTCCTTCCATTTGCGTCTCTTCACTTAGAACAGTTTTCCACCCTTTGTGCTTGGAAGGACACAACAAACACTCTCAGAGCTGTCTGTGCATCCTGTACCCCTTCCACCCTGAGCAATTCCAGCTTGGAAAGAGCCTGGTGTGCCCCAGGCTGGCTCTGAGCAGCACCAGCCCCCAGCACCATGACCCAAACCTCCTGGTTACCCCCACAGCCTCACCTTGCCATCTTCGTGATAGACAAAGATGTTCCTTGTGCTATTGTCCTTCAAGTAAGTGATCTGCAGTCCGTGGGGGTTCCCGATTTTTGCGGGCTGGAAAGTGGCGTTTAGGTGCTCGATCTTCATAATTGCTTTGGGTTCTTTTGCCTGGAAAACACAGCTGAGTGAGCAAACGCCTGAGAATCAGCTTTCCAACCAGAAAGCAGTTCACTTGGTCAGAAAAAAGGCCTGATTGAGGCCATTAGCTAAAAACACCTGAATGCCAGCCCACAAAATGACCTGGTGATGAGATACCTGAGACTCTGCTCAGGTGTCAATGAGTGCTTCCTGCCAGCCTGGAAAAATGCTCTGTTCTGCAAAATTCAGCAGGGAGGCAAAAAAAGGCAGACAGCTAACAGGCCAGGATGCTTTCTGCATCTCCAGCACCACAGCCAGTTCATCCTTGTCCCAAAAAATGGAGGATTATCCCCCTTGCCAACAAGAGCAAACCCTACCAAAGGAAGGGTGAGCTGAGCCTGGTGCCCTTGTCCTGGAGCAACTGGGGACTCAGTGCTTATGGAAACTGTACAAATAAACTGGTGCCCTGGGAATTGCACATTCCAGGATGCTCTCCAGCTGTGATCCCATCCGCACGCAGCAACCCCAGGTACTCACATCGTTTTTGTTGAAGTACTTCAGAGCACCTTCCCTCTCCGACAACACGAATTTTCGGCTTAAGAACTGCCCATTGTCACGTCCTCTCTTCCACAGAAATCCTTCTCGGTACCCTGCAGCAGAAAGGAACGACTGAGAATCAGGGACAAAGTGCTGGATTTGAAAAGAGAGTTAGGGTAAAGAAAAGAACTAAGGCTTTGGAACTAAGCAAACCAAGTGTGTGGCTGTTTTGCTGAAGACATGAAAGAAACAGGCCTTCTCCTTCAGATCTGCCCTTCTCACTCTGCTCTCCTTCTTTTCCAACAGCTCGTGCTTCAGGCATCTCCACTCTGACACCCAAGGAGTGAGTGCCTGCAGGGCCCCCCTCGTGCAGGATCACAGCTCAGTCCTGGGGTGAGGCAGCACAGGCAGAGTGAGCCCCTCTGTCCCCGTGAGATCCAGCAGCCCCGCTGCCTGCATTCCCACAAACCTCCAGAGATGCAGATGGATGGCCCAAACCCAGAGCCAGACCAATTACACACCACTGTCCACCTAATCCTTCCACCTCCGAGCCCTCTCCATCCCTCCAGTGCAGGAGAAGTGCTCCACCCCACCAGAGCATCGTTACCCGTGTGCACCAGCCCAGCATCCCAGGGACCAACACTGGATACATCTGGGGAATGATAAGGCTAAAATCTTTTCTCTGGTCCACCCATCCAGCTTGGGAAAATCTTCCCGAAAGGCAGGAGCAGACCCAGCTCATTCAGTCCAGCAATTCAAGCCTATCCCACTCCGGGCTTGCTAGGAACTCTTGTAGCAAAAAGCCCCTTTGGAGGGCACCTGCAGTGTCAGAAAGAGAAGAACCCAGAGGGAGCAGGATTACCCCAAGTCGGAGCAAGGGAAAGAAGCCAAGGAAGCCACCAACATCAGCTGCATCCAAGAGCAGTGCAGGAGCAGCCCAGGCTGCTGTGCCTGTAACCCCAGCAGGGCAGAACTGCTGAGGAACCAGAGCTCTGACTGACACAGAGCCAGGTGCTGCTCCTGCCAGGCTCTGCCAGCACCCCCTCTGTGCCCTGGGGCAGGCTGTGCCCGCTGGAGCTGAACAGGAGCAGGGTCCCTGTGGCAGGAGACAGACAGGAGGGAGGTGATGCCCATTTATAACCTGGCAGATTTGCCTCACATGAGCAGAGATGCTGCTGGAGCTCTGATGGCCGACTGCTCCCCTGAAAGGCAACACATGAAGCAGCTTTTCCTCAGAGCGTGCAGTCTGGAAACCAGGGACAAGTGGCTTCTGTTCCTGAAAGGTGCTGGGGTTTAATGCCAAGCCAGTTGGAGCAGCAGGAGTACTTCAAAAGCCATTGCTGTTCACTCCGCTGAGCAGCTGAGAGGATTTCACAGCCTCTCTGTGCCTGGTGTTTGAGGAACACTGATGTCTCATAGGGGGCTGGAGAGAGCTGGCTTGGAGGAAAGGACATCAAACAACAGGACAGTGATATCTCCAAATACAAATGTGGGGTGATGCAGGAGGAAAGCCCATCTTTTCCTTCAGGAATCCCCACCTGGGCTTGGCTTGGCTCAGCAGGGCACACTGAGCACACTGAGCTCAGCTCTTGGTGGCCCCACCTTGGAGCAGCTCCTGGCTGTGGGTCTCATCCATCCATCACAAACACAGGGTTGGTGAAGGATGCTGCAGGCATTCCTGATTACACTTGCTCCCCTCCATAACACCGTCTTTTTAGCACTTAAAGGGATGAGGAATAAAATTACCCGTGTCTCCCCAAAGATGATCTCAAATCATTGCAAATCTGTAAAGTCCAGCTAACACTTACCCCTGGCAGATGGGCACCATCACGGCTATTCATGGAGAGAGGGAAGCCCAGAGAGATTTGCTGATCTGCCCAGGATGAGGCTGTGAGCCAGGGTCAGAGTCAGCCTGGAAACCCAGTTTTCCCTGCCCTCTTATATACGACATTTCATCATTTTGATCTTCTCTTCCCAACTTCTTGTGTCAAAACACAGGATCCAAATTCCACTTCTAGCAAGAATTACAAAAACCCAACACGACCAAGTGTTACCCCGTTCTGTGGCTCCCGTGTTGGCTCTTCCCAGGCCAGTGCCTCAGCAAAAGAGCTCCTGGCTGCTCTGACAAAGCCAGCTGCTGGTTTCAGTGTACTTTGGTACAGATATTTGCTTGCTTCTTTTCTTTTTCTTTTTCCTTCCCTCCAGGGCTGCATCCTCAGGAGCTGCTCCTCGGCTCTGCCCAAACCTGCTGCCTGCACCCCTGTCAACACCCATCAGTGCAAACCACCGTGAACAGGACCTGACCCCAACGTGAACCCACACAGGTTCCCCAGGCAAACTGTGCATCAGCAGGATGTGTCCTCAAAATCCTGATCCACAGGGCTGTGAAAACAGCCAGGGAAGGTGCTGGGAAACAAAACTGCAGGAGGCTGAACGGGGAACAGATCTCGCACTGGAGGGCATTGGAGACAGAAAATAAACCCTCTCTTCCTCATCTCATGTGCTGCACTGCCTTAGCAACAGCTTCGTATTTAGAGGTACCTGGTCACATTCGAATCTCCAGGGGTGATGGGGCCCTGGCACAGGGTGCCCAGAGAAGCTGTGGCTGCCCCATCCCTGGAAGTGCCCAAGGCCAGGTTGGATGGGGCTTGGAGCAGCCTGGGATAGTGGAAGGTGAAATGGGATGGTCTTTACAGTCCCTTCCAACCCAAACCATTCTGTGAGGGCTGTTCCCTTATGTTGAAGCTGAACAACCTCAAGCCCTACAACACCTCCTGGCTGCTGGTGTTGGACCCTGCAGCATCATGTCACCAACGTTTGCTTCCTCTCCCAAGCACAGAATGAGGGATGCACCCACCTGCCACCATCCCACTGATCCCCAGCAGCCAACCACGAGTGCAGGCAGCACTACCTGGGGAAAACCTGCTAGAGAAACACCTCTCTCACACTGCTAGCACTGCTGCTCTCACACTGGCACGTTCCCTGCATCACTTCTGCCACCTGCCAGGGAGCAAAATCCATCACTTGTTTCTGCAGGCTGCTCTGGCACAAACCTGGGACACCTGCAAAAGCCCCACCGAGCAGTGGTGTCAAAGTTAGCCAGCAAATGGCACACAATACAACCTGAAACCAGCCCAAACGGGTATTTCTGACCCTTTGCTTGGCTTCCAAGGTAAAATGAGGAACTGTCACTTCCACACCCACTTCACCTCCACAGCTAAAACCCTGGGGGCAAGGAAAACAGGATCACCACCTTGGCTGACTGAAAAGAAGATAGTGCATGGCCTTGTGTCAGCTCAGGTGGGCTGGGGGCTGCAGCTCCTTCAGGCACATAAACCTGGCAGCACCCACTGCGTGCTCCAGTGCAGCCCAGCCTTCCCCTGCCTGAGAGGCTGCAGAGGAAGCAAGGGAGAGGATTTTATATCAAGAACGTCTCTTGTAGCCACCATCTTTCCATCTGACTTCCACCAGCATTTGGGTCAAGTTCCCCATTTTAAAGAAGAGGGATATTGCTACTTCCCCACCTCAGAGAGCTGTTACAGAGCTTAGTTAATGATGGGGGGTTTGCTCTCTGAGAACGTGGATTACAGGAAGTACCCAAAATTACTTGTTCAGCTTTAGCCTTTGCTCTCAGAAGAAAAATCCCTCCTGCAAGGAGGACAATCTGATCCACTGGCTTGCAAAAAACAACATGCATGGACTTTTCCTTCTGTCATCCTAAGTAAGGCATTATAAACTGGGAATTAAAACCATGTCTGATCTTCGGTTTCTTTGGCTCCTCATTTCACAGCTTCTCCTGGAAAGAGGCATCAGAACTGCTTGTTCCCATGATGTTTCTAGGGCTGTGGTAAAACCAGGTCTGGTCCCAGGCTTTTAGAAGAAACCTGAGTGTATCCAGCACCACGCAAATGCACCACTGTGTAGTTTCTTGCCTTCTTGTCTCACTGGAAGACAAAGCATGAGGGGCTGAATAGGAGAAAAAAAAGTATTTGTGCATGTAATCCAAGAGAATCTCATTTTCCTAGAGTTCAGGCAGGGCACCTCCTCCTACAGAAGCCAGTCTTCCTTCTGCTCAGCAGTTAAAGTGCATTGACCCCAATTCAGAGCTTTGGAGAAGATTCAAATACAACTCCCTCACTTTGCTGCTAAAATTGCAGGGTGCACATCGCCACTCCTCTGTGTGCCAGAGCTGAGCAGCCTGCTCTATTAGCACTGTAGGATGTTAATTAAGGCAGAGCAGGGGACAGGCACTCACTGGACATGGTGTGCCCACCTTTCTGAGAGGTTAAGGAACTGCATAATTATCTGGAGCCGCTGAGTGTGGAATCTCTGACATCCCACATCACCTCTGACCCCAGTTACAACCTCCTTTTTAAACAAAGAGTCTGAAGGACGTTCCCCCTGAAATGGATCATTCCCCACAGTCAGAGGGTTGGATGGAGAAGGTGGCATATTCTGTATTTTCCCTACAGCCTGGACTTTGAATAGGGTTGCAAAAACAACCGTGCACCTCTTGTTTGGCCATGTCAGTGTAAATGGTTTGGTTTGGCTGCTCTAAGCTGTAACATCTCTTCCTGCAGCATTCAGCCACCATCAAAGCAAGACATTTCAATGACTTCAATCTGCATATTTTAAGAATTTGCATTCCAGTAAAAGTCATAAACCAAGGAATACTAAGTTTGCTCACGGCGTGAAAACACAGCTCTTTGTCCAGATCCTCCAGACGCAAGCAGGGTCCAGGCTGGTCAAACCCCTCAGAGCTTGCACCCTGCTCCCTTGCACAGCACCAGCAGATTGCTTTTTTCCCCTGCTTTTTTTTGCCTGTTTGCAGCCGTGCTGAGGAGCTCCTAACTTCCCTGCAATAATTCTGCAGCCACCTCTGGATAACACATTTCCTGCTGGTCCCACGCTGAGCAGTGCAGACACAGCCGTGCTGGAGATGTGTCAGCATCCCCAGGGCAGGAGGGAGCTGGCAGGTTTGGTGATGAGATGGGAATCCTTCTCCCAGGAGTCCTCCTGCACTGACCAGGTGAGGAGCCACCAGGAGCTGCTGCTGCCCCTGCACAGTTCAAATATTTGGCAATTAAAGTCTCAGCACGCAGCAAAGATGTGTACAGTCACCTGGATGGTCAGTGCTTGGTGCCCCTAACGCGAGGTGGGTGCCTGGCATGTCCCAGCTCACCCAGCTGAGAAGTGAATGATCTCCCTTCACCTCCCTGCAGACAGCTCTTTCTCCCCGGTTAAGACACCACATCCTCTTCACATCTCACCCAGCCAAGAAAAAAAGAGCCCAGGAACTCCCAAGTGCAGCACCCTCACACCCACACCAACCATTCTCTCCTGCGCACACGGTTTAGGGGCGCAAAATTTCCCGGCTCCTAATCAATCAGTCCTCTCTTAACGAGCACTTAGCATCCAAATTACCTTTCCTAAAGGCCATTTTGCAGAGAAGGGTTTCCCGTTGTCATCCAGTCTGCCTCTGCTGCCTTCCAGGAGCTCATAAAACAATTATTGTCCCACTGCATTGTCGCCTCAGCTATGGATGCAAGCAGCTGATGAGATTGATTGCTTCCACAATACCCAATTAACCCACTCAGTCTGCAAACGATTGACTTAATCAAAGGCAATTAGTGCTTGAATGGCTACAGCAGACAGAAAGCCAGGATTTAGTGGATGATTCAGATAACATTGCACAGACATCTCCTTGGCCTTCCAAGGGAAAACGTCTTCACCAATGCTCAGCTCGGAGCTGGAAGCAGATGAAACCTCAGGTCGGTGGTGTGAGGTGGCACAGAAAACTCAAGGGAGTAGGAACACACACTTCCCTTTACTGATAAAAGGGGAACTTGCAATGGTTGATCTTCCCTTTTTCCTACTTTTTCTGCTCATGCAGGGCCCGGAGCACCAAGCAGTTGACCAGACCTCAATGACCAACAGGGTCCTGAAATGGTAACTTGCCTCTGACAGTCCAATCCAGTCCTCTGAGCAAAGTCAAAACTGTTTTACAAAACCACCTTCAATATTGATCTTCTCCCACAATGTAAAAAAAAAAACCAACACCCCAAAAGACTCAGTTTGGAGGCAGGACCACGTCTCTGTAGAAACAGAGATGTCAGTGTCCTCAGGGATTTTCCTCTAGAGAAATCACCCCAAACTGGCACAGCTGAGACAAGACAAAGCCTCACCACGGCAAGGTCAAGAAGAGCAACCCGTGACACCTAAAGCAGAGGACAGAGATCATTTTAGATCATGGGGGGAACAACTTCAAGGCTGAAGCCAAGCATGGAAAACCAATTCTCCAGACCACTGCAAAAAGACATTGTCATCTTGGTTTTGTAATGGAAAAGGTGCTCCCCAGCTGCTCAGATCAGTTTGGAAAATGGAGCCAAAAGCACCATCTCTGTGAAAAGATCACAGGGCTGAGCTTAACTACACATGGAGATCCTGAGGCTGACAGAAAGCAGACAAGGTCTGTCCCCACACACAACAGGCGTGTGGCATTTAAATGCCAGGTCTGTCCCTGGGTTTCCAGTCCCAGTTAATCGTGAATACACTTGCATTGGTGGCTCACAGCCGAAAATCCAAATTGCTTCTAAGCAAAGCCCCGATAATAAAGCTGAAATCCATTAAGCCCGTGATGTTTGCCACTATTTAAATCTGATTAAAATTGTGCATGACACCACTAAGCCGAACAGTCAGAAAACACTCCTGTCAAGCCTGATGTTTCTCCGTGTAATCCAGACCCCCCTTCTTTCACCGGGTTGTCAGCTAAAAGGAGCCATAATAAGAGATCACGTACCTAATCCAGCTCTCTAAGCTGTTTTTAACTGGTTTCTTTAATCACATGTTATGATTCCCCACGGAGCAGCTCTCAGGTGACAAAGACATTCATTCTCCAGGGAGGTATCTCAGATGGGATCACCTTGCCCCTTGTGCCCACTGAGTGCAGCAGGAACAAGGCACACAGGTGCCTCTGCAGAGCTGGGGAAGCCACCAGAGCGATAAAAAAATGGGAAATCATGGCAGCAGGGGGAGACAGCCACTGGGCAAGCAACTGCAGGGTAAGGTGGTGCAAAGGACACTCATCACAGAGAAAACTTCTTTTGGTAGAGTGATATTGATCTCCCGGTGAGCACTCACCTTGCCTGAAAACGCTGCGTGGAGACAAGTGTCAGGGGAAAACAGCAAATTATACAATTCCCAAGTCTTCACCTGACTGCTGCAGGCATATCAGGTTTGATAAAGAAGACAACCACATCCTCCCTTTTATCAGTTTATCTTATAATTGACCATCGATGCAGTACAACTTCCGTGGTAACTTAATTATTGAGCAAGTGTTTACATATTAAAGATAAGACCACAGCTGGCTGCTGCAGCACAATTCGATTGTATCTGCTGGGAGCTGTTACAACCCCTTGCTACAGAAAATGTCTTTACTGGAAGCCTTGCACTTGCATTGCTGAGAATTGAATGTGGAATCTAATTTTACTTGGAAATCAAATGCTTCCTCTTCGAGTGGCATCCCTGCAATACCCACCTGAGAGCTGCTGGCTGCTCGGAGAAAAAAAAACCCTGTTCCAGGTAAATAACCTTCAGGTTTTCATCTTTTGAAGCCAGTCTTTCATAATAAAAGGCAGATGAAAGCTGGGAGGTTCCCGGTGTGATGCTCACCCCATTTACCAGCACTGAGTGCACTCAGAGCCTGATTTAGCTGGAAAGCCGGGTGAGAAAACGTTTAAGGGCAGGCACGCGGTACTAACTCACAATAACATCCTGCAGCAGCTCACTTCAGGAGCTCAGTTCTGACAGCCAAACCACTCCCAAACCACAAGGCAAGGATCCTCCTGGGGCAAGGCATAAGCACTCCAAAAAACCCTCGCTGCAGCCGCTGTGAGTTACGGCACAGGAGCTGCACAGGAAGATGTCCTGCAGCCTTCCCTCCCTGCCACCATCCCACACCATCATCAGCCCTGCCCAGGGATGCAAAACAGAGCTGGTCCTCTCCTCTGCAAGGAGGGAGAACCCACCTGCAGCTGCAATGGCTCATGCAGAAAGCAGAGGTGAGACACTGAAACAGGACAAGGAACCTTCATACCCTCCTCAGGCACCACCAGTGGGATTCACCAACCTCCAGCTGCTGAGGCTTCAGCTTAAAACACCTGCAAAGCACCAGGAACCACCCGAAAGTCTGGGTTTTACACAGGCATCCTCAAACCACACCGAAGGGATCAGGCTAAAATAGTCTCTGAGCCTGAAGAGCTTTAGATGGGTCTCCTCCCCACACCAATAAATAAAACCTCAGCCTAGGCAGCTGCTCACACAGGTCACTCCAAGCAAGGGTGAGATGAATTTAAACCCCCAACGGAGCTGCAGAGAAGTCAGCAGGGAGTTCACCACAGACTTTAGATGGATTTAGGACTCTCTGTTCTGGGACATCCTGGAATAAAGCATTCCCTCACATAGGCAGCATTTCCATACAATCATAAATCAAGGAAACCCATTCTCACACGTCCATAACATTCCTCCTTTCTTGCTTTGAAGAGAAATCCAAATGACTTCGAGCAGATCTGCTGCGGTGCTGCTAATGGCTCCTGAATGTTTGTTATTGAGTGTTCTATGCATTTACAGTGAAAACTTCACACAGGAAGAGAGAATTTTTTAATTTAGGACTCGTTCTGCCCTGGCTGCTGGTGTTCCAGCTGTCCCAGAAATCAGCTGGTACACGCTGCTCTGGCAGCTGTGCTATCAAGGGAGGAACATTTGGCAGCACAGCCACAACCCCCAGGTTGCACAAGGACATTTGCACACCTTGGTTTATCTAAAACTATCAGCTCCCATTACCTGGAGCAGCACAATCCCACTTAATGAACTCCTAAAATTGCATAAATCAAGGCTAAATTCTGTCCCAATAAATCATTGACCAAAATTCCCACTGACTCGGCTAGGCTAAAATTTTTTCTTCCACCCTCTGCAGTGCATGAGGGTTTGAAATTCACTCCCTGCTGAGCAGCCTCGTTGTCTTTTAGGTATTTTGGGATATGGTGTTTGTTAGCGCCGTGCCACATATCCACGTCCCTCAGGGGCTGCCCTGGTTACAAAACTGGAGGTGGCTGCTGTGTCTGCACCTCAACAGCAGCAGCATTTATAAAACCAGTGCCACTTACCCAGCTGGGGAGGCACCTCCCTGTCCCATTTCGGTGTTAGCATCTGAGAAGTGAGGTGTGGGCAACTCCTGTGCTGCAGCCTTCCCTGCTGCACCGGGGATTTCAAGGTGAAAACCTGTGTGAGCTCGCTACAGGGGAAAATGCAGGGGGATGTGGGCTGGTGTTGGTAAGACAGAAGCATCAGCAAACGCTCGTGCTTCTGAGCTGAGGATGATCTAACTCAGCTACATCTCTGGCAAACTCCAGAAAAAGACATGACCTCACCCTGGAGAATGTTCTCTATCTGGTGAGAGACAGAATCCGCCCGACCCTGCGCAGGTCCCCAAAGTAAAACGGATCTTTCTTTAGCAGAAATTTAATTAAGCTGCCACGAGTTGCCATGAAAACAGCCTTTTCCATGTCCTTTGTTATCCTATTGCTTCCTAGTCACTCCCTCCTCATTAGGGGAAGAAAGATGCCCCAGCCTTTTGGTCCTGTGTCATTACTCAGGGAATGTGAATGTGCACAGGATAAAGTCACTGAGAAACACCAGACCTGGGGCACCAAGAATTACCCTCATAAAGCATAGGAAATACAAAGGGATGGTTCTCCTATTCTTTCCTTAAATGTTTATCATCCAAGACATGGAGAACAAAGCCTTATACTTCTCTCCAGCTCTCTCCAATTGGTATAGGTCCATTTATTGACCACAAAAACTCAAGGTTACAGGAACAGGCAGCCTGAGCAATATCAAAATACACGATTTCAAGTTGGTTGACCTCCAACAGGGAAAGCTCAAGGACAGGAGTAAGTCATGATAATTACAGCTGGGGTGTTTCACACATTTATTGATCTCACAGTCTGTCCCCAGCGGGTGGGACTGCCTCTCCTGGGAACAGCTCAGGGCATCCCCAGGGAGCATCCCGAGCACACCCCAAAACACAGGCAGCACATTCAGCACATCACAGGAGCATCCCGAGCACACCCCCAAAACACAGGCAGCACATTGAGCTGCCGGGGGCAGGAGGGGCTCAGACCACCTCCCCCATGAGAAACTGCACCAGTTCAGCAAGTCCAACCGACCTCAAACTGACCACAAATTCCGTGCCTTTGATTTGAGCTGATAAATGTAAATATTTCTGTTAAGGGTGACACAAAATGAAACAACATTTCTTAGGTGTGCTTTTTTGAGAGGGGGGGAAAAAAACCTAATGAAACATTTTGCACAAAGTCCTTAGAACAAAATGGAGAACAAAAAAGACCAACCCCCAACTATTTAAAATAGAGGGGCAGCCCTTACCCCTTTCAGCAAGGCTCACTGCCACTCTGCTCTGCTTCCCCTGCATCGAGCATCGCTGCTGCCTCGCTTCTTGCACGAGAGCTGCTGCTCCTGGGCTAATTATAGCAGCTTGGATCAGAGCTGTGCTGAAGGCAGCTTGACAGAACCAGCTGTTAGAATTACAGCTGGATCCTGCACTAGCTGTGAGCATCCAGCTTTAGCTCGCAGTGCTGCTCCCCCTTCCCAGAGCCGGCTGCCAACGCCTCGCTTGGCCGGCTGCTGCTCCTCCTCTAAGTTCAGACCCACAGGTCCTCACCTGCAATTTTTGGCTGCCTAAATGCTTTTCTGCTTTAGGGGAGTTGAAGACATCAGAGTATTTCTCTTTGCTAGATGTTTTTCTTCCTACAGCAGCTATCTGTAAGATCCATCACCGCCCCATCACTTTGTCACTGCAATGTTCATGGGTTTCCTGGAAAGCATAACAGCAGTCGCTGGCCTCTTGCCATGGCTCAGAGAGATAGAAAAAAATAAAAATGCACCAAATTTAACTCTAAAAGACAAGCTTTTGCATTTGGACCCCTCTCCTTTGCCTTCTGGTGGCGACTTTGCGCGGTATCTCCTCAGCAAGGCTGGGGAGTGGTGCAGCATCTTCCTCTGATTCCCAGGGAGCCCCAGGAGGCGGCAGTACTCTTTCGGAGGGGTTCGTACCAAGCCTGAATCAGCACTTCCCAACAGCTCCTGAAAGGCACTGAAAGGCTCCTCCAGCTCCTGGTCACATGATGCCAGTCCTGTGGAAATGTCAGCGCGTCCTGGCACGGGAGCGGTGCCGCGTGCGGGTCCCTGTCACAGGCCCGCTCCCCTCGCACGAGAAACAATGACAGCAGGATAAACCACGCTGTGATCTCCCCTTGCATCCTCCTCCTCAGTTTAGTTTGTTAAAGAGCCCTTTGATGTGCCTTGTCGTTGCTGCAGCAAAGTCCTGTTTGATGTTTACACCACTCGCATCGTGAAGCTGCCGACACGGAGCGAGGCGGAGCAGGACCCACCACGGGCAGCTCTCCAGGAGAGCCCTTCCCTT
>VWZT01002300.1:30843-61406 GCA_013397055.1 Pachycephala philippinensis
CCCTTCCCTTCCCTTCCCTTCCCTTCCCTTCCCTTCCCTTCCCTTCCCAGGATGCTGCAGTGGGTGCTGTCAGTCTGGCTGGGGCTTAGATCTGCTGCTGGTTTCTCAAGTGGATTTTTTCAAATGGATCCATTTCCTCCCAAGGCAGTTTGGCTCAATATTTGCTCGCTCGCTGTGTGAGGTTTTGCTCTGCTCTGGGTGAGGCTGCAGAGAGCAGAAGTGACCTGCAAAGCCTCAGCCCCCATCCACTTCCCATGGCAGCAGTGCCAGGGCACACCAAGGCAGAAGAAGAAGCAGTCATTTGTTTCAAAGCAGTGACTGCATTTCCCTCAAACCTCCAAGGAGAGGATGGGGAAAGGTTTCTTGGGGCAGGTCCTGACACAGAGTTGTGTAATGTTAAAGGCACAAAGGGTTATACTGGGAAGACATGAAAGGGAGACTGAGCATCAGCAGTGGGGTCCCCTCTGCTCCAGCTGAACATACTTTTCTGTAGACTTTCCTCCTTCATTTCAGTGTTTCTCCAGAGCCTTTCATACTAAACTCTTCCTCCCTATTAGACAAAAGGTTTTTTGGGGGAAAAAAAAAACAACAACAACAAAACAACCCAGGCCTTAATCCCCCTTTTCTGTACCCGAACTCCACAGCACAAGTGCCAGGGCATGGAAGCCACACCTCACACACCCCCACTGGGGTCACGCCCTGCTGCTGGGGCTGCAAACCTCACACCTGACACACAGCACAGGTGAGGAGCGAGCGTGGGGGCCCAGACCCCCCAGAGGGGCTTCAGCAGGGTGTGGGGAGGGGGGCAGCTCCCCCCGAGCCTGGCTCCCAGCGTGACTCACGTCCCGGCCGGCGGCTGATGTCAGAGCTGAGAACAGAAGCCTCTCTGTGGCTCGGCAGCAGGAGAAGGAGGTTTCCGTGCCAGGCAAGGTTGCTCGCTGGAGGGATGCTCGTGCTTTAACCCGCTCCTGACAACAGCAAATCATCCTCCAGGGGCCTTGGTGCTGGGCTGGGAGGACTGCAGGGTTTGCAATTTCCATCGGGCACTCACACCCCCAGCCCTCTGCTGGAATCCTCTGGACAGGGGCCGCGTCTTTTGGGGCATCTTTACAGCACCCAGAGCACTGGATGCAACCTGCACATCACGCTCTTGTGCACCCTTGAAATGCTAAAACACTCTTGTGCTCCCTTGAAAAGCAAAGAGTGGAGGCTGGATCCTTTTTGGAGAGGGTTAGAGCCCCGCTGCCACTTAGCCTGACATCCTGCACCCCTGCCTGCCATGTTCCCACTGCTCCAACAACCACAAAGAGAAGCATCAGCAGAACCTGCACAGCACCAAGCTCACGGCAGGCTGCAAAACTCAGCCAAGAAGCCAAATTCCCTGGTACAGTCCCTGCCTGGCTGTGATGCCAAATCACTTTATCCTCTGGGATGCTGAGACAGGGCAGAAGTCCATGCCAAAGAGGTGCAACATCCCTGTGCCCTGGGCTCCTCATTCAGCCCCAAATCCAGCCTGTTCAGAGATCAGTGCCACCTTCAGCTGCTCTGGGTATGACCACACAGTGCCAGGGTGAGCAGTGCCAAGCAGAGGAGCTGCTCCTGGTGTCAGCTGGGCAGAGAGAAAACACTGCCAGGCTTTGGGACCCTGCAGCCAAGGGCAGGACTGAGGGCAGAGTTTTGTAACACAGTTTTGCTGAACTCCAGTCAGAGCCAAACGTGGTGCATTGGTTCAGCCAAATACCGGAATTGGGTGCTGGGAATTTACTGGAAAAGGGTGATTTAGCAGAAGGCAGCAGTGATGCAATCCTAGCGTGCACACCAAGCACCAACACAGGGAACTGGTGTCATGACTTCCTACCACAAAACATCTCCCCCTCCATGCCCAAACCTCTGCTTTGTAAAAGCCAACACGAATTCTGGACAAAATACCAGGCTACCTTGATTTTTGCTGCTTTTTAACCACGCTGCTATTATTTTTTTAATTTCCATCTCTAGGTCTATGAGGAATCTTCTTACAGGGATTGGGAAGAGGGGCTAAGACAGCACAAAAAAGCATCCCACAGTGAGGGATGCTCCACAGATCCCATGACAGCCTCATCTTCCCGACGCACGCTGCTGCCCTGAATCGCAAAACCAAGAGCTTCCCATCAGTGAGGGGCAGAGCAGAAAATTATGGAGCTTCTCTCAAAGCCCTGCTCTAACGCTTGAGCCCTTCAAGCACCAGAAGAGAATTTAATCCATTTTACAACTCGCATCAGATAACAGTGACATTAAAAAGCAGTCGGAGCCAAGCAGCAACTTCTTTTTGAGGCTATTAAGTAGAAATAAATTAACTTATTTCTTTATATTGAAAATTCCTCTCTACGGACTCAGATCAAGGCCTGCTAAAGCTTTTGACAGCTCTGTTTGCCCATCAGCCGCATCTGCATTGAGGTTAAATAGAGATTTACACCCACAGAAACTTCTGAAAAACTCAAGACCTTTGGATCAAGATGCAGCCAGTATTTTCAGAAGTTCAACTCACAAAATGTTAGAAGAGACAGTTATAATTAGGCTTTTCCTACATTTCTATATATGGTGTAAATCAGGAGGCAAGTCACTGCCATTACAGGAAACATGCCAGCAAAAAAAGCAGAATGAGGGGAGAATAAACTCTTTATTTGCATGATACTATTCACTTTACAGACATGTAACGCAGCCAGGGCTTTAAAGGCCACTTATAAATTTGCAGCATTATGTGGCACTAAAGGTTTTACTGTGGCATTCAGAGTCTAACGCGAGCTGGTGTTTATACAGTGACATTTCAGAGCTCAGTGCCCTCACCAGAAACAGCTCCGTGGCCATGGAGGTTTGGGTACATCGACACAAACATCGCCCCTGCTCTGCAGAGACCCTGCTGCTGCTTCCAGCACCGAGCAGGCATCACAGACTGATTCTGTTTAACAGAGTGCTCATGGCCCAGTTACAAACCACCCGAGCTGCCATCACAAAGCCAGAGACATGAGCTGTGGATCTGTCCAGCCTCGGACACTCGGACACTGGCGGGAGCTGTCCCCGGTCGGTGCCGCAGCCCCTCGAACAAAGGGCAGGCGGAGCCACGGCGGCTCTGCTCCCACACCAAAGGCTATTTTTAGCACGAGGAGATGTTGTAAGCTCATAAGGGACTGGGGGAAGGGAGAAAAGATTTAAGGGGAAGAAAAAAAAAAGATGCTGAAGTATTTCTGTACCTTGTCAGGTCAGAGGAGAGAGGCAGAGCCCTGCTCCGTGCCGTGGCCAGGTACACCACGGAAATGGAAATGATGGAGGATTATTTCACACCCAAACCAGGTAAATGCCACCCACCCCTGGAAGGCAGTGGGATGCTCCTGCACACCCCAGTGCCCCCCGGGCAGGTGACCTTGCTCTGCACCACTGCACTCTCCTACAGCACACGGTGCTGGGACAAAGCCCGGCGAGATGCTGCTGATAACCCTCCACACAGTTGCTTTTATCTCGTGGTTTCTCTTCTTGCTCCTGTGAGCTCTGTTTCCTAAGGAACCAAGGCTTATGTGAGCATTGCTCATCCATCTCTCCCTCTGGCTTCTCAGCATCTTGGATAATTTCAGCCAGATGTGGCTCCCTGTAGTTGCTGAACGCTCTGGTCCTTCTCGCTTATAAACAAGGGGATAATTTACACACTTAAAAAAATCATCCTCATCCCTGCATTTTGCAGAACCACCCTCACGGTGGGGCACTGCCTCTCCTTCTGCGAGGGGCTGGCATCACCCTGCTCTCACCTGACACCCAGCCATACCCCATCCTGCTCTGTGTTTGTACAGAGCTCAGCACAGCATCACCCTGCTCTCACCTGACACCCAGCCATACCCCATCCTGCTCTGTGCTTAGCACAGCATCACCCCGACCACCCTCAGACCCTCGCCAGGGAAAAGCCAGGAGAGCTGCCCTGCAGCTGGTGGGAATATAGAGAGGAACATCAGCCAAGGATGTGGGCTGCACTTGGGGAAAGAACAACAGTGAACTAAATCTTCCTGCTGGTCTGCATGAGAGAAGCTGAGATGGCAGCTGGCTGCCATCCTGACCACACACATGAGCTGGCTCAAATCCTTCCCGGGGCTAAAAGCAGCTCTGGATTTAGCTGACAACACCTTAGCAAGAACAGAGTTTTGGTTCAACTCTTATTTAACATGTGTGTCTGGTGTCTTGTCAGCAGTGAAAGGATGCTGCAGGAAGCACCTATGGCACTTCTCCCCACTTGCAAGGAGCTGGTTTCACACAACAGCTGTGTCTCACCCTTACTGAGTCACTCCCACAGGGTTTCTCCCTAGCCACAGGGGTGATGCTCTGACCACAGAGCAGGTCCAGTGGCAGGGAGCAGTGTCCCACATCAAGACTTTCAGACAGCACAAACCAGCACAAGAAATAGGGAAAAAACCCCAACAACCCACTTCTGCCTCTCTTGCACCTCTTGTGGGAGCCCAAATCTGGGAACACTCTGCTGCCACAACACTGATACTGCTACAGTGCCCTGAACTGGGACTTCGGTCTTTCTTTAGACCTTCTCACCTTTTCTCTTCTGGTTCAAGTGTCCTTCCCTGCAGCACGGGAGCCGCAGCCAGCCCCAGGAGGGCAGTGATTTCCTGGCACAGGTAACCCTGTGTGTGTGAGCAGCCCACTTCCACCACAACTTCACCCCAGCAGTTTGCAGCACTAAAATCCTGCAGGCTGCACAGAGGTGCCCTGTTCCCCTGAGCCTGCAGGGCCTCTCCACTCTCATCCTCCCCAAACACCCACAGACGGAAGACCCTGCCTGTCCCCAGGCACCCATCCTCTCACCCACAGTGCCACCACACCTCCTGTCCCCGTGTCACCCCCACCCTGGGCTTTACTGCACACGCAAGGCAAAGGGAGGGGATGGTTCTCGTGTGCCTTCACACCCCTTCTGCAGAAGCATCTCCTTCAGGACCACGAGTGTCCAGGGCTTAGCAAAGGGCACCAGGAACCCTCAATGATGCTTTATTTCTTTGCTCAGTGCCTCGGGCTGTCTGATGTGCAGCAAACCCCGTGCCCTCTGAGGCTGCCATTAGCTCTGCTTTGCTCTCTGGGTGCTGCTCAGCCCTGTAATTTGCTTCTGAGGTTGTGAAAAAACACCCGGCAGAGCTGCTGTCGCTCTGACACCCACAGCTCCCCACGAGCTGGAGGAAATGGGGGAAGAGACAGCAGAGGATCAGGTCTGTCAGTTAAAATAATTGGATTTTAACTGCAACACTGCTCACTGTTTTGTCTGATGAGGCCCAAAATAAACTGCATTACATCACTGCAGGTCAGGCTGAGCTAATAAGGGTCTCTTCCTCGCACTGAGAAAGGACGTTTTTTGTGTCCCCTGTGTTTTCTCCAGTGCTTTGCAGTCAGAGCTCCTTCCAACTGTGTGAGTGCAGGGGAAAATTAATTCAGACTGCTGCCCAAATTATGCAAGAGCCTCATGGAATGGAAAGTGCATATTAACAGATTTTACTATTTTAGGGTGTTCTTTTATGTCTCGTAATTTATTTTGCCATCATATTTGCAGACAAATAGGAAACGACACATAAGCCAAGGAGTCCTTAGGGTGCTGACAGAAGATGGTACAAGCAAATAGGGGCCTTCAGAGAAATGCTACCTGAATAAACCACAGCTCACCTGAATAGTGACAATATGATCCAGAGTGCTATAAATACAGGAATACAATCCACCAGAGCCGAAAGCCCCCAGCATCACTGACTTTGCCAATATGCCCAAATTTTTGCCTGTATCTTCCCGCTTTCTCAGCAGCTGCAGTGGAAGCTCACGGGCCACCTCAGGTTGCAGTAACACCACATTATCTTGCTCTGGAACCCCACAGGTCATCCCACCCATCTATGGAACTACCAGTCAAATAATCCCAGTCCTCCCAATTCCACCCCGAAGCAGAGGGTTTAAACCTTCACCTGGTGCAAATCTGGATTCCTCCAACATTTTCGGGGGACCTATGACAATTTTTATCAGCTGAGGAGTTCCAGCTTCCCATGACCAACAAATGAAAGCAGTGAAGTCAAAGTTCAAAGAGCAAACAATTCCCTTTTTCTCTCTCTTGGCCATGTTCCCATTCTCTCATCTGCAGCCTGAGATGCACCAGAGCAGCTGCACCTTGACCAGTTTACACCATCACAGTGCTCCAGCCCTGCAAATACTATTCCCTTTTGCTTCCTCCATGTCTTCCTTGGTTAAAATAAATCCCTTTGATTAAGAGAAATCAAAAGCACCCAAATGAACTAACTTCCAGCAGGTCCTTTGGGAAGCATTGCCATAACTTCCGTCTATCAACAGCAGTGGAAAATGTCCAAGCTTTTTAAAACTGATCAAAATATTTTCAGAATTTATCAAACCTCGCAATCGCCTTGAGATACAGACCCAGACTGTGATGGCAATTACAACCATCCTGTTTCTAGGAGAATTCAGCACCCATGCCCCATTAAACTCTCTTGGAAGGGACAATTAGCTGGAGACTGACAGTAATTTTGCCAGTTCATTTACCAGAAGGGATAAAGCCAACCCGGAACACGTTAATGTGAGAGTCTCCAAACCGGTATCATTCTGTGCTGTTGTACTGCTAGAGAAAGGGATGTGGCCATGGTGTTAATTGGGATTGCTGGGGTGTAAATAATGTTTTGTTTCATGAAGTCTGGCTAGGGCAAACAAATTATTTAGCTCATACTACAGCTGAATGAAGAGCTCAAATGTCTAAGAGGGTGTATCTGAGAATCGATAGTGGATCACCAAAACATTTAATCACTGTTTTACTGATCTCCCTGCACTATCTGAACTCGAACTGACTCCTCACACTAAAATCAATGGTGCTGATATACTCATTAACAACAGAACCATCCGAGTCTGAAACACTAACTGGGGAGGAGCTGAAAGCTGGGAGGAGCACGTGGGCTTGTGCTCCAAGGCTTCCTGGGGGAGCAAGGACCTCCAAAAACTCCCTCACAGGAATTCCCACTGCAGTCTCCCACCGAGGGCGAGTGGCTGCGACTAATGTACAACAGCACATCCCCAAGAGGGGACATCTCATTTAGGGACTGAACCAAGCCCTGTGGATCCCCACCCATGGCTCTTCCCAGGCTCAAGAGCTGGCTTCAATGCTCAGCACTGCCCACACTGGGGATTTCTGCACATGGGAAGTGCCTCTGTTTCCCAGTTCTGATCCTGCCACCTGGCATCACTCCGTGTCTCACAAGGCAAATGTTTCCCAGCAGTTTGGGGGACGTGCAAGACCCTTTGGGGCAGCTGTTGCCTCTTATTTACCCCTCCCCAGCAGCTGAGGTTTGCTGCATGCTCCTGCCAGGCTCCCCTGCACGACTCTCCCAGCCCTGACCTGCACATCTGACACTCCTGGCCCGAGGCTCATTTCTCCTGAGTCTGGCAGTTCAGCTGTGATAGCTTCTGCTTGGCCTCTGCAGGCTCCAGACAGTCTCTCCCCAAAGGATATTCTGAAAGACACTGAATTTCTGACCGGGGTTTCATCAGGCCGCCTGGAAAAGGATGTTGCTCAAAACTATTCCAATGTAGCATTTTCTTATTTTTTATGCAATTATTGAACAAATATCAGAATGCAAAATAGCCCCTGGGACTGGAAAATGGAATTAAATCTTCCAGCAAACATGAGAAAATGGATACTGACATTTCTATTAGCAACAAAACGTTTTCATGCTTAGAAACTGGTAACCTGACACCGCTCCGGGGAATTCGGGAGGGTGAGGAAAAACGGTCTGAGACAGCACTGGGAAGAAATAGAGATGTAGGTATGCTCCAGTGAGACACAGCTGGATGTGGAGAGGGCAGGAGGGCGCCCTGGGGTTGGTGCCAGCTCGGTGTGGTCACAGACAGTTGAGGTCAACAGTGGGAAGCAACATCCCAGACCCTCTGTCACCCCAACCGAGCTGAGCCCAGCAGGAACGGGCACAGAAGGTCCAGCACCATGAACAGCAGTGATAAAACACCCCCATTTCACTGGGATCATACAAGAACTGTCCCAACACACACTATTTCTGCTGGGGACACGGCCGAGTGGTGGCCTCAGCAGTGCTGGGTTCATGGCTGGACTCAATGACCTCAGGGGTCTTTTAAACCTAAATAATGGTGTGATGCTCAGCGTGCTGCTTCCCTACAGGACACAGGGTTTTCCCTGGGCTCCCTTCTCAGCACACGACCCCAGGAAACAACCAACTCCCAGCCCCAGAGCTGAAAAAAGCATCATCAATTGGTTTGCAGGACAGTCTGGAAGAAGGAGCACATTTTGGCACGGGGTGAAGGGCAGCTACAACTGGGGGCTGCGATGGTGCAGCAGAAGGGAAAAGCTGGCACTGGGACTTTGGTGTGTGCATCCCCAGCTTTGTTTTGTTGTAACATCAACCTGGTCCCCCTAAGGAGGAGGCACCTGGCCAAAGCTCCCCTTGGATTCGCTGTCCAGAGGAACCAACAAATGACATCCCAGTTGCACAGGTCATTTGCGTGGCTCTTATGCTGGATTTTAGGGGCAGTGCCATTCTCAAAGACAACACACAACCTAAAATCACTCCTACACCACTCCCACCAGCCTGCTTCCCCTCCCCTCCTCCACAGAGCACTGCCCACTGAAAATGGCTCACCCTCTTCTCTTCTATTCTGTATTTAATGGCTTTTGAACTTCAAAGAGAGGTGAGAAAACCCTATCACTTCAGCATGCAGTTAAATATTATGCAGCCACATTACTGAAGAACACCTACAAAATACGCTGCTAAAATAAACTCCCCTTTGAATTCTTCTCATAATATCTTTCAGAGAGCTCAGAACATGCTGCCCTTCTTCCCACACAGCACTGAAGCACCTACTTCACTTAACCAGGTACACACTCTTCTTGGAGTCGAAAGGACTCATCCTGTGCTTCAAATTATGCATTTTCCTCAAGTACTTGGTTGAATCCCAGCTTTTATGTCCAGAAGTTGCACGGTAGAGATTGGAAATATTATTCTTTGGGTATTGTACACACATTGGCAGATACATTCCAAAATTATCTAAGAAATAAAACTATTTATTGTTAATAGAACACGTCTGACTCCAGCAGACTGCTTTTTTAAAAATGTGAAATAAAAATGCACCTAGCATACTCCCTATGAATATGGATACTCCCCACACACCGTGTGCCTCATGTACACAATACAGCAGAGCTGAAATGCTCTAAACATAAATTGAGAATATATGAGATCAGAATTTAATTGTGGTTTTCATAACAGCAAACTGCTGGAGCTACCTGCATATTATGAGTCTTGAAAAGCATCACGAAAATAATATTTTAACCTTTAATCTGTAACATGGTCTTTGCTAATAAAATTATCCCAGAGTCATCCAAGCACATAGCTGGTGTCAACCACTGAATATGCAGAATAAATTAAATGCCACTTACATATAGCAAAGAAATACCCAGCTAATTTCAGGCACTCCTGTGCTGGTGCAGCCACACAACAAACACAGTCGAGCTCTGTGTCTCCTCTTCAAACCCTGCCCTTCTGCAAGAAAAGCAGAATCCAGCCCACTGCTCTGCTATCCCAGCCCCTCGCAGGGCCACTGCCACCCTGAAGCATCATGGAAAGAGAGTGACAGACACTTGGGAAGAGTGGGGATGTGGTGCCCACCCCCAGCACCACCCAAACCAGGCTGACAGTGCTGCCTCATCTTTGCAAAGCAGAAGTCACCCGGGTGACACAAACATCCTTTATCTCCACTTCAATCCAGCTCCAGAGACACAAACCCACTGGGGCTGGGTCTGACTCGCTGCTGGTGAGCAGCCTGTGGAAGCCAACAGAAAGACTCTTGATAACTGATTTGTTTCCATCAGGGATCAAAATTCCCAATGTTCCAAATCAAATACAGGGAATGCCAGGAGGGATCTCGGGCAAAAGAGCACACTTACTTCTCCTACTTAAGGACATAGGGGCAATAATCAACATAAAGAACGTATAAACAGAAAGGGACAAAATGGAAGGTGCTGGACATCAAAAAACTTATCTGCCAAAAGTGTTACCTGCAGAATAAGGCTCCTGCTTCTCGCTGTGGATGAACTCTTTCCGTTCGTATTTGGCTCTGATCCACTGTTCCCGCAGCAGTCTGGAAAAAAATCAGAGAGAAAAGGAAACATGGTCCAAGATACATTAAGAAAGAAGCCAGAACCATTAAATCTTCAATCAAAATACAAGTGTGATTTAGAAGTCTTCCAAAAATCGCATTTTGGAAGTCTGGAGTCAAGGGTTTCTTCTGCTTACTGTTGGACAACAATAAATCATTTCCTTGTACATCTAATTTTATTGGAAACTTATTTTAAAAAAATGCACAGATTTAGCAGAACAGCCTGTCCCCACCCATCCAATCAGCCTCTGTAAAAAATTGCCTCAGTATATGAACCATTTTAAACCTAATTTCCTCAGACCACATTCTTCAGTGAACAGGGTCAGTAAATGAAAAAACCCAACTAACTACATACAAAAGAGAGATTATTGCCCTGGAGATATCAATACAGAAGCAGAAGGTGCTGAAAACCCATCTGGCCAAGCTCTCCCAAACTCACAGCCCATGCTGCCAAGTTTAAGGAAGCAATCTATGATGCATGGCAGAAAACCTGATTAAAAAGTCCTTTACTTTTAATACTGAAATGATACCAATGATTTATACACCGAGACCTCAATTTCCTAAAAGGAAAAAAAAAATACCCCAAAGATCATAAATATTTTTTTTTGCTATTTTATTTTACCATGAGTGCTTTAACCACTGAAGTAACTTTGATCTAGAATATGCTGGAAATTGCTTCAAACCATTTTTAACTGAACTTATTTCTTAATTGCCCTAGAACCCTAAATAGCCGAAGCAGGCAGATCACACACAGAAATAAAGGCATGTGTTATCCCAGCTTCACAGCAGACATTTTGGAGCAGCCTACACTGAAGACAGTAAAAGATCCCCCAGCACTGGGTGTGTTTTGTAAAACCATCACACTTCAACACATCAACTTCTCTGCCAATGAAAACTGTTCAGATGCTTAATCACCTTTTCTTTTTTGCTGATTATGCAAACGAAATGGTATCTTTTCAGCAGGCACATCCCAGGAATGCTCAAAGAATATAAACATACCAACATTGCTTATGAAAATTCATCTGCAGGTACAGCAGGCACATTCAATAAATCTGCAAGGCACTATCCAATGAGAACTCTGATTGGTTTCCTGGCAATAAAGGGGGAAATAATTACACAGATTTTGTTCCACCCACTGTGTTGTCTCCTTGGTTGGGGCACCAGCCTTCTCCTCAAGGCTCAGGGAGCTGCTTCCCTGTCCCCAAAACCCAGCTGAGAGCTTCTGCTGTGATAGAAACAATGCTCCAAGTCTGCCTTTCCCCTTCTGCTCCTGATGCACGACTGATCTTTAGCTGTTGCACACATCTGCAAGTCTGACTGTGAGCTCTGAACACCCATCTCCCTGGGCTGCCACCCTGTGCCACGCTCTGCTCTGGGTGCAGCCCATCCTCAGGAGGTTCAGGTGCACTTTGTACAATCAGACAAAGCCTTGGAAGGGACCTTAAAGGTCATCTAATTCCAGCTCCCCTGCCATGGGGTTGCTCAAACCTGATCCAGCATCCAAGGGGACTCTTCTGGATCTGATATCCACAAACACAGAAGCCTGATGACCCAAAAGATGGCACCCAAATGCCTGTTCTATGATGCTGTCGCTAATCAGCAGAGCTACCGAAATTTAACCATAAAATAAACACAAACACTTGAATTTACTATCCATCTTGTGATTTTCCCTGGCCAGCTGCTGCGGACAGCTTGTTATCACTGAAGCCAAACTTGGACCTTTCCAACGAGATGCTTACGGATCGAACTGGGAGGAGGGAAATTCACACCACCCTCGGCTCCAGCTGACGTCAGTGGATTCAGCAGGAGCTGCAGCTGCTCCGAGGCTGAGAGTCAGCCTTCCAGCATGGGGGTTTAAATACAGCACAAATTAAGATTCATGCGCAGCAGTGGGAAAACACTCCCGCTGTAGGATGCAGATCACACAGCAGACACGCTGCAGGGCTCACTCCTGGGGGAACACTTCCCTGCAGGGACTCACTGCCCGGGGCACTGCCCAGAGCACAGTGCAGAGCTCTTGTGCAAGAGGGCACCCCCGGGGCAGCCAGCAGGCACCACGCCCACAGGGGTACCCTGAGGAGCCTCTCAGCATCCGGCCCTGAACACGAGAGGCTCCGGTGGCAGCTCCCAGAGCACACGGGAATCCAGCTGTGCCCCCTTCCCAGCAGCTTCCTGACACTTCACACATCCTTCCCCTTTCCTCATCGTCACAAAACCAAGCTCTTTCAGCAACGATTTCCCAAAACCCAGGGATACACCGAGGGCAGCCCACAGTCTGGACAACTCAGCACACGGCCAGTAGCTGCAGCTTCTGCTCCAGTGGTTATTTATAGAAAGCAGAACAACTCCAGTGAAAGAAACCAAAACAAAAACCCAACTAGGGCAGAGAGGAGTTCACCATCTCCCTTCACTGCGACAGAGAAGCTGGGCAGGGATTTGACCACATTCACTCTCCTGGACCAGATGCAATTCTGCCATAAAAGCTGCTGGTGCTAAACCCCAGTTTCACCAGCACAGCTTTGATGAATTCACACAGCAGCAGGAATTTGTCCTGGGATCTATGGGATCTGAGAGCAATTGGGGGGCAGGGACCACCCAGAAGACCCTCAAACCATACAGGGATTGTATGGAAACAGCCACCATTTTCAGTGGACTGCTGACCTGATCTTAATTTAAGTATGTCTTCAGGGGCTTCAGAAATGCCTGTTCTTGTGTTTTAGCTGAAATGTACTTTTCCAGGTGTGAATTTGTGTGTACATAACCCAGCGCAGACATCACATACCCAACACAGGACCCTCCATCCAAACCCAACTTTGACTCCAAAAGGAGTTCTGTGACCCGAAAGGACTGTAGGAGCAGCCCCCTGGTATTTTGCTGCATTTCTGGTGATGGGATAATGTAGCAAATAAGCAAATATATAATCTGTGTTTGTTAGAAAAATCTAACTGCATCATTCCTAAACTGTGGAGATGCACAGCTTTTGGGATGAACTCCAAAAGCTTTAACAGCCCACCTAAAGTCTGTCAGGCTGCTGGCTACAGGGAACATGTCATTTTTTGGCAATTAGAACAGAAAAGTCCCTGTACTCATCAAAAACCTAGAGGCAAATCAAAAAAACCCCACCAACAAAACAAAACACTAAGGAAATCCACATTTCCAACAGAATAAGGGAAAATTCACCCCCCTAATGGGAAAGAACTGGGCTTCACTGAGGAGGCAGCAGGTCCAGAGGCTGACAAAGCACTGCCAGCACCATTGGAGGCACTTGTTTGCTTCCTGACCACCCACAGGAAAACAAGGGCTCTGCCCAGGCAGTGAGGAAGGTTCCAGAAGCCACTGGAGCAGCTTTATCGTGGTCCCACCTACTCCAAGCCTTTTGCTCACAGCAAAAAGCACCACAGGAGAAGCTGCTCGAGCAGTTTAATATCAAACTGTGGCTGCACAGCTTCAGTGTGCTGTGTGGAGGAGGTGCTGGCCAGCCAAATTCGGAGTCTCCAGTTTATTTTTTCCCAAGGCTCTCAGCTGGGCTGGATGAAGCACTCCAGAGCACACCCCACAGATGCTGCACGGCCACTGGGGCTTTTTTGGAGAGAGGTGACAGACAAGAAACCCCAGCCAGAGGTGAACGTGGCCCAAAAGACATCAAACACCACACACCACCACTGCCTAACTGCATCCTTGTGAGGCACCATCGAGTCCAAGAAAGACAAAAGCAATGAATGTCATCCAGAAACACCATTTCCAGAGGCCAAATTTGTAGCTTCTGGAATCTGTCAGAGGTTTTTCCAGCAAAAGCCAATCTGCTTTCCACAGGCATCTTGGTGGATGCAGCTACGCCAGGTTTCTGTCAAACAACTGCTTTAATGAAATCTCAAGTCCGAGTCCAAATTCTTTGCTCAGCCTGCAAGGAGAGCCACTCAGTGGAGACTAAAAGCCTGTCTAGCTCCACACTCTTCTCCTATCTAGTAAGTTCGTGCTGTGAGGACTTGCTTTTAAATAGCTTTGAGACAGCTGGGGGGCTTTTTCCAGGCTCTCTGTGCATCACCTCAGCTAGTAGTGCCCCAGCATTGGTGTGCCATCACCCCACCAGGACCAGTGCCCACCAGCAAGCTGCCAGAGGAGAGCAAAAAGACAGGGGTTTGGCTTTCAAGGCATAAAACCCTTGCATTATGGATTTGGAGACATTAAAACTGACTCGGAGTATGCAAAATCACAACATTCTCAATTAAAATGCTAACTGGTTCCTCTCCTGTTTGATTGTTTTACATGCACAGTCCAGTTCATCCCAATGCTATTTTTCAGAATGGTTAAACGCCAATTAAAAATATGTAGGAAACAGCCTCTGATGGTACTACTGTAACCTTGGAGCAATTTCCTTTGGAAATTAAAGGAATCAATATGAATTAACAGGTTTACAAGCTAACAGCAAAGAGAAAATTAACAAGACGAGGAAATCCCGTGGCTGGTCAGGATTGAAGGACTGGGCAGATCTCAGCACCTGCAAAGAATTCCCAAGGCTGAGTGCCCAGTTTGAGCCACCACAGGAGGCTCCACCACTTGGGAATGAATTGATGAGCAGCCACTCCAAGTGGCCACAATGCAGCACCTCAAACTTTACACCCAAGGCATCAGGCACTTCTGAAAGCTGTGCATGCAAAATCTGAAAACGCTTATTAGTAAGCAGGAGCCTGAGCAAAACTCAGTTTTACCCCTCTGGACATTATGTAATAAGGTTTTTACATCTATAAAGTTTTTATTATCTATGAAGTACTGGCAAAAGGAGATGACAGAGGAAGAGGTGAGAAGTTTGCACCCCTGACTGCCACTATGCATGGAAGAGGAGGGGGCCACGCTGACCTTCAGACAGCAGACGGAGGAGATGGGCTTGGCAGCTCCTCTACCAAACGCACCAAACTTTAAATTACAAAAAAAAAAAAAAAAAAAAAAAAAAAAAAAAAAAGAAATTCAGAGATCTACCAGGCAATTTTCTCTCTGCACATCTTAATCAATGCAAAAAGCCACTTTAGCTAATAACTGCTGTTCTTTAGATGAGTACATGGATGACTCCTCGAGATGTGAGCCTCTCTCTGACTGATGCCTCATCTCGTTCCAGGTAAGACAACCACCCAGCACAACTCATGCCATCTCATTCTGCCCCATTTCTCTGTGCTGACAGTCAGAACACTGAGGAGTTGTGCATGAGGAGCAGATGTAGCTCCCACTGATCCAAGCACAGAGAGAGGAGCAGAGCACTGCAGCTTATTCACAGTTCTGCAGGATGAGGCTCTGCGCTCCCAAACCAAGCAACAGAAAATGATGGTGGGTATTGGGCAGGGACAGGGATGTGCTTCCAGTTCTGCAAAAGCCCAGTAAGAGATTATCTCACTCTCTTCTATCAGTCTTCAGCCAAGTAAAAGACTGAACAAAGCCTTTTTTCTTTGCTTTTACTCAAGAGTGGTGCTACCCCTGCTGCTCAGTGCTGATTCAAAACTCACCATGTGCTCGCAGTGTATCTGCCCCAGAAAAGGCTGGATTACAGCTCTCCAGCTGCTGCTGGGGTGTACCAAGCTGGGCCATGACCACTTGTGACCATCCAAAGAGAGGTTTTGTGGTTTAAATTCCTCACCCAAAGCTCTTTGGGCCAACACTGCAGTGGTGTAGGAACATCCCAAAGTCTGGGACTCCCCAGAGGTACAGGAGCTGGCTGCTCTGGTCACTGCCCCTGGGGCATGGGTCAAGGTGCTGGCAGACAGACAGAAGATGAGAGGAAAGGACAGAAAAGGATTTTTTTCTTTTCTTTTTTTGGTCGGGTAATTCTTTTTGTCTATGAACAGCTGGTAAACTTTCCCTGGGCAATTCCAGAGCACTCCTCCAACTTCTCTAACCTTTGCCAAGTGTCATGCAGAACCAGGAAGCCACAATGGGGTTTCTGAAAGATACAGAAGCCAAACGCAGCAGGCAAACACCCTGAATTTCCCAAAGAGCCAACCACAACATTGTAGGCAAGAACAAAAAAGGACAAGCTGGCAGTGCAGCACTTCTTCCCTCTTGCCCTGAACTTCACAATTCTTCGCGCAACCAAAGCAGAGGGATTCCAGAAGCAGCGTTATAAAATTAAGAAGCTCCAAATGAAGAAACAGCTTTGTTATGGCTTGTCAGCATCCTGCTGTGCTGAGGGCAGCTCCCAGAGCCTGCCCAGGCTCTGCAGCTGTCCAGCATGTGCTGCTCTTGGAATTAGAAGCACCAGAACCTCTCGATGCTGCAGAACGTGGTTGGAATCGTTGCCAGTGCTGGATGGAGGTGTCACCCATGGCAATGCTTCCCAGGGCTGGGAGCTGGGAACAACTCATGCTATTGCAGTGACTGGACTGCAGCGAGGTGGGGAAACAGCTAAATATACATTCCTGTAAAAAGCAGCACTCCCCTGCACTTGTTTAGCATGCATCTGTTGGGAGGCACAGAGAGCCCTGAACCAGAGAAAGAAAAATACAACCTGGCACAGCATCCTTGAGACACTCCCAGGGTGTAACGTGCCCACAGCTGCTGATCCTGCAGCAGGGTCAGGAGATTGTCTGCTCCTGTGAGAGGTCACATCCATCCCACTGCATCCTGCTGTTACGGCAGGGACCCAGCTGTGCTGCTCCAGAGAACCCCTGCCAGAGCAGGGCTCAGGGCTGGGCACAGAAATCAGGCCAGGCAGGCTGGTAATTGTCCCAGTGCAGAACAGGCACAAGCTGGGACCAGAAAAGGGTCAGAAATTATTCTTCCAGCTGCTCCCAGGAAGACTGGCCTTGCCTCATCCTCCCAATGAATCAATAAACAACCAAAACGAAACAACAACAAAAACTCCTTTCCATCTCCCGCTGAGGCCCCTCGCAGGTTCCCAGCCCAGCACAGTGCCGTGGGGACGGGCTGTGGGTGGAGTGGCTGCCCCAGCAGGGTCCCTGGGAGCTCAGACTGCCCTGGCAGGGCTGTGCCTGGAGCCCAGCCACCTCCTGGCACAGCTCCCTGGAGCGACACGGCTCCGCAGGATGGAGGGAGGGAATGGCACAGCAGCAGGGCTGAGCTCCACCAAGGAAGCCCAACCCAGCCCCAGCCCCTCGTGCCAGCCCCACAGCAGCAGGAATGGCAATGCCCGTGGTCTCCAAGCTGCCTGGGAGCAGGAGCAGCTCCCGCTGTCTCCCAGGCTGACCCGTGCAAGGAGGGCTGGGTGTGGTTGGCACCCAAATCTCAGCCAAGCTGGAGGGACCTGCCCTGCTCCCTGCCAGGCTCTGCCAGCAGGAGAGATATGCCAGCACACTATGATATGGTTAAGCAATTATTATTGCAAAATATTTATGACAAAAAGTGGCGGGTACAACCAAAGGCAAGAAAGCCCCCTGTGTCTTTCTCCCTGGAAATGTGGTGAGAATTTTTACGCACAGGTTTTTTTTATCTGATCTTCTTCCCTTTGGAGAAATGGCAGTGAGAGGAGGGAATAGGAGAAACTGGAAGGTGGAAAGACAAATGAAAGTGTGAAGTTAGGACATGTTAAATGTCATTGCAAAATGCTTGAGCCATGAACCAGTGCCCTGGGGCACGGAAAAGCACCAGGACTCTGCTCCTGGACAGCCCGAGTATCAGACAGGCAGCACCTAACTGAACTCAACTGAGACTCAGGTGTAAACAAAATCAAAATCCCCTGGAATCGTGTTTCTCCTACCAATCTTGCTTCTCCAACCTCAACACGACAAGCACATTCAAGTCTCAAGGATGGCACAGCCAAGCTGCTGGGATTCTGGAGCTCTGAACACTGCATAAATGGATGCTTTTTTCTTGTCAGGCCAGGCAGCTCCGCTCACACAAAGATACGAAACCACCCTGGTACACAGCAGGGTTGGACCCTAAAAACCAAATTGAGCTCATCTCCTGGCACCCTGGGTGGTACAGCACGTGCTGGCTGCTCAGCTTCTTGCTGCACTAAGTCCACCCCACCTCACCAGAGAGGTTTGCACTGCATGGGAGATAGCACCTTTTACCTGCCTTCATGGAGAGGGCTTTTTCTCATCTAGGTAAAAAAAAAACCCTAACAACACAAACCCCCAGTATTTCTGCATTACAAGTAACCCAGCATCTCACACAGCAGATTAGCAAGTTCTGCTTTGATGCAGGAGGGGGATTTGAGAAGGCAGAGGAAATCAATGGGCAGAAATTGGCATTCTTGTAGCTTTAGAAACTGGGAAGAGTCTGGGGAGCAGACAAACTATTGACTCCCCTGCATCATCTCAACTGTACTTATTAAATAAGATCCCACGCGTAGCATAAACTCTGCCATATGCGTGCAGAAGGAAAAACATTTTCAGGGCCTTTTATAAATGAAACCTCCATTGTGGCTAAAAAAAAAAAAGTATTATGCTAAAACTAAAGTATTACAGAGGCTGCAGCTGCACAAACAAATAAATGCTGTTTACCAGCAGAGGTATTTACTTACTGGCAGTCAAGATACGTTGGTTTATAATAAAACGGTGGCATTTTAGATTCATATTTTGCTTTTGCTACATTGTTTCCATTCGAGGCCATAAACTGCAAAAAGAGAAAAAACAGAGAATTAAACAAATGTTAACAGCATTTTCCTTTAATTCTCTTTTGCTTCTACAAAGCAGTAAAATTATTGGGATGGGGGAGCTGTTCTCTTGGTGAGAGGTTTGCCCAGGACTGTGCACAGTGAGGTTGCTGTAAAAACCGTGCCTGCAAACCTGGGCTCAGAAATCAATATATTGATTACTCAATATATTGAATAATACATATATATTCAATAATCAATCAATATATTGATTATTATTGCCAGGGATCCTACAGCTCAAAACGATGCTGAGGACATGTCCCAGCCCCACCTGCACGATCCCCACAGGAGCAGGGGGCAGCCCACAGCAGCATTTCCCCCTCACAGGCATGGAATCAGAGGGCTCCCAGGGAATCCAGCATGGGAATGAGGTAACCAGAGGGCAAAACCTCCCACTGCCTTTTAGTCTCCGTGTGTTACAGCTCCAGCAAGGTGAGAGCCTCTGACAACACATCCTGTGCTCCGGGTCACATCGCTTGTGCCAAAAGGATGGTTTTGTTTTTGCAAAGTCATTCCAGCTACCTCAGGATGGAGCTTGAAGTGATAGACTAATAAACAAATAAACAAACAAACAAATAAATGAAAGTTCTATCTGCCTTGACAGCCCTCCTTTCCAATAAATAAATATATAATGTTTCTATCTCGACTGACAGCCCTCCTTTTCTTCTGATCCTGTACACAAATGGCCAGTTGAGAACTCAGCAAAGAAAACTATTTATTTCCTTATTCATATATTTATTGAAATTCACTTTATAAGTGTAAAAATCCCATTCTTTTCCAGGCACCCATGCTAAATACATTTTGTTTTGTGTCAAATGCCAAGCATACAAACACAACAAGCAGCTAAGCTTTTTTTATCTTTTTTTTTTTGTCACGGTTTTGAATTTCTCACATTTACATATTCAATCTATTCCCCCAAAAAATATCAGGGAAGGAAATGCAACACTAAGGCCTATTCTTCCCATAAAATACACAACTCCATGAGGTGCAGCTTCTCGAAAAACCTCAACTGTACATACAGAAGACAGAAATCAATGACTGGTGGAGTTCTTCATGCCTTTAAAGATACCAGCAGTCAAAGCAGAAAGGTTTCCTGGGTGCCTTTAGCAGCACCACCCAAATCTAGGCAGGTGTGGGGCACAAATAGAGAGAATTTATATTGTGAGGGTTCGGTTTTTCAAGATGTGAGTTTAAGAGGAACAGAGCCAGAAACAGCTGAGCTGGGCAGGGGTGGCAGACCAGAGGCTAGATATATTATAAGAAACAAGAGAAGACAATTCATTAAAATCAGTAATTTCTACATGCTATTTCACTGACATTTTTATAGGGGTGGAGGAAACCCTCCCAAATTCTTCACAGAATGGATGTTCTATTTCAATCAGCATCACGGAGCTCATTCCCAGAGTCAGGAATTATCCAGACATGCTTTCTGAAATCTGTCGTGGCATCTCTAGAAAGGGCTCCATGGAAAGAGCCCAAACTCCGTGGCACTGGCAGCCCCAGGTGCACGTACCTCCACCTGGGCATCGTCCCAGTCATCCAGGCGCACCGACTTCACCTTGCTGACCTGGGGAATGTTGCGGTGGATTCCTGAACAGTTCAAGCAGATGAAGATCCCGAGGCTGTGGGATGCCCAGTCCGGGTCTGGAAGGAAGAAGGAAAGAGGGAATTGCACTTGAGTGATCTTTTGGATTCAGGGCAGGGCAGAGGAGTTCAGGAGTCACCAGGTCTGATGTCCCTGATTCTAAAGGCATCAGATAAATACAGAAGGAAAATAGATGTTTATATTGATAGAAACACAAATTAAACTAACAATGAACAGATCTGCAATGCCCAATGCAGCTGTTATTCACAAAACCCGAATATACAGACAACTGCATGTGCCCAAGACCTCCATAACTCTCTCCATGCTCACATGAAGAGGAGAGGGGAATATCCGTCTTTCATGAGGAAATTCCACCCAAACACTGCATGGAACAGAAACGGCACCAGCTCAGGGAAACCGCTATGCTGCTCCCTTTTTATTTATTTATTACATGTGCTCCACACAGAGAATTTCCTCCCACAGCTGCAGCTCCCAGCAGCCCAGCCCTCCATGCCAGGAGGTTTCCAGCCCTCGCCTTAATGGAAAAATGCTGCCAGTGGCAGCTCTGCACTTTCTCTGAGCAAAACCACGCACTGTTCGCAGCCCCGGGCTGACATCTCACACAAAGCACTTTAAACACCAGTCCCTTGCCTCCAAATTCCTCCCTGGGAGATGCACTGCCCGAAGCAGGGAGTCAGAGGGACGGGAGGAGGGCAGGGGCCGGGAGCAGCACACATCCAGCAGTGTCCCTGGCAGTGCCTCGCCAATAACCCAATACAGGGATCTTTGTTTGAACTCCGACTGCAAATGTCAGCGCCTGCGGATCCAGCTGCGCCCCAGCAGAGAGAGCCTCACTGCAGGTCACCCAGGCAGACACCAAATCCTCCATCCTCCCCAAACCCACGGGGCTGGGAGCCCCTCAGCCAACCCACGGCATCAGGGGGTAAGGGCAGGTCTTCCCTTCTCACAGCCCCTCGTCCTCCGTTCATTCCCCCGCAGTAATTACACCAAACCCTCACCCCCCACAGCACAGCAATTATTTATAAAAGGCAAGGGAACGTGCTTTCTCCTCCTTATCCATATTTAATGCTCTGGCTGTGTCAGTGCAGGGAGCAGGCTGGCATGGGGCAGCTCAGCTCCTGAGGGGTAACCCAGGGCTGCCACCAGCCCTGCCCGCAGGGACGGCCACAGCCTCCCCCAGCACACCCAGGGGAAGAGCAATTCAGTTCTCCAGAGGTGGCTCTGCTCAGACGGAAACCCCAGCGCCAAATGAGGATTCTCATCAGACACAGCTGAGAGCCCACGTGGGAGAGGGGAGCAAATTCCCAAGCTGATACAAGTCCCATCAGCCACCAGCAGACACAAAGGTGGTTTTTTCTCTGTTTCACGTGGTCTCCTATCCTCATCTGAGACTCCAGTGACTACAACTCAAGCTTGGCAAATATAAAACCAGTCAGGTTGATCTAAGGGCCTGCTGCTGCCCACCCTGCTCCTTCCACAAGCACTGGGTGACCCAGCTTCACACCCCATCCCAGCTCACACACCCTGCTTATTCCAGCCCCAGAGACTGTGCCAGTTATTGGGCTGCAGGCTGGCAGCACAAATCAAGAGTTTTGCATACTCAGGCACTTTCTGTGCTCTAACTCATCGTGTTGTCCTCTCCCATCTCCAAACACATTTGTAATCAAAGTCTGGGACCCTCCAAACTTCCTGCCACAAGAACGTCCCAAGGTTCAGTGCTACTGAAGGGTCCCAAAGGGTGCAAGTCAGGCAAGGTGAAAGCACCAGGGTCTCGTGTTCAAACACCCATCACTGACCTTCATGCAGAGGATCAGATACACAGAATGGTAAGAGGGTCCAGGGACAGAGCTGTGCCAGCAGTGAGGAAGCTGTGGCAGCAAAATTTAGAGTTGGGTCCCCGTGCCCAGCACAGCCACTCCAGGATAACCGAGCTTCAATCCTTCCCGGAGTCACGAGATCTGATCAAAGCACTGCCCAAGCCAGGGAAACAGGTATCAAAGTCTGCACTGGCCAATAAAACAGCTTTTATGAGGAGTCCCAATGCCTCTTTAATGTTACCAGATTTATCTTAGGCATGAGGGTGGATTTCTTCCTGTTGTCTGCAGCTTGGCAGACTCAGGTTTCCAAAGTCCTTCCCAAGAGGTAACCCCTCCCCTGCCTGCACTGCTGAGTGTGACAGGACCAGGACACAGCACAGCTTCCTCCAGCCTTGAGGGGGACACATTCTGGGGGAGGAACATCCTGCAAGAAGATCCTGGAGGAGACTCCAGCTCCAGTGGCCACCAGGGCAGCTCATACCCAAACTGTCTCTTCTTGGCACGGGGTAAAGAGCACCTCAAGCAACACGTTTTAGTCCTGCCTGGGCTTAAGGCATTCTCCTCACACCAACAGGATCTTCTTCAGACCAGACTCTTAAACGCTTCCCCCCTGCTCTGCACCTTGTCAAGCCTTGTCTAACTCAGAAAACAAATGCTGGGTTATATCCCAGGGTACACACACACCTGGATCCCATGATACACAGGGTCACCCGTGTGGGGCTGCCAGAAGGTGACAGTCCTTCAGAGGAGCAGACACTGGGGTCAGTGGTGACCCAGCCTCGGAAGGGATGTTCTCAGCTTGTTCAATACACCACAGCCAGTAGCCATCTCCTCCTGGTCACCTTCCTTTCAGCACTTCCCCTCTTGCCTAGACCCAAATCCGTGTCCATCCCACACCACCAGCGTCCCACACAGCAAATTTTGAGCACCATGACAGAGCTGCACATTTCACCTGCCCCACCAGACCCAACCCTGGCCGTTCACATCTCTGCCAGGTATTTATAGCAACTTCCTCCCCACTGCTCTTCTGGTTTTAGAAACACGTCTCTCATGTGGTGAGGGTGGAGGGGAGAGCTGTAGATGCTGGGCTGGTCGTGTGCTGCTCTCCTGTCACAGCCCAGAGCTACCCACATTTGGCAACCGGGTTTAGTGCCAAAGGGAACACCAGGCAGGAGGAGAGCTCAAAGGCCTCAAGCATCAGCCTAGCTCCATCCAAAAAATTGCTGGGTAGTGAAAACCCCCAGAACCAACTGATCGACCACAGCAAGTCCCTCTGAAATATCACTGTTACCGCAATTCGAGATTTCTCATGGCTCCTGCTCTCCTGGCTGAGGACATCTAACAGAAAGCAAAGCAGCCCAAACCTTTCCCAGGCTTTAGCTGGAAGCCAGAAGGAATTTCTAAGCATCATCTGAACAAACCAGAGGGTTACAGAGCCATGCGAGCCCTGGGGCTCGTGCTTCCCTGTGACCTCCCCGTGTCAGGGCTCTGTGGGCAGGAAGCAGGGGGTGGAGGATTCCCCAGCTCCAGCTCCTGGAGGGCTCTGCCAACGCCTCTTCCCCTTCTCCCCCGCTCCCTGCACTCGTGACACCATTTCCACAGAACCCCAGCCAGGAGACCGTCACACCCACACGTCTGCTGCAGGGACTGGTGACACAGCCCAGGCGGGCACTGCCAGCCAGGGCCAGCGCCCACTGCTGCAGGGACGGGTGACACAGCCCAGGCGGGCACTGCCAGCCAGGGCCAGCGCCCACTGCTGCAGGGACGGGTGACACAGCCCAGGCGGGCACTGCCAGCCAGGGCCAGCGCCCACTGCTGCAGGGACGGGTGACACAGCCCAGGCGGGCACTGCCAGCCAGGGCCAGCGCCCACTGCTGCAGGGACGGGTGACACAGCCCAGGCGGGCACTGCCAGCCAGGGCCAGCACCCACTGCTGCAGGGATGCTCCTGCAAAGCCTTTCAAAGGGTTTGGGGCTGGCAGTGGCTGTGTTGCTCCCCAAACACATCACGGTCCCTCTCTCTTTCTGCTCTCCAGCACAAATTCTCAGCTCAGGGACACGGTGGATAACTCCAGTGATCTCCAACCTTGGCTTATCACAGACTCCAACCCTTCAAGTGACTGCACCAGAAATAAGACAACATCTTATTGAACACGAAAATAAATTTTCCTAAGTGTCTTCACAGCAAACAGTGAATTTTGGGGCAGCACCATCAGTTTAGTGAGCCAGTGACCCCAAGCTGAGCTCTCCACAGATAAGGGAAGCCCACCTTGCTGCTGGACACTTCAACAGCTAGAACACGTTGGACACATGCTGGACATTACTGAGAGTTCAGTAATTTTATTATTCTGTCTGGGCACGTCCCCAAAAGGTGCACTGAAATGGCAACATGGCATAATCTGGGTTTTTTGGGCATTGCTCAAAAAAGATCATTTTTTTCCTAAGCCTCCAGAATTTTGAGCAAACAGCAGTGAAGCCTAATGAAAACTCTCCAGCATGCCTAAGTTCCACACAAATTACTTTATTCCATTATTTCAAGCCAAAACGAATAAAAATGAATGAGGAACAAAGGGAACATTAAACCAAATACACTGCTGTAAGTGCAGAAAGACTCCTATCCTGAATGACAGATTCCAGCTCTAAAAGGCTTTCACTGCCCAATGTGGTAGAGATTCCTGTAACTTATAAACAGATTATAATGACTTTCAAAATAAAGACGTGAGTCAGCTTCATTTTAAAAATTAAACAAAACAAAGAAAGCTAAACTGAACTCAGGAGAAGGGCACTGGGCTGGTATTTTCCCATCTCATTGATCTGAAAGCAAAGGCACAGCCAGAGATTAGAGAAGCACCCAAAACAAAACTAAAATACTTGGGCAACACAGCTAAATTCAGAAATTAACCTCTCCACCCAGCCCTTTTTGCCACCACAAGCCTCAGGAAAACCCAGCACAGCGAACCATGAATTCTGCAGCTTGAACCCAGAGCTCCTGAACTTAGGAAAAAAAGAAAAAAAGGAAGGCTAGACACAGAAAATATTATGGGAGAAAAACCAACATAAGACACAAGACAACTGATAGAAACCAAAGAGATTGGAAGCTGGATGCTAAAGGAATTTTTTTTTAATAAATAATCAGTATTTCCTGAATCCAGAATAAAAACATGGCGTTCCAGTCTGAAAATCCCTAGAAGCCATCAATCCAAGCAAAATCCCATGAAGCTGAGCAGCAACAGGCTCAAAGCACACAAGAGCAAAAACTCAAAACTCCCAAAATTTGGATGCTCCTGCTCCACCTTTTGCCTTAAACCACATTTACCACTACTTATAGCACAATCTTGATGACCAAGGCAGACATCTGAGGCCAGTGCACAGCAGCACACCCTCAACACATTCTTCAGCAGGAGCTGCTCTTTGGTTGGGATGCAAATTTATTTGATTTTCCTGAACCCTCTCCTGTTTGAGGTGATAAAGATACCTCTCCAAGCAGGCAAAACCTTTTTTACCCTGCACTAGAAACGCAACTCATTGATCCGGGGTAGAACCACAGGGATTTTGGAGCAATCCACACAAGCACAAAGCCTCTCCTGCCTGCTGCTGATTTCCTCCATGCCCCAGACAAGAACCTCGTGTTCAGCACTGAACTTCTGTAGCTGTTTACTCCGGGCAAGGATTAGGAGGCCAATAAACAGACCCTGGTCATGCATGTTGAAAAATAACAATAAAAGAGTTAAGGCTGAAGTCAAACAGCCTCCCACCAACACTCCTCCCTAAGTAGGAAAATTTTTCAGTCAAGGCACTAAACTTGCCAAGGTCTTTTAATTCAGCTGGCAGGTCCCAGCAGCCCCCTCTCACTGTCTGCAGCCCACGATTGTGCTGCAGCCCAGGCACCAGGACCGGACAAAAAACACCATCATATTAAACCTCCTTTGTTTCAAAAAGCCCTTTTTCCTGCAGAAAGTGGCATTGAGCTAAACACAACCGCTGTGGGATTTTTTCTTTTTTCCCCTTCTTACCCCTCTGCTTATGCCCAGGGAGAAAGGCTGGCAAATTCCCAGGGACACCAAAAAAAAAAAAAAAGGAAAAAAAAAAATCAGTATTTGAGAGGACAATGGAGGGGCGGGAACAAGTTTCCACTTTGAGCTGGAAGATGAAAAGCCCGTTTCACGCCATTGGAGCAGCAGAGCTCTGGAACAGCTTTCCAGTGGGAGGCAGTGGGGGCAAGAGAGGGAAGGAGCTGCGAGGCAGAGCCCCATCAGTGCCCGAGGGGATGGGCAGAGGATGCAGATGGCAGCGCTTGGCAGGACCCCATGACTCAGTCACCTTCCCCATCTGGGTTTTTAGGACCAGCAGTGGGATGGGGGAAGGAGAGGCTGAGATCAAATCGGTGCCCTCCTTAATCCCGAGCAAACCGAGCCATCCCCAGCGCTCAGGTGTTTCCCTCTCATCACCACCCTCACCCGGTGACATCCAGGGGATGGAAAAGCTTCAACTGCTGTAGAACTGAGAAGGAAAAGGTGTTTACAACCACCTCAGGCACCCACAGGCTCCGAGATGCTCTGTTCCACCAGAACACCAGATCTGCTCGGCTCTGCAGCACAAAACTCCAATTCCAGACTCCCCTCCAGCGTGTGCCTTCTGCTCTTCCTCCATCCTTCATCCCCTCTGGGCTTCCAGCACAGAGGCCAATGTTACCCAGGATCCGTGTCCCAGTAATCCATCCCAAATAAGAAAGATAAAATGATACCAAGCCATGTAAACTGCTGCTGGAGGGTTTAAACTGCAGGATTGCTTTGATGGGATTTCCATTTCTGTCTTCAGAGCCTCTCTGTCCTCCTACAATGTAAAATCATTCTCACTCCATGGAAACACGAGCCTAAGTCATAGAAAAATAGAGTAAAGAGAGAAATACTCAAGGTCTTGTTATGCCCTGAGATAACCATCCGTCTCATGATGTGAGGAAAGATTGCCTGAGACAAAGAATCATTTAGAAAAAGAAAAGGCTGAACTGCCACATCAGTCTTGAAGAAAAAAAGATTATTCTAATGCACAGAGAGCCATTACACACCAGCAACTCAGTAACATTGCTCAGTTTGCACTTGAGACTGCATTTACCATTCTGTCTTCACTGGGAAAGCACAGCTTTAAACCCACGAAAGACACAACACCCGGGATGCAGAAGTGTGTAATGACAGAGGACCCAAAGCCCCAGCTAATGATTTTATCAGTGGCTCCTACCCCAGAATTCAGACCCGAAGATGTAACCAAAGCAGTCTCATTATGCATTACAGATCGATGACATTTTTGCAACTGAAAAATCTTTTATTCAAACCAACCTTTCTTCGCAATTTCGGGTTTTATAAAAATGCAATTAATAAAAACCTACCTAGAAACTTTTAAAAAAAGATTACAAACACAAAATCCTGCAAGTGAAAAATGTAACCTCTCAGTTACTTCACACTCTGATTTTCACTTTCTACTTTAGCATCCTTTCTGCATTCCCAGCTGTCATGGCCCCTGTAAGACTGTTCCCTCCACCTGAGACACCCCTCAAAATCTCTTTGAAAGCTCTGGTTTTGCACAAGAGATTTTTTTTTGCCAGACATCGACACAGGTCCTGGGGAAGAAGAGCCAGCTCTGACCTTCCTGAGCACCACATTCGATACCCCATTCCACCCAGCTGCAAGTTCCCATATCCTGTGCACAGAGCAGGGAAACACATCTTGAACGGAGCAGCCTCACAGGGCTTGGCCACGCCAATAATCCTCAGTCATGATTAAGTGGCAAATCCTGGCCCAGCCCCAGGAAAGCAGCAGGTTGTGCCCAGATCTCCCCAGGGAGATGGGATGATCCTGCAGGGGATGGAGTTATTTACCCAGCCCAGGAGGAACAGCCTCCCCCGATGCCCCCTGTCCATCCCAAACTTTGATTTTTGTACGGTCACAGCACAGCCAAACAATGCCAAGCTGAGAGCTCCTCTGCACCGGGAACCCAGGGGTTTGTGACAGGACACACAATACCTGGGACAAGCTGTGGCTTCAGGGCTCTGGCTACTGAGCCTCTCCCAAATGCCAAAATAGTAACAAAAGAAAATAACCCTTTTTGACAGCAGGGAAGGAAAAAATGCAAACAAACTTTCACCGACTGGCTGATTTCTCAAACAAATATTTCCAAAAGAAAAAGAAAACCCAGCTGGCTTCCAAATACACAAATTACAATGACTAACAGTGAATTTTGCCGTTACATTTCCAACCCATCCTATTCTTTGTTATGAGCATCCCTGAGCTAAATGGCTACCTCCTGTCATGGATCCTGTACTAACAGGGTGTTTCAGGGAAGGGCACTCACCCACCTGAGAAACAGCAATAACAAATCAGGAATCCTGATCTTTGGCTTCCCCCCAGCTGTACCAGATCAGCGCTATGATGATACTCACATGTGGGAAACCACAAGTCTGCACTGCTTTCCTCATGTTCTGTTCATTCCCCACCCTCTTTCCTTCTCACTTCATTTTCTCTTTGATACTTTCCCAGTGTCAGCTGCCCACCTGGTTCCAGCTGCCACCTTTATCTTTCTGTGCATCCCACTTCTCAGCAAAGAACGTTCTTGCACCCCTTTCTGGAGGCTCTCTGGATACTTATCCTGCCTCTCCTGCATTACCTCATCCCCAGAAAGACCCGGTCTGCCACACCTGCCCAGGATGAATAACTGAATTCAGGCTGAATATTTTCTGTATTACCTACAGACACAAGTTAATATCTTACATTAAGTAGCCCAGGGCATCTCAAGTTTATTGTCACTCCCAGGCAGAGGAGCCCATTACAGCACCACGAATAGCTCTCGTTTGCCAAAGAAACTGAAGCAAAGTAGGCACTAAAGAAATTGGGTTGATGAACAGGGAGCTGGTCCTAAAGAAGTAATGCCATGAGAGTTCAGAAGAGGCTGAATGATATTAATATAGCACATCCTGACTTACAAAAGACACTGGCCTGAATTCTCCTCTCTGACTTTCAGATTTACTAAGACACCTCTGTATGCAAATGTCACCAAAACCAAAGTATGGTTTTGTTGTTCTACAAGCCCTTTTATTCAAAAGGTGCCTTTAACAACAACCCTCTTTCTCTGATGTGAGCTATTTTATTGACCTACAGCTTCATCTCCACCCTGGCGATGCTGAGAAACTTCCCATTTGGCCTGGGGGCTTCATGTTCTACACCCACAGGGCGAGGGAGAATCACCCCGCTGATCCGAACGGCCCAGGTCTGTAAAGTTTTCTCCAGGAAGGGATAATTTAGGCAGACACCTACTCGGGGAGGCCAAGCTGTGCTCAGCGAGACACCTCCGAGGTGGGCTGGTACAGTCAGACAGCAACAGCCGGCGGCAGATGGGTGGGAGCAGAGCAGCGCTGCGCCGCAAAGCCGTTCACGCTGTGCCCAAAGTTCTTTGTCCTTTCCAGCTGGGTACCGGAGGACACAGCGCATCTCAAAGCGAACTGCAGTGTCCTGGGATGCAGATTAGGGATATAAAACCCCGGGTAATGGTACGAGCTGGATAGCGGTATCCAATAGATCTTGACATCCTAAGCAAATCAATAGCCGGGAAAATAGGGCTCAGCTGAAGTGTTGGGTTTTGATTTAACCTATAGAATGGCAGAGGCTGAGAAGGACATCCTTTCTATACAGCTCCTCAGAGCCATCCTGCTCCAGCTAATACAAATTTAGGTTTTTCTATATGGTGATTTTTTTGTTGTTGTTTTTTAAAAAACGGAAAGTTACTTGCTCTGCAATTTTTCTAAGGCTGTTCTCAAAGACAGATCCCACCACCCCATACAGACTCTGCTCAGCAAGAGCATCACGGCCCGACCCCCAAAAATCCACCATCCAAAGGGCGAAGACGACATTCCCAGCCCAGATTTTCTCCCTTCCGCGCACGAAGACGTCTACAGACAATCCAGCCCCGCTCCCTGCGCAGCTCGGGCACCCATCGATGGCAGCTGGGCAAAGGTTGTCGGGCAGGATGTCCGCAGCGCTGCCTCCGGTTGTCCCCATGTGTTTGCTCACCGACAGGGCAGGAGCAGCCGAGGGGACACGGAGGACACGCGGCCCCCCAGCCCAGGGCACCCCGGCAGAGCCCCACCGCCCGGTGACCGGCCCCGGCCGCGCTGCAGCCCGCGGGGACCCGCCGGGATGACATCAGCGCTCACGGCCGGGCGAGGAGCCGGGCCGGGCCGGGGGAAATTGGGGAAAGCTCGGCCGGGGCTGGTCCGCGGGGACCGCGGCAGCGCAGCGCATCCCTCCGCCAGCCCCGGCTGCATCCCCGCTGCATCCCCCCGCGGTGGGGAGGGGGTCGGGCACACCCTCGGC
>VWZT01002300.1:61907-243365 GCA_013397055.1 Pachycephala philippinensis
GGCAGGTGGGAGCCGAGGGGCTTCACCTGTGCGAGGTGGAGGCTGGCAGCAGCCCCAGCCCTCACTGGCCAGGGCATTGCCACTCAAGCACCTTGGCAGGTTCGTGAGCAGCACGTGTGGGGTGCCCCTCTTACGTCAGCATCTTTTGGGGGCACTTGGGAAGGTTTCACTTGTAGCCCCACGCACTTCAAAATGCTCCTCCTTCGCTGCTGTCCTTGCACATCACCACCACCTTCCATGTCTGCGTCGTGGCAGGACCATCCTCCAAGAATCTTCCCACGTTTTTCACACCCTCCGTGGTGTCAAGGGAGCATCAGGGGGGAAACCATCCCTGTGTCATCATGGCCATGCATCTCATGCCATCTGTGGGGCAAGACTCCTTGTTTGGCCAGCCAAAGACTAAAGTGTCACTCAGGGGCAGGATGTGGGGAGCCTTTGGCCGAGGAAGGGTTCAGAGCTGTGCCTCCTTAACCCCTGCTGAAACCTTCCTCTCAAGTGTGGGTCACCTGTGATGCTGCTGTGTCCTGTTTGTGCTTCACACATCTCTGCTTATAAAAACAATTCTGGTTTTGCAAAGCAAGTCCCCGTTTCAATCATCCAGCTCTACTTCCAACAAAGCAGAGCCCTCCTGCAAGCTCAGCTCATGCCATTCATGCTGCCCATGAGATTCAGGGTGTGCACGAGCATCTGCAGGAGGAGGCTGCCAGTAGCTCCTGGAAAACGTCCACAACCAAACCACCATCTTGATCCATGCAGATATGAGCAGGTTCCTGAGAACACTTTGTGGGAGAAAGTAGCCCCTTAAATCCAGGCAGAATCATGGCCTGGTACATTTACAATGCTCCCTTCCCCTGGAATACATTTTCCTAAATGACCTTTGCATTTGTGCTGCCAGACAAGTGACTGTATCCAGGTTGATTTTAAACTGATGCTGGAGTGTTCCCTGCTGACTCAACCCCGTGTCACACATTGTGCTGGATTTGCTGGTTTTACACACACAGCTTGGTAATGTCTGGAAATTCACTCCCACCCTAACCAAAAGTATAATCCTCCACAGAGACCTTTTGTGGGGAAAAGGAGCTGCTGCATCCAGACCCTCACCTTCTTCAGCCTCTGAGTCACTAACCCCGAGCACTGACTTCTAACACACTCCAGGTGAAACCAGCTCAGCTTAACCTTAACCCCCCACACCTGTGCTGTGTTCAAGCTTGACAGTGTAAATGCTGCAGGATCAGAGCTTTGCTTAAGCCCAGGTTAGGCCAGGCTTTCATTTGCACTTTGACTTTTCCAGGGAGGCATTTGCTGACTGCTTCATGCAATAGCCAGGATGCTGCACATCATCATGAACTTACCACGGGCCGGGGCTGGGAGGAGGGAGGGGGTTTGGTTTGAAAGTCTCTGTTTAGCTTTCCATTAAGACTTATTGATTCTCTTAATTTTTTGTTCTCCTGGTTGCTAGGCAATTCTTCTCTCTCCTCCGTGTGCTGGAAGCCAGGGCTGCAGACAGAAATTTATATCTTGTAATAAAATCAAATAAAACAGAGCCTGTTGTCAATGATGAGAGGGGAGAGTTTCATAAAGGACAGGCAGAGCAGGGCCAGCAAGGGTCGATCAGCAGCATCCTCAGCATTTAAGTCTCATCACAATTACTCCAGACTTCACAGGGGGAAACAAACAGCCCACGTGGGTGGAGGGAACGTGGAGAGACAGGGAGAAAAGTTGGAACTAAATGAGCCAGAAATGAAGATAAACTTTTGTTCAGTGGAAAATCAAAGGCTTGAGCCGACCTCACATGTACAAGGGTATCTCTGTAAATTTACTCCTGGTTTACCCAAGGTTAAGAGGCTGGGTAGTGCCCCAGTGTTGGTTGGCACAATGTTGATCCAGGGCAGGCACTGAGGTTCTCCTGATGGACATTGCCTCCTGAGGACTGTGGTTCCTGGCACAGAGCAGGGACTGCATCTGAGTTTATATCTCACCCAGGGTAAAGAGCAAAGGCTGCCCCTGCAGGGCTGGTGGAGGCTGATGGGCATCACTGCTCAGCCTCGTCCATGTCAGACTGTTCTCTCCTCTGAGCTTTGCCCCACACTTTTCCTGTGGGTAGCACCTTTCAGAGAATGCCTAAATGAATTTTCTCGTACTTCTTGCGAAGTCTCTGACCAAACTCTGGAGATGGGCTGTCGCTGTCAACACATCACCCTCGTTCAGATGCTTCCTGTCTCTCCACTGCTAAGTGACTCGGAGGTCTGACATAAATTCATATCCATATGTATGTAAATACTTACATATTTATGTGTAAGATGTGTTTGTTTGTAAACACACGCACTTTTAACTCAGTCTTTTCTAAATCACAAGGTTGTTGCCTTAGAAACGGACATTATTAATGCGATCTCCCGAGGTGCTAAGCACAGTGGCAGCAAGGGCAGCCTCTGGAAATGCCAGATACTGAGGTCAGGGCAAAGAACGCTCAGAAATTCCTGGAAACCTCTCCATCATCTTCGTGGTGACGCCCTGAAAATGCATAGACCTAACTATACCTTCTCCTTGCCCTTCCCTGTCAGATCCTTTCACCCCCAGATTGCCTTTTGTTAGGGAAAAGCTGTTTACACTGGGGTTTAGGTAATTTCTCAGCCCCTAGCCCTGAAATGGCTAAATCAGTGTCACAACCATGCCAGCAAAAGGGTGTTAAACACAACCCTTGATGTGACCCGGGAGCGCATTCACGGCACAACGTGGGGAAGCATTACAAATTCCTGCGTGAGCAGCAAACCTGAGCAGAAATATCAATAATTCATGCCACGGCAACTGCATTCAAGCAAAACTCTGGAGTAGCAGATACACCAGGCAGGATTCCATAGGCTTCCTCAGCACCACAGGGGAGGCAGCTCTTGCAGCTGGAGGTTTGTGTGAACGAGTTACAGCACTGGCACCCGCACCTCTGTTAAAGCAGCTCATTTCCGTTGCAGTATTGGTTTCCTGTTCAAAAGAAGAAAAAAAAAAGGGGAAAAAAAAAAGGAAGAAACAAATCCTAGAGGTTTTTCTTTAAAAAAATGAAAGGGTTTTCTGGGTTATACAGTTAAATGAATAGGGGGTATAGCTGGGAGGGAGGAATGCCACAGAGCAAAGAGCTCAGACCAGGGCAGTTAAAAACTCTTGAACCAAAAATCCAATACCGATGCCAACTTTCTCTCATTTTGAGCAAATTGCTGTATGGAGCCTGTGGGACTGTTTTTGTGTGGAATAGGGAAAAGCACACTCACAGCATCTGTGTGGTTAGGATGTGCTGATCGAGTTGAAGAGGATGATGCAGGAGAAAATGATGTGAGGGTGGAAAAAGAACTGTGATGTCCTGTGTCTGCAGAGCTGCTCTGCACCTGCAGCAGCCCTCAAAGAAGACAAAGAGTTGTGTAGCTCTAGAAGTGTCTCACTGTGGGGTGATCTGCAGATCAGGGTTTATTTCCATTTGCACTGTGGTTAGTTCTGCTGCAGCCCAGTGTTACCAGTGTGACAAAAGGGGAGTCCTTCACTCCCATGATTTAATAGTGGTGCAGTTACCACCCTGCAAACCAGAGCACAGAGATCCTCTGCAGGGAAGCAGAACTGGGGAGAATGAGGACACAGCGGGGTTCAGACCAAAATATTTTTTTAGATTTCTGCAACACCCTAGAGCTGATTGCTGCTCTCTCACAGCCACGCTACCACAAAAAGGAAATTTCTCCAACCACCAGCCCGTCATGTGCTCAGGACCCTTTCAGTTTCTTTTCTGCCTGCCTCTGGCCGGCAGTGGGCTGGTTTGGGGGTCAGTACGTGGTTGCAGGGGCTGCTTAGCTGCTCAGACAGCATGGCTGGGAGCCAAAATACATCTGAGAGAGAGAGTGAGGGGGTAATTGATGGCTTGAAGATGTTGGCTATTTGTATGTCTGCTCCACGGCACCTGGGGAAATCTCAATGTAAGAAAAACAGCTCTGCAACAGTCCTCTTGTTGCACCAAACCCATTTCCTACGATGAAAAATATGACACGGAGGGGGCAGCTGAGGGAATTGGCTCCATGGCAGCTGCAGTGAACCAGCTGGAGCTATGCTGATTTCTATTGTCCAATGACAGGTTCTTTTCTGCTCACAGAGGAGATGAAATTAGACCGAGGAAGTCAATAGTTCACCTACGTCCATGGTAGACCACTGCTTTTAGCCTTACTCCTGATTTATCCTAATTAAGAGACTTAGGCCTGTGGAATCTCTGCATGGAGAAAGCCAACATGTGTGTGGAGACACTCATACATCAGGGGATCAGCTCCTCCAAAAACAGTCAAAGTGATTATTCAGAGCGGGACGTCATCAATTCAGAGTGAGTCAGAGACACAGCAGGACAGGTTCGGTGTGCAAACAGCAGGGCAGCACTTACCATGGAAATTGCTTTTGTTCAATTCCAATAATTTAATCTCTTCCTGGCTCAAATGGCTCATCCTTCCAGGAACAGCTTGGAGACATTCAAGCAGGAGACTGAGCTGTGCGATGTCACCTTCCAGGGTGGAGACTCAAGTGGCCAACCCACCTGCTGCCAGCTCTGGGCTCTGGGCACCAGGGGCTGCTCCAACCAGGGACACAGAGCAAAGAGGATGATGGAGATGCTAGAGGCAGGACCACAGGACAGAGGGGCTGAATCCTAGCACTTCACTTCTGGTCTGGAAGTCTCTTCAGCAGAGCCTGAGTCCCTCAGAAGAAAAAAGAACAAACCATTTTAAAAGGGCACAGAAGACGAGAGAAAACAGAGCAGTTATTGGCCCCAGCAGTCGGTCTGGTGTCACAGACTGCTGCCTTCAGCTGCTGGTCCAGCTCAGGCAGCTGAGAGAACATCCCCTTCTGCAGCACTGCTCAGCTGTGATTTGAATAAAGCAGTAGATGGAAACAAGACTGTGGTTTTTCACTAGAAAGAGATTAAAAATGATGGCCTGAGGAGAGCTGCCAAACAGCTGGAGATGGTAATTCAGCCTCCCTCCAATTAACTTTGTCCACAGCAAGCTGAGGGCCGTGTGCTACCCTTCCTGTGGCTGCTGATGGGATTGTTTGGATGTCAGTGTATGCTTCCTAAAAGCTCCCACAACATCGGGATACAGAGCATGCTGCTCATTTATGTGTTTATTTCAGTATGCTTTGCCAAAGAAAAATCAGCAAAGAATTAATTAACAGCAATTATTTCTAGCAACAACAGAGCAGCCCTGCTCCAGAAGCCATGAAAACAACATCATGACACCCCTGTGGCCAGAAAGCCTTTCTAAACAGGTGCAAAAATAAACAATTTTATAGCAGGGTATAAAAAGAGCCTGAGCCAGGTTGGGGAATGGCAGGAGAGCAGCCATTTCGATGGCTGAGTCGGAGCAGTCACCCAGGTGACTTTTGTGAAGCAGCTTTAATAAACAAAGCAGAGCAGAAGCACCAACCTGAGTGAAAGAACCAGCAGGAGCAGGTTATTGCTGCCATGGAGGGTTTACTACACCCATCACCCTGTGTTATTAGTGCTGCTGAGGTGATTTACTGTCCCAGTCAGTCCAGCCGATTAGAGCTGTGATCTAAAGTACAGCCAGCTCCAGTTTCAGTGATAAACATCACCCCCCTGCCTATTACTTGCTAAAATGAGCTGAAATAAAGCCATCAATCCAGACATCTCTGTGCTCAAATGAGTCCTTCTAGCTGACACCACCACACCTGCAAGTCTCCTGCCATGCCTGCTAAAAGGACGGAGGTAGATGTTCCAGACACGCTCTCATTTTTCACCTGCCTGGTTCTTTTTCAGCAGCCAGTGAACTCAGCATCTCTGTCCCTTTGACCAGAGCTTGCACCTCCTGCCTGCAGTGACCTGGTTCCTGTAACATCTCCGTGCTGCCCATGAGCATTTCCCCTCACACAGAGCTCAGGGTGCACCTTCTGCCACAGATGTTCCCCTCCATGCTGCATCCTGGTTGCTGGCAGTGGACAGTCCCTCTTTTCCACCAGATTTGGGGACAGGAGAAACTAACCTAAACCCCACCCACCTGGACAACTCACACTGATGTCTGTGCACACAGGCTGTTCACACCAGGTCCGTGGCGCTGCCTCTGCTCTCCCACACAGATCCTGCCCTGGGGCTGGGCTGCACGGACCCAGCACACCTCTGCCTCTGGATCAGGCAGAAATTGGAAGGCATAGAGAAGGGGGACAGATTTGTGCTGCCTTAGCTACCACTGCGAGCATGCACACGGGCACAGGAGATGTGCCAAACAACAGGCACACCCCGGAGCCTGTGCTCTGTCTGGGCTGGGTGGTGAGGGCAAGGCTAAAGGCAACCTGCTTAATCCCGGGCTTGAAGTCAGCACAGCCCAACTCCCACCTCCACACTAAAGAGCAAAAGCCAAGGGAGGCAACCTCAGCACCCAGCAAGGAGCCAGCCTCATTACACCCGTGGGATTTCCTACTTGGTGCTGGCTCATGGGGCTGTGAAGGCTCATTTATCAGTGGGAGGTTTTGCTCCTGCCTGGTTTGCATCCTGAGTTACCAGCAATTTTCTCAGCACTGATCTGATCCGCAGCTTCTCTGCAATCCTGAGTGGCAGCGGGAATTTTTTTCCCCTGTCTGGGTCTGCCTGCCCAAAAACTGACTTCTTCAGTGTGGTGAAATGCTTTTCCATCCACCCAGCCGTGCTACCTGGGGCTGTCAGTGCGAGCCAGAGGGGAAGAGCCCTTGGTGGATTGGCAGCAGATGGCTGCAGCACACAGCATCACATCAAACCCTCAGGGCCGTCCTGGTGTCCCAGATTCAGCACTGCTCTCATTCTCCTGCCTTGCCCACTAAGGAGAGATGCTTCCAAACCCTGCTGAAAGCCAGAGCATGGTTTAATAACTGAGAAATGTAAATTGAGCAAATGCAACGGGGCCTGACTCCCTCGCAGAGCACCCCCTCCCATGCTGCTGCCTTCCCACGTGCTCCCCTCGCTCAGCAGCTCTGAAAGCAGGATCAGCACTGGGTGTGTGAGCAGGTTCTTGCTGAGCAGGGCTTGCTAGCAGCAGGAAAACTAGAAATCCTCCAGAAATGAGAGCTGTCAACTCCTCGAAGATTACTAAAATAGACAAAGGACTCGATTGCCCAAAGGGGCTCCAGAAGCACCCTCACCACCTGCTTTTTAAATCCATCAAGGTGAAGTAAAAAGCCTGGGCCATTCTGTCTCCTTGCTTTCTTCACCCCCCTGCTCTTTCTTTGCCAGGCTACTTTCCACCACTGCTCCTATCTGAGCTCCCCATAATTCATAAGGACCTGGACAGAAAAGCATCCACAATATGAGGTGGTTTATGGTGTTGCTCATTGCCAGGCAGCAGGACACGTGGCCAGATGGACCCCAACATCCCTCCCACGGCAGTGGGAACCTGCTTTACTCCGTGTGGGAGCTGGGAAGGGCTGCCTGTGCAGGCATCCCACTGGAGGTGGGGAGTGTGGGACACCAAGGGCTGGATTCAGCCCACCAGATTTGATCAGCTGAACTGTTTTACCTCGCAGAGAACCGTGGCCTTTGTTGGGCTCCATGGTGAAAGCCAGGCTTGTCATTCAGCCAAGCCCAGCAGGAATCAGCAAGCATAAGATTGATGCACCTGCTAAAGCAAATCCCAAAATCTCCTGGATAATGAGAGAGAGCACAAGCATCAGAACCTCTAGGGAGAGCCATAAATACCTGTCCCTGTATCATCATCAGTTCCAGGAAACAAAAAAATGCATCAAGGTCTATCAAGTCCCCTGCACACACTCATTGGACTTCTAGGTGACTTTCTATGAAGCTCCTATTTTGAGCAGTGATCAATTATGCATTTCAAGCCATATGGCACCTTCATTCCAGAAGGAAGGCATTTTGTCTTGAAATCTGTAAGCTAGAAAATCTGCTGCATCCTGACAAAAATGCAACATTGCCAGTTACTCACAGGAGCAGAATCATTAAGAAAAAAAAAAAAAAGCAGGGTAAGTTTAATCAGATGTCCAATTTTCATTGAAATACCCTTGAAGAGGAAATATACCCTTGTATGTGCACTTCCAGTCTTTTTAAAAATTAACCTGAGTCAGAGCTTTGATTTTTGTGGGAAACCTGATATAATATACAACATTCCCAATTTAGCAGAAGGATCTCCTCCAGCATGGATCTCCTCCAGGCACAAAAGCACTGAAGTCCTCTGGGGTCACTGGATAGATGTGCTACCAGACATGACAGCACTCCTGCACACTAGCACAAGAATCATTCCCATCCCAGGAATTATGGATGAGAAACGTAGAAAAATACTGCTCTCCAGTGGAGCCAGAACACCCAAGGCACTTCTCAGAGCAGCAACAAGTGATGCTCCAGACATTTTTTATATGGGAACAGGCTGTTCCTTCTCTCATAGCCTCCTACAACACAGGTTTCGTTCCAGAGGCTCAGTAAAAATGGTGTTGCCTCTCAGTTATCTCCTTGGAGTGAGACAACAACGAGGTGAAATTTAAGAGGTGCATTAACTCATTGCCCCTCACCTGGTTCAGCCAAAACCAAAGGCAGCAATACGTAAAAGCTGTTTTGACTGCTGCCCCAAAGGGCAAATAATCACCAGCAACAACGTGGTCTCTCAAGGAAACCAAGCTGGTGACTACTGACCGTGAGTGTAATACCCAGCCACAAAGGAATTCCTTGGACTTGAAGCCAGCAGGACAAAGTGGGGAGAATGCTGTGGGGAAGGACCAAGAGTGAAGGTCAGCAGCCACACCCAGTGCCTGCTCTTATTGCTCACAACCCCAAACATTCACCCAACGGGTGCTGACAGATGTGACCCTCCTGCTATGCCAGGTATGCCCTTCCAGGTGGCAGATGCAGCAACAATCCCTCCTCAGCACTGAGGCACGGCCTCGTTGTGCTCCCACAAAGGACTTTGGACCATGGCCCATTTCCAGAGCAAGCACAGGAGGCTCTCTTTGCGTAGGCTTTTCTGTGAAAGCACACCCAGAGCTCTGGAAATGTTTATTAAACCCTTTCTTCCTGGTTCTGCAGGTCACTGCAGTTGTTTGGAGGGATACACCTAGAGCTCAAGGTCTCCCAGGAAGACGTAACGATGGTTAACTTGCAGCAATGTTCTCTCTGTAAATAACCGCTGTGATCAAGGTTAAGCTTTTTGTGGTTGAGTGGATTTTAATCTGAGCAAAGAATGCATGGGCAAAGCTCTGCTGATCCAGAGCCCTCCGGGGACTCCCTGGGACGGATCCCAAGCAGCTGGGTGCCTCATTAGGGTGTGAATGAGGCTTTGCTGCAGAAAAGCTACAGAAAAGACAATTACAACTCCCTGGCTTATTGATTTCTATTGCTATGGTAACAGCTCACATAGATCTTCACTCCAACACAGTCACCACTTCCTCCTGCTCCGGGCTATCTCTTCCACACCTGTGCAGTTACATCCAGGTTGGCAGTCTGTACGTCAATCCCAGCTGATTCCCAATGCTTTGTCTGTCTCCAGGTCGCAGGATCTGTCAGCAGGTGGAGCTTCATGGCAGCGCTGGCACGGGCAGCACCTGGCAGGCTCCTCACAGGAAGACTGATGCACTTGCGTGGGACCACTCCCACAGCACAGCAGCTCATCAGCTCCAAACAGCTCCACCGAGCAGTCAGTGCCCCTGACAAACTGCCTCCCCTGCAGCACACACAGCTCAGCTCAGCGTTTCCAGAATACAGATTTTTCCCAGTTTGGTGACAGGCTCCTGGAGAGGTTCCTCCTCGGCATGGGCACAGGAAAGTTGGCTATGAACCTACTGCTCGCCTTTGGCTTAAAACCCGCTGTCAGCACAAACCTGGATACCACCGACAAAGTGAAAATAAAGAGGTTTTAAATGGAAAGATTTTAATTAACGATCTGTATGTTGGCAGGAATTAACTGAAGAGCATTCTGGGAACTCTCCCAGATGACCCTGGTGTCACTTGTCAATTGAGCCAGTTAGGAAAACCATTTGACCCCAGGTCTGCTACTAATGGCTTTCTCCCCACCACTTCTCAGCTGCATTAGATCTCAATGTCTGAAGTCCCTCAGCAGCTCTGAGCTTACCTCACAGCTCCACTGAACACATTCCCTTCTGCAGCCAGTGCTTCCAGCCAGGACAGATGTGCCTCTGCCCATTCCCTGAATTTTCAGCTTCTTGTCCCGGCACGAGGGGACAGCAGCTGACTCACTGTGCTCGGAAGCAGGATGGAACGTGCCCATGGATCTGGACAGGATGAGGATGTGATCTTTGGGCTGGTGAAAGGTGCAAACCTCTCACCCCCGCAGTCTCTGTTAAGAGTGGCTATCACTCAACACCTCAAAAATTTTGTAAAACAACCTGGAGGATAGAGCTGGCATCAATGTCTCAGGGAAACCCGGATGGAACTCGTGAAGGAACTGCTTGGCCAAACCACAGTGCACAGTAATATCCAAAAATGGAACTACCACTGATAACAGCCCAGATTACTCCCCCACCACTGGTGGGTTCTTTCAGACCTACCAGGAATTCACTTTACCTTATAATATTCAGGGAGCACAGAAGCATGAAATTTGATTTCTTTCTTCTGGAGATGCTGGAGATTATTTTAATTCTTACTTGGTATCGCTGAAAGAAAGCTCTTATTCAGTGGTTTAATATAAAGTCTTTTAGTATCTGTTGCAGCAATACAATCTCTGCTTTCTTTCCTATAAACGTACTAATCTCACCAAAGGATATAATTTGAACAGCAGAATGAAGTGGAATAAAAATATGCAGCAGCAGGCAAATGTCCTTTTCAAACAGGAACCTGCTCTGAGCTGTGTGCACTCTGTTCCATCAGATTAGAGAGAGCAACAATTTAAATCTCAGCCCCAATGATCAGTATGAAGAGCAGAAAATGTTCTTTCACCCTTTCCTGGAACTGGGTATGAGCAGATGCACAGTGGAGAGAGGCAGAAGCAAAAGCAGACAGCAGGGGAGGTGAGATGTATCAAAGAGGGGACACCAAATAAAGAGGGAAGTGTGGGAGAGCTGCCTTGGCAGACAGAGTGTGCACGACTGTCTGCAGGCCCTGACCCTAAAGCTAAACATGCCACAGCCACATACACAGAGAAATGATGCACTGGGTTAAAAACAAAACCAAAACAAGCAGTGGAAACCAGAACATACAGTGGAAAACACATCCAGAAGATTTACAAATTTATTGCTTGCTTGAAACACATTTCTAGGGGGCTAACAGGCTAAATTATTTCTGAACTCAACATTAATTAAGAAAGATTCCATTGCATTAGAACATGCAAGCAAAATACCACTCTTCCCAGTTAAATGATGAAAAAATTAAGTGAACACTGCTAGCATGGTAAATAAAAGCAGAATCACTCCCTGACTGGTGTGTGGAACTAGAAATACTCTCCCAACAATGATGGAAGATGAAATGACTGAGAAATCACTGCACCCCAAGTACCCCCACAGGACCCCAGTGTCTTCCACAGCAGGGTGAGATCACCCCAGGGATGGGGACTAATGCCAGTATTTAATGAAAAGCAATTTTAAAGTACAACAGCTTTATTTTCACCTGGCAAGTAACTGCTGTGAGCACATCAGCACTGCCCACAGAAGATTAATCAGTAGTTCAAGCTCTACACAATGAAGGACTGTTTGGTTTGGGTTTTTGTCCTCCTAAAATAAGACTTCACTGTTCTTACAGGAACATGGAGAACACTTTGGGCTGTAACGGTTTTGCCTCTAGAGAAATTAAAATAAAGAAGTTAAGAAATACTTGAGCAAAGCAGACAAAGGCAGTACTTTTGCTCATTTAAAGAAAAATCTTATTTTAGGAAAATTAAACTTTGGAAAAATGGTTCTTTCAGGAAACACTTCCTATTGCAATATGAACAGAATGTACAATATGTACTACATTCAGAGTTATGCTTTCCCTTCATGAGGAGCAAAGTTGTCTGTCTTCATCACGACTTTTCAGGTTCTTCTTCTGATTTCTCATTTATCAGGTCTTTAAATCCCAATTTTTCCAGTGGTTCATTAGCCATAAGTTGCCTAAGTAAAAAAGAAGAAAGCAACAAAAAACACTTTAGAGAACACAGCCTATAACCCAGAGAACAGCAGCATTTTCTATTTCATTTACTATTATTTACCCCAAACAAATCCAAGACATCTATACACAGTGGCTGCTGTTTGACAAGACCTCAGAAAATTCAGTTTTAGGAAATCAACATTCAGCGATTATTTATTTCCCTCTTAACAGTGGTTTTCCAATTAAATGTGTTGTTTCCTCATTTTCGGTACCGAGTAAGAGTTTAGTCAGAAACCAACCTGACTCCTGGTTATCTTTAATTAACACATTGCATAAGAGCTTCCTAAAATTCTACCAATGCCATTTACATTTTCAAGTGAATATGGTTTAGAGCAGCATTTGTGGTGCCACTAGACTTTGCTGTAGTGCTTTCCAAACTCGTTTTTGACTTGCAGCCTTCCTCACCACCAGCCCAGGCAAGGTATTTTCCCTAAATAGAGGGAAATTGGTGCACTTCCCACAGTTCCCTGACTCAGCCTTGTACAGGAAGCACTGCAAAGCAAATCATGAATGGAAACATCCCTGGAAAACCAATCACCAACACTTTCTTCACTTGAACTGGGAACAAAATAGACTTTTAACTTGCCTGCTTGAAGCATATTTCTAAGGGGCTAACAGGCAAAATTATTTCCACTTGAAGTCAGCGCTAATTAAGGATATGCAAGAAAAATATCACTGGCTCTGATAATTCATGGTTAAGTTATACACAACACCTTCAGGGGTCTTAAAAACATACTCAGAGCTTATTGAGAAGGCCATGCAGAAGGTGAGCAAAGTATGGGCTACAAGTTAAAAGTTTAACTTGTAACCACAGTTGAAAACAACAAAAAAACCCTTCACATTGGCTGTTGTGCAGGGTGGAAGCTGCAAACATCGAAAACACAAGCCACGAAACCTGCTGATGCCACACGGGGCACCTATTTCCTTCCTGGACAAAAGCCCTGCGTGACCGCGGGCTCACTTCCCGTCCCGCTCCCGCAGTGGGATCCCCGCTGTCCCGCCCCGGGGCCCGGGTGCGGCGGGGCCACTCGCCTGTCCATGCGGCACTCCAGGTAGGCCATGGCGCTCTGCCGGCAGGCCGCGCTCTCGTAGCCGCTGTGGCGGAGGCACTCCATGAACCGCTCCTTGAAGGCGCTGCACTCCCCTGCAACACACAGCGAGGGCCGCGCTAGCGCCGCGCTCGGGGGCGGCCCCGGGCCTCAGGGGCTGTGGGGAGCGGGGCAGGCCCGGCGCTAGGCCGCGCTACCGCACCGAAGTGATCCAGCGGGAACGCGCCCTTGTCCGGCGGCCGCGGCGTGAAGCTCTTGCTGCCGAAGTTCATGGCGGTGGACATGTCGCTGCCGGGGGGGTGTGGGACACGGACGGCCCGGTCCCCGCGGTCACTCTGCGGTCACTCTGCGGTCACTCTCCGGTCACTCTCCGGTCCCTGTGGTCACGCTCCCGCTCGCTGCCGCCGCCGGGGGGAGCCGCGCGCCGAGCGCATCGAGCGGGTCACGTGACCGCGGAGAGGGCGGGGCCGCGCCGCCATGGAAACGGCGTGGGCGTTGCTACGGCAACCGGGAGCGATGCGCGCGTCGCCATGGAAACGCCGCCGCCCGCCCGCCATGTTGGGCCGGGCCCGCCGCGGGAGCGTCACTCCCGTCCCTGCACCCAGGGCTCCCACAGGCCCTGCGAAATAAACCGATTCCTCCTCACAAAACCCGTGTCACTGTCCTCATTCCCCTCTGAACGCTCCGAATGTTTTCTGGGTTGTGCTGTGCAGGACTCTGATGATCGTTGTGGGTCCCTTCCAGCTTGGGGTATTCTGTGATTCTGTGAGTCCGTGATTCGTTTCTGTGAATGGGTGGCTGTGATGGAGGGGCCCGGAAAAGTGGTCTGTCCTTGGCATTTGAGCATTGGGAAATGGAGGGGGAAAGAGCCAAACTTGGAGCCTGGTGTCAGCAAATCCCTTCCTTCAGGACCCAGCCTTGTCCAACCTTTCCCTTTTCTATCCAGGGCTGACGCCAGGCTCCTCCCTCCCTTCTGCCCGAAGAACAAATTCCTCACCTGTCACTGCTGAGCTCTTGACTTAAAAGCCCATTTTCTGGACCCAGCTCTGGCTGGAGTGTGATCCCCAAGCCCGGGGAATGGCACTGGCAGGAAGGCAGGATCAGCTTCCCTTGGAAACCCAGCAGGATTTCGGATGGGCCGTTCCCATTCCGTTCAACCATCAGTGGTGGCCACGATGAGGTTCCTCATCCCTCATTAATCCTCACGGTTTAGGTTGTGCACAAACCCGACAGACAGCACTGAGTTATTTTGTGCCTGCTACAAGCAAAGGGAGAGCATCAGGGTTCCCATCATGTGGCATAAACGCTGGTGACACCAGTGACACCAAGGCAGATGCTTGGGAAATGGTGAACTTCCAGATCCTCAAAATGTACAACAAAGAAAAACACCCTTTTTGCCTGCAGGTTAATTGCACAAACTCTGCAGATCCACAACCTCCTTCTGAAAGGAGGATGAGAAATAGCTTTAATTTAACTCACCGAGTGTTAACCATGGATTACGCTGGCGTTTTTTCTTCTTTGCCCATAGCTGCAATTGGTTTAAGACAGTATTTTATCTGTTTTAAGTTGATTTTCTTTTAATTAAATGACTGAGCTAAGCAGAAAGAATTCAAGGCTGGGGAAAAAAAATGAAATAGCTTCAATTTTTAAGGACAGCCATTATGGAAATATTAACTGCAGTTCTGTTTAAAGTGTCTTTTGTTTATGCTTTGATTGCTTTCTTATTACAGTATTGAAATTGTAAATGGGAAATTACACCATGTTCTATTACATAAGCAACTGGTTTGCACAGCTTGAATATAAGGTTTTATTATTAGGTTTTCAGGGCTATGAACAATAGATGGGTTTTATTATACAGTAAATAGCACTTTTCCACTTGACTTCGTTATAACACTTAAAGGCAAAAGGGAGATACTCCTCTTTCATAAATACATGCAGCAAACTGCCTCCCAGACTTCTGATGATGGAGCAGCAGGAAAGTGACTTTGCTTTATCTGGACAAGTTTAACTGAAGTGCCAAGGCACTAGACTCGAGCAAACTGCCCAAATTACGTTCCTTGCTTTCTGTCACGGTGGTCGACTTGCTGATTTCCCATGTGATGGAGGAAGAACTCAAAGGAAAAAGATGTGCAGAGATCCCACTGTGGAATTATTGCCAGGCAGACAGCAACAACCTTTTCCAGTCCTGTTTAACATCTTTACCAACGGTCTGGATGATGGGTGCACCTTCAGCAAGTTTGTAGATGACATCCAATTGGGCACGAGTGTGGATATTAGGAAAATTTGCTTCCCAAGCATTGCCACAGGCTGGTCAGAGCAGTGGTGGAGCCCCCATCCCCGGAGGTATTTAAAAGCCACATAGATGTGGCACTTGGGGACATGATTTTAGTGGTGGCCTTGGCAGCGCTGGGGGAATAGTTGGACTCAATGATCTTAAAGGTCTTTTCCAACCTAAATCATTCTATGATTCTCTGCAAAAGACCTTTGCTTTTGCTGTATTTTGTTATATCCAATTTTTTTTTTTAACTATTCGTTAACTCAGGGTCTTTCTTTGGAGTCCTAAATGTTGTAGTTACTCAAATTCAGGTCAGGTATAGTAGCAGGTGTTTGGTTGTGATTACTTAATGTTTTTATTGCAAAAGCCAGTTGTATCTTCTAGAGTTTCCTTTAAAGGTACAGGTTGTCATACAATCTAATACATGTGCTTTAGCAATTTAGGATCTGTTTTTCCCAAGGAGATCAAATGAAATCCCCATTAGATAATCATTGTGAACAAAAAAGCCTCATTTGAGGATTAAACCAACCAGTTCCAAAAGAACTCAACAAAAACAGAGCCACAAAGAGCAGTGCCACAAACAGAGAATTAAATGCTTTTCACAGATTATCTTTCAAAGGAGTGAGAGATTTTGACAGCATCAGGGAAATCTGAAATAGCTGCTTCAGCAAAAGGGTGCCTTTTGTACAAGAGAGAGCAGATAATTCACAGTGTTTCACAGTATCTCTAGTCTGGAGTCCTGAGCCCTTGCCAAAATTTAGAATGCTCAAATTAGAAGACTTCCCAAACTAGGGAAAATCTTGGATCATACCCTTTCAAGTTACACAGCTTGATAGACTAAAAAAGAAATAAAAAAACCTTTGCTTGAATGGGAGCCTTTCATCATTAATTATGGACTGAAGTAACATTTGAAACTGTTCTTTTCCAATATTGTCAGATAGTGCTGAAAACTTGTTCCACTGTTGGTGTTTATCCATCAGCTGGACAAATGTCTCCTCAGAAGGAGTTATTACACACTCACCATTGCTTTTTGGAAGCACCAGATTGAATAATACTTCAGAGAAGAACCTTTATTCTTTTTTACGGGCAGGTTAAAGTCCATGACTTCCATTATTTTCTCTCTCTCACCACGCTGCCTTTTTTAAGAGCCTGCAGACTCAAATTATCAGGTAGTTAATTGGAAAATAATTTATTGACGGGCCATGAAAGGCTTGGAGTAACGCACATGGGGATTTTGTAGCTTGACTTGGGATAGCTGTAGGAAATTAATGAGTTGAACAAGACCAAGCACATTCAGATGCTGGAATTTGTGCCCTTGAGACTGCTGTTCCCAGCCCAGGCACAGAACACACCTCAGAGAAATATCCTTCCAGGATCACTCATTCCTACGCCTCACCTTCGTGCGGCGAGCACGCCGCCAGCTCTTACATAAGGCCTCTTGCTACATCACTGCCACGGGCTGTACTAATCCATTTTTCTCCCTTTTAATTCGGGTTCCTAGACAAGCAAAAATGCAGAATATTGCCAGAATAGTCTGGGGAACGGGGGTTTCTGTTGTGGATGATTAATGAAATATTATTGTTTTGCACTTACAGGGAAATTGTAGTTTCATGCCAATAAGGTCAGGGCCTTAATATGTTATGTGCTCTACAAAGATGTACAGAGTGATAGCTCATTTTCTGTTATTACTGAGCCAAAACCTCATCAGGTTGGAGAAGAACATTGTAGAAATAGCAACGCTGAGAGACGAAACAAACCTTTATCTTAAATTGCTCATCACAGTTCTGGTATATCTAAATCCACATCTCCACCTGCATCAAGACAGGGGCCTGAAAGTGAGACACTGGGACCCTGGTTCTGTAAATACCAACTAATCACCCTTCATGATTCATGCCTCAAATTTCTATTGGATTAATACAATTCCTGCAATATTTTGTTGAGATAGACAGAAGCCAGAGACCCAGAACAAAAAAATCCTTGGAGCTATGTCGAGGCATTTGATTTATCAGTTGTGTTTTGAAAATCAACTCTTCTTAACCCAACCTACTCAAAACTCACTTCCCAGGTCAGGCTGCCTTGACTTGGTGTAAATGTAGATCTGGAAGATCAAGGTTCTAGCTACAGTTACAAGGGGTTTTACTGCAAATATTTTTGTACATATGCATAGTAAAAAGTACATTACCAGCACCAAAGCCAAGGATCTCCCATGTGTTTTCTCACTGAGTGAGACTCATGAAGGAATGACATCACTTCAGTACAAGAAGAAAGCTTTTAAAAGCAACAAAGTTCCCAAGAATGGTAAATATTTAACACAAGTGGGAAATACTCTCACCTTAGACTCTGTGCAGGGACAATGCACTAATCTCATGCACAGATTTTTATTTTCTGCTCCCAGTGATCAGACTCATCACATATAATCTTTCAGCTCAGAATATGGAAAAAAAAGCCAACCAGAAATGTCTTTAAAAAAAAAAATTTGCAGTGAAATAATGATTTTTAAAAATATTTTTCAGGACTCCTTCTTCCCAAAGTAGATTTGCGACCCACACTGATTTGACAGATAAATGAAAAGAAATTAAAGAGTCATTTGTATAAAAACGAGCAAAGTGAACACTTGAGATACTGATCACTACCCTGTAGTGATCCTGCAGAAACAAAGATTTGCAGGGTGGGAAGAAGTGGGTGTAATCCAATAAAACAATGCAATAATGATGAAAAATTGAAAGAGGTCAGAGTCGGAAAGCTTTTGATTTCTTTTTGCACTGGCATTTGTCAAGGCAAGCAAAATCCATTAGCAAGGAGCAGCCTGAGTTTTAACACATCTGGGTCTTTAAAAATGTTAATGTTTAATAGGGTGTGCTCAGGCTTTATACATCCCTGATAACAATGCACGGGCTGATAGGCATCTCCGGAGGCTGTAAATAAGTGGCAGAACCTTGCAAGGCACACAGGCACTTGGTGTTCACTCTCATGGTTTATTATGTTATCAGCAGTCATTGACTGAATTATGGCCTTATAACAACTCTTTCCCTGCATTATCCTATTTCCATTAACCATTATCCTATGGTTACCGTAGCACTGAACCTGTGTCCCACCATCAGAAGGTGATGTGACCTTCTCCAGATGAGCACACACAAGTTACTGTGGGTTAAAGGTGCAGGCTCATTTTCTAGAAGGAACTGATGAGTCCCCTGAGCTTTTGTGCCCACAAAGTCTGCTTACCTGAAGACAGATAGATAGAAAGACAAAGACATGACCAGAGAACAACGTTTTCTCCCCAGTCCTGTGTGGGATCCTCACCTGCAAGCCTGTAGCTGTAGCCTGAGTTCAGGATTGCATACTGGAAGCTGAGGGATGTGAGGAAGAAATGCAGGTGAGGAATCACACTGGCTGTCTTTTAAAACTGCAGAGATTCCCTCCCTCTGGTGAGCTCATCCATCATTTCTCCCAGTCCAGCAGGGTCTCACCCTATATTGTCACCACACACTGAAGTCCTTGGGAAGGTGCTTTTGCTCGCTCTACTCCAACAGAGTTCTGTGTAAACAGAAACAACAGATTTCCTCCTTTGGTACCCAGCTGGCCCCATGTAGGGTTTCTTCCCCTCCCTCTTGCTGCATGTTATAAAGTCTCGGGAGTCCCAGCAGTCACACCATTTGCTCAGAGAAGAATCTGGCAGAACAGGATATTCTTGGAAATGTCTGGGAGAGGAGGGTCCAGGCCAAGACCTCGTAGCTGTGTAGCAAATATTGAGGTGGACGTGACCACCCATTGCCCTCCTTTCTTTGCCCACCCTGCCTGGTCCTCTTCTGCACAGGAAAGTTCCCCTTTGTCAAAAACTCCACTCCTGATAACAAGACTTGGAGAGCAGGCAGACGTACAGGCACCTTTTCCATGTCAATCTAGTTAGAGTTTATTGATTCCCCTTGCCTTTGGCTAATGTACTTTTCTTATTATTAATAAATAATCATCATTTTTCCATCAGTGGAGCCTGCACTCGGGAGCCTTGGAGAATTCTAGCAAAAGAATTATTAAACTAAACATTTCTAAAGGGTTCAACAGCAGCACGGCCCAGTAATCTGCCAGAATCTGCAACTGGGGAGCAAAATATCCCCACTGGAGAATATGGGATAGAGCATCAAATCAATTCCTTCCCCCAGAGCCACCATTTCTAACAGTGGCTTCCTGTTCATGGTCACTTCTGCTTTGTTGTCATCCCCCGAGGATGCAGAGTGTGGGGGTGGCTCTTGGGGAGCTGTCACCTGGGCACGTGGGCTCTTGCAGGACCCTGCCCTGGCTTGGGACATGACTCAGTACCTGCAGGGCCAGAACTGCTGCCATGTGCTCCTCCTTGGCAGCCTCTGCCCAGGCAGCCTCCCTCCTCCATCCTCTGGCCAGCTGCACAGGCTGATCCTGGCTCCTCCCAGGTTACAAGGATTCAGGATCTCTTTCCCAATCTAGGCAGGATTGCCTGCAGGGGATGGTTTCTCCTAGAGGATTGCAGCTGTTCATAAACAGAGAGAGTCATCACCAATTTCTGAGCCAGACATGGCCATCCAGGCACACAGTTCTCTGGGCAGTAAAGTGCAAAATAGTGACTGAAGTGGTTTCAGGAGCATTTTGGGATTGCTGGTAGAGGATTTTTGGGACAAAGACAATAACAATGCTAGCAATGAAAACACTGATTTGCTCAAGGAGGTGATTTTACTGGGGTGTGAGGAAGGCAAAGAGAATCAGAGCTGTCACCTGTAAATAGATCTGCTCCTGTCAGCAATCCTGAATCCACCATTCCAGCTTCTCCATGGCCAGTCTTGTCCTCCCCGAGGGCCTGCTTGCCAGCTGCACCCTGGGCCATGAATTATTGTGGGCTTTCCCTCCTGTGTCCTGCATCCTCCACTGCATCACCAGTGGTCCAGCTGAGTCCTGAGACCTGGCACGGTGACAGCAGTCCAGCATGGGTTCTGTCCTCGAGCTCTGACCCTGAAATCACACAGAGAACAACATGCCCATAACACAGATCTTCACTGGAAAACAAACACCTCGCCCCAGTGTTATAGCTGAAATAAGAGCTCCAGATTACGATAATCCATGGTTCAGAATAAAAGAGGGTGTTTTATTTGGCAGGAAAATGGAGTACATCTGGTCTAAGTGGACGTAAACAAGTCTGCAGAGCCCTTTTCCTGTGGAAAGGCACTTCCCCAGAAGGTGTGTTCGGGCAAGGACAGAAGGGCTATAAAGGGACCCCAAGATGCTCATACCCACACCTGGGTTTGGACATGGCCCTGCAGAGTGTCCTGCAGTACATGGGCTCCAGCTCGCTGCTCTGTTTGGCAGCAGGGCTGTTTGCTCTCCTTTACTTTCTCTCCAGCTCCAAGAAGTCTGTCTGCAATTTGCCCCCTGGGCCACGACCTCTTCCTCTGATCGGGAACCTGAACGTGGTGGACCTGAAGAAGCCGTTCCAGTCTCTGACAGAGGTAGGGGCTGAGCGAGCAGGCAGGGGGCAAATGTGCAATTCCTGAAGAGAGAAACACAGCTGGGGAAATGGATATGGGGTTGTGTTTGCTTTGTGTGGAGGGCAGCAATGAGATACTTGGCCTACAGGCAGGCTGGCAGAACGACTTCACCTTCAGAGGGGCACACACACATACCTGTATTTATATATATAAATATAATACACACACTCCTTTCTTTATACACACTCAAGCACCCACCCCTTGCAATCTGCTCCAAATTGTTGGTGTTTTGAGCCCTTCAGAGGCTGCAGGTAAAAGACTTGAGTTGGGCCAGGCTGCTGCCATCAAGAGATGTCTCACTGCCACCAGATCTCTAGGAAGAATGGGTGATGGGAAGGGATGAAGCAAGAAAAGGTATCATCCCCACAGCAGAGGGAAAGGAGGTGACCTATGCACACTTATTTCCAAAACTAATTCTATCTCTGCCTCCCCAGCCCTTCCCCTGCACGCCTTGCCCAGGGTTATTAAGGACTTGATGCATGGATTTTATATGTCTAGCTAAACAAATTGCTTTTTCTTACACAGCTCCATGGATACTTGTATGTCGAAAAGCGAAAAATAAAAAAAATACTTAAATATTAAAAAGCCAGAGGCAATGTTTGTTTCAGGAAGTGTCTGCTGTGTTCCCTTAGGGACCTGGGGACAAGTCAGTGGGAATTCAGATTTTACCTGGTTGCTGTAGAGACAGTTGAGGTGCTGTGAGGGACCTGCCACATGACCTCTGTGTGTGTGCTGCTTACTGCACACTGTGATGGGGGAAGGCTGCTCCCCAGAGAACTCCTTCAGCCACTGGAACCTCTGCAGTGAGAGGGCAGTGCAGACACTGAAATCCTCCAGTTAGCTGTAGAAGAAAGGGCATCCTGTGTTGCCAAAGTACAGAATTCCTACAGCAGCGCTCATCTGCCTTGATTTATGGGGCAGAGGATTGTGTAGAGATCAGTTCTGATAGGCTTCTGGTCCCGAGCTCCCATCTGATCCTGGGTGTGTTTGAGGATGTCTGTATGAAACTATGAACTATTTTTGGCGGTGCTGGGGGATTTCATGATACAAATGTCATGTGATAGCACCAGACTGATTTCCTATAAACTACCAAGAGGCTTTATTTGGGCTTTCAGGCCTGCCACATTCAATACTCGTGCTGCTGAGTAAAACCAGAGCGGATGCCAAGAAGCACTAATGCAAGGAGATGGCCAAAGGAAGGCTCGGAGGCAGCCGTGATTCCCTGCCCCTGGCTCTGCCACACACCCTGTGAGCTGCCAGGGATGAAGGAACCAGCGCTAATGTTATCTCCCAAGCCGTCAAACCGCCGTTTGATGAAAACAAATTCAATTTGTCTGCTGTAATAACAGGAGCTGCTTCTAATCTGAAATTCAATTTGTGGAATGTACCTAATGCATAGAAAATGGTAACCCAGGCACAGCAGAAACAAGGAGACATTTGGAGCGGATGGCTTGGAGTGTGTTTAAACGAAGCCTAAAATACCGAGTGAATGATTAGCTTGTCAAAGCCACCTTTCTGGGGAACAGATGATTCATATTTAATTTGCTACAAAAGCCTAACGCTCCTGTGACATTATCTACCAGAATATGCTTCCTAGTCGGATTCAGGTTTCTGGTGGCCAGCAAATAATTTCGTGATGACTCTAGTACTACCCACCTTGCCGTAATTAGAGACAAGTGCTGTCCTGAAAGAAAGAGTTATTGTCTGGCTTTGTTTTTGCAGTGTTTGTGGCTTCAGCCTCAAAGGTGTGTGCACGCCCGCTTGCCTCAGGTCACCAGCACTACAATAAACAGGCCTGCCTGCTGCAGCATTCTCCAACCAGCCTCCCAACGTGGTAGTGCTGGCCTGTTACTGCAGAACACCACAGGAATGCTGTGGCATTTTATTGACTCCCCTGATGGGAGCACTGATAGCAGACACCTTGTTGTGCAAACAGGGTGCAAGCAGAGATGCTGGCAATCGATAGCTGTTGCTCACTGCTTGAATTACAGCAGCACCTGGAGACATCAGGCAGGGCTCGAGGCTCCTTTAGGTCTAGAAGCCACCTAGGGTGGCCTGTACTCATGTTTGAGTCCAGATCTGGCTTTGAATGAATGTATTTATTCACCCTGACAGCTCTCCAAGATATATGGCAACATCTTCACCGTGCATTTTGGACCCAGGAGAGTTGTGGTACTGGCTGGATATGAAACCATCAAGGAGGCCCTCTTAAATCATGCTGAAGAGTTTGGAGAGAGGGCAGAAATACCCATATTTAGGAAAATGACACAAGGAAATGGTAATTGAGCTTTTGGTTGGATAAGTTTTGTCTCTGTTCATTATATTCTCACAGCAGAGAGTATTGTCCTCTTACAGATCACTTTTTGTGATCTTAGGAGGAACCAGTGTGTAAGAAAGCCTTTAACACCTTTATGAAACACAGGTGCTGTAAGGATGTTACATTTTTATTTCAGGCATAGCATTCAGCCATGGAGAGATGTGGAAAACTATGAGAAGATTTACCTTGTCCACACTGCGAGATTTCGGGATGGGAAAGAGAACCCTTGAGATCCGAATCCTGGAGGAAGTAAATTCCCTTATCAAATATTTTGAATCGTACCATGGTGAGTGTCAAGTCTTTCATCCAGAGACAGAGAACAGGTCTAGCAGAACAATAAAGATTAATGAAAGTTTAACCCTGAGCAAATGGTATCTCGTGGTTAAAGTTCAGCACTGCAGCAGGTTATTGAACCAAGGCCTTAAAACACCAAAACAGAGTTCCCTGCTATGCATTCTGGGTGGGGAATGAATTTTCTTTGGGAGCTCAGGACTACATTTCCACAGGAAACCAGACTGAAACGAGCATAATCACTTTGTCATTTGTTTTCATTGCTTGAAACACAGGGAAACCATTTGATACAAAAATGATACTCAACAATGCTGTATCCAATGTCATCTGCTCTATACTGTTTGGAGAGAGGTTTGAATATGATGATCCAGTATTTCTAACTTTGCTGAAGCTGATAAATCAAAATACTAAGCTGTTGGGCTCCCCTACGGTGCTGGTAAGAGCTTAATTTTATGTTTTAGCTTTTAGTTTTTTGGGGGATATCCGGTTTCCTGGGTTTGTTCTCCTGGCCTCCCACATCTTGCCTCTTGAGAACAAGAACATTATCAGCCACTCAGCCTGTACAGAACACATCTGTGGTTCTGTATCTGCAATGCACACATTCCCAGGCTCCTGCACTTAGTCTGGGAAGCTTATTAGTAAAAGAAAAAAAAAAAGTCTTCACAAAATGAACAATTTTACCCTCTTCGAAGAGCAGAATCACAGTCCCAACCCTGCCTTCTTGTATTACAGAAAGAACACTATTTCTGCAGGAATCCAGAGCTCCTTGGACTGTAGAAGGGGGGGAATTACAGCCTGAAATGTCAGGGCATAGGACAAGGGACCAGAAGTGAGATTTGAGGTACCAGTATGTGTTCAAAAATGCCAATTTACAGTAAGACCTCTCTTGCTCCACAGTTATATAATTTCTACCCATCCCTCGGATTTCTGTCTGGAGCTTCCAAGACTGTGCTACAAAATATCAGTGAATTGAATGCTTTTCTTCAGAAGCTCTTCCAGGAGCACAAAGAGGAGCTTAACGAAAATGACTTAACAGGCTTTGTAGATGCCTTTCTGGTGAAGCAAAAACAGGTACTTTAAAGCTGAGTCTCTTTCTGTTTCCTTAGCTCTGACTTATTCTTAGGACTGGCCATCTGTCAGGGGCTGGGAGTGAGTGGAAACAGAAGAAGTGCAGTGAGCAGAATATATCAAAGCTCATACTCACAGTGAGCTGTGCTGTGTTTGCTCATGGCCCCACTGCAACTCCTGGTTAAAGGGATTTCGTTGTTGAGATGTCCCACGTGGGTGAAATAAGTTACACATGAGGAGGAGATCATCCCAAACCTTCCTGCGAGAATGGTACAGTGATAAACTGTGTTGCAGTAAATAAATTCCAGTTTATTGGAATTATTTCTAATATCTAGACCTGGAGGTTACACATGTGCTTGGGACCAGACAAATTCCACACAGCATAGGCCCTAATCCTAAAAGACTAAATCTTTAGTTTCCCAGCACATATAAAGTCACAGAAAGCTAAAATGCAGATAAAAATGATGACAACACAGTCACATTTGGGTATCACTTGCTGTATTACCCACATGTTTTGAAGGAGTCAGAGAAACCCCACACTGCATTCAGCAATGGAAACCTGATGTTCTCAACTCTGGACCTCTTTGCTGCTGGGACTGAGACCACATCCACAACTGTGCGCTGGGGGCTGCTTCTGATGATGAAATACCCAGAAATTCAGAGTAAGGAGGACAAGGCCCTTGTACAATTTACTGTTGCATGCTTAAGGCTTTGGTTGTGGAAGGGAGTGGAACTCATTCAGTGTTGCCTAGAGTAATTATTCGGAGTGCTTTGGGAGAGATAACAACCGTTGACTTTACAAAGGAATTTTATTCAGCTGGATTGCAATAAACCAGCCCAGCCAAGTGGGAGAGGCTGAGGGGCAGTCACAGCAAAGCTCCCCCATCCTTATTCACCCCCAGGCTATGGGCTGACGTCACTAAAAGTCTCCTCAGGAGCTGATTCTGATCTGGTTTCTGTTGGAGGTTATGGGGTAACAAAGGTGTGTAATGAGAGCCAGGCATGGGATGGACTGTAGTGACTCCTTCAAGCTGCCTTAGCTCAACAACAAACCTGAAAGAATCACACTGTGCCCCAACTTACCCGCTTCTGCCCTTCCCAGATATTTACAGTTTTCCCTTTCCTTCATCTCTGCCAAACTGGTAGCCATTTCAGTTGCAAGATGAGATTGTTATCAGCTTCTTAATCCTTTCCTCCCTCCAAGGAAAGATTCAGGAAGAAATGAACCGTGTCATTGAACCGGGAGAGCTGCCTAAGCTGGAGGACCGGAAAAAAATGCCTTATACGGAAGCAGTAATACACGAAATCCAGAGGTTTGCCAATCTTGTCCCCATGGGTGTATCACGATCGACTCCCAGCGATGTGAATTTCCGAGGCTATGTGATTCCTAAGGTGAGCTCTGAGGCTGGCAGCTTATGCTGCACAGATTCCTCACAGCTTTCTTTAAAGCAGATGAAGAAACACATAAATAACTAAAGACACGGCGATGCATAGTTTAATCTGTGCCGTGACCCTTTGTCTTGGATTCAGGATAATTATTATAAACATACAATGGATTGTGGGCTGCTACAGTTGTTTGAATCACGATTAAGCAGAGATTTAATTAAATCACACTGGTTTGAATATCTTTTATGTCAAACGTGGAACCTCTACCCCAGCACCTTTCTTCAAAGATCTGACTCTGTAAGAAAGGAATGTTTTGTGGTCCAAAAAATAAAACAGCAGCTACTGGAAACAGACAGAGCCACAATGGGGCAGGGAAGCATTCCCCAGTCCTATTTGTCATGTCTTATTTGCCTCTTCACATTAGAAAAAATAAAGCAGTCTGGCTCAAGTAGGGGAGTGATCTCCTCTTCCATGAGTTTCTTTGATCCCTTTCAGGGTACTGAGATTATTCCACTGCTGACCTCCGCTCTGAATGACGAGTTACACTGGAAAACCCCGGATCAGTTCAACCCTTCCCATTTCCTGGATGCCAATGGGAACTTCATTAGGAGAGAAGCATTTATTCCATTCTCCATAGGTAAGAGGGGTGTGGGTGTACCACCTGGGACAAGGCTAGTGGCACTTCCCCCTGATTTCAGGGAAGTGTGAAGGCCAGGAACACAGAAGAGAGGGTAAGGGATTTCTGGTCATTTCTCCTGCCCACCATTGCTGCAGGTAACCACCCCTTCTTTGGAGAGCTGGGAGACACTGTTTTACCCACAGTCACTGAACAATTTCATATACCTACAGACTTCCGTGTAGTTTGAGACCAAGTCAGCAGCACCTCTAATGTACAGAGAGAAGGAAGGGAAAATTTCCTACCTCATCAGGCTGCTCTTCCAGACTGTGCCTCCAGTTTAGAAGGTCTCAGACACCAACACCAACAGTTACAGTGCTGATCATTAACTTCTCCCCTGGTTGTTTTCAGGACGAAGGGCTTGCCTTGGTGAAGGACTGGCCAAAATGGAGCTGTTCCTCTTCTTTTCGGGCTTGCTCCGCAGATTTGTTTTCCAGCCCCCTCCAGGAGTGGATAAGTCAGACCTGGATCTCACTGCTGATGTCGGCTTCACCTTGACTCCCATGCCTCACCTGGTTTGTGCTGTGCCCTGTGAATGATCAAACACCACAGCATTAGAGTAGGGAACACTTCAAGCTTGAAAGCAAATCTAGCTACAGCGGGGAAAAGCTGTCCCTGAGCTTTAGGGGAAGGAAGACACCAGGCACCCTTATTTATCTCTCATTCATGACATTCTCTCCAACAGCTCTTGCAATGTCTGTATAATGCAAACCCTTTGGACAGCCCTGAGTCCTGCTCTCAGAAACTGAGATTCATTCCTGGAACAGCACATCAGAGATGCTGTTTTCAGGACAGTTTTAAAGAGTGAAATGCCTTCAAACCTCCTCTATAGATGTAACCCATGAGAGCTCTCCCTGACAGCCCCTATGGGGAATTTCTCAGCCCAAAGTCCAAACCCTAGCAGAGCTGATTATTGATGGCCCAGCTGGAGACAAGAGACACTCAATGGATCTGGAAATCTCCTCAGGGTGGTTGTTCAGCTGAGCCTCAGACTGAGCTTCCATTGTGCCATATAACCTGCCTTATCTTTATTACAGAGTCCCAGACACAAGGGTGTAACGTGGGCTGATGCCAAGACCCAGGCACGGGACAGTTATCAGAAAACATCTGAGTGGTTTGGGAAGTGGGTTCTTTCCAACTCACACCAGGCACTTCATGCTGAACAGCCTATTTATGATGGGGCCAATTGAGCAGCTTTCTGCTTCTGCTGAGAAAGGCATTTCTACCACTCCCTCACCTCTCCTGGCTGCATGCTGGCTCTGGCACTTGTCCAATCCCTTACTGGGCCATCTCAGATCCCTAAACTGGCAGAAAATGAGCAGCCATGGCAAGGGAAGAGTTTCTGAATCAGCATGGCTGAAGCAGTACAAGCCTGTGGCAGTGTGAGGGCAATGGAGCTGAGAGCTGGGAGAGCTCAGGCCCCTGCTCCACTGGCACCTCAGGAGCTGTACTTGCTCAGGACATCTTCTCTACCCTTCACAGAGAGAAAGGATCCTTCAGGGGATGAATCAGCTGCCATAAGGTAATTTCTCACTCTCTGCACTGACGGCAGGGTGAGCCATCATCCACAGGCTCCTGATTCCAAACCTCAGTCTCAATTAGCAGGTGTGTTGTGATGAATAGGGACAATATTGTCCTTTTGACGAGAATGGGGCAGTTATGGTAAACCCTACAACATAAAACTAAAGTTACTGTCACTGCGCTGATCTGTGCTGCAAATGGAAGGAAAGAAAGGAGAAAGAATATGAAGGGATGACAAAGTAGGGCAGCCTCTGGCCAAGACACTGACTCGCCTCACTAACTTTAGTTCACACGGCTGAAGGCAGCACTCTGACAGTGCTACTGCACCTTGTCCTTGTGCTGGTGTTGCCCTTGGACAGGGGCTGTAGCACAGGCCCAGCTCCTGGCCACAGCTCAGGGAGGGCTCAGCACTGCTGTGACAAGGAAGCCTCTGCTGCTGCGCTTGCTTGCGTTTGTTTTGCTGTTGCCCTCTTTGCAGTCTAACTGCTGCAAGCCCGACCTTATCACCTACTTGATCATTAAATATTTTGTTCTGTTGCTGTTGACCTACCTGGTGTGACAGTATGAAGTTGATTTCGGGTCAAACCGATAAAGCTGGGCTGCTCCAGGTTTAATACAGCCTCACGAGAGAGGTGAGCACAGGGATCCCTGGGACCCCAGCCTGCAACCAGGACATGTACAGCAGCACAAAAAGTGAGCATTATACTCACAGCCACAAACACCTCAAAGGAAACAGCTGAATTTCTAACTCCAGAAAATCACACCTGCTGTGTGAGGTGGGATGTGGCTCTCCATGGCTCTCTGACGTGGTTCCTGTGTCTCTTGCCCTTGCGTACAAGGAGCCCATCACAGTAAAAGCCAGCACAAGTTATCTGAGGCTGCACTCTGGGATGCACTGCTGGTCAAGACCGGGACTGGCAGAGATTTGGGGGGATTTAAGTTGAAGGATGCAGGGCTGGTGTTTCACTGGCCCAGGCTGGCTGACTGGCAGTGATGTGGTTGCTTTTAGGTGGCCGATGCCCAATGCTCCAAGTCCTCACCAGCAGCACCCAGGTCACAAGAGGTGGCAGAATGCCACGTGGGCACAAGCGATGGAGGCCAGGAGCACCCTGAGGGGCCTGGCTGCCCCAGGAATGCACCCAGAGCAGTGTCAGTGCCTGGCAGGTGTTTGTGCTCGGCCCTGTGTGCTCAGGCAGGGCAGCACGTAGCAGCGCGGCTCCGGAGCGAAACACGAAACACGTACCAGACACATTAGTGAGACAGGAATTTCTTGTCATCGCAAGACTTTTACTTACCTTTTGTCATTTTAATGCATTGCACTCAGAGCCTGGCTTGAAAAAAACCACAATACACTCCCCCTGGCTTTTCAGAGATAATTTAAGTCTCTTTCTGAAAGGCCTTTTTATGAGTTCAGAGGCTCCCAGGGCAAGGATGAAATACCAGCAGAGCAGCAGCAACAGGGAACTCTGCCCTGCAGGGTGCTGCTGATCCAAGAAAACCCCGCAGGAACATTTTGCCCAGGCACAGAGCATGTGCCATTGCAAGTTCTCATGGCAGTGCCCACGTTCTGCATCCTGTGCCAGCCGGGATCCTTCCTGCCTGTCTTTACAGCCCCTCTGCCTCAGCTCACGGAGCAGGCAGGGCTGAGTCATCCTAGGCATGCTCTGGGGGAAACCGTCGCCTCCAGCCCGTTTCTTGGAAACTAATAAAAAAATAAATCCCAGAAATGTTGCGACACACTTGCTGCTTCTGCTTCTGCTTCTGGGTGGCTTTTGTGCTGCAACATCCCCACACCAGGCAGGCAGCTCCGGTGAGTGCCCAGCAGCCATTCGCTCCGGGACCCTGCTGCCCATGCCCCACTCTGGATCAGATCCACTTCCTTCCCTGCCTTCTTTGCATTTGCAAGGCTGATGGCCCACATTTGCAGAATAATGGCCTTTATATGATCCAACCTTTGGACAAATGTACCTTTAGCCTTGATCTTCCTCATCATGTAAGACAGCCCTTTCTTCCCTGAACAACCTCATTCCTTTGGCTGGTTATGCCCGACTTCCTCCTGAAAACCACTATGCAACCAGGTAGACCTCAATTATTTTCTACAAGATTTAAGCCTTTATGAGGGATGCCAGCTCCAGGTGTTTAGTATCTTTGACTTAAAATCATTCCATCCTCCTGTCTTGTTCCCCTTCTGGAGCCTGCCAGGTCAGCTGGCTTCATTAACGTCATTAACTTCTTCCCTCTATCTCTTAGAAGCTGTTCTTGCAAAATGAAGAATCCTCCCAGAAGTTTCAAATCTAATTCTGTCTTTCCATTGCACTCATGAATCCACTCATGATCACTTGATCCAAGCTAATTTTCCATGGCTAGCTATTACATGTCTCCTACCTCAGACACAAAGTCTGAAATCACATCCCTCCCGGGCACTTCAGAGCTGGCTTTATGAAGAAGTTTATGGGCTACAGCCCCCCAGGGATGGTTGGGCTTTACCATTATTAACAACCTTTGATCTCCGCTTGACATCAAGAAAGCCAAAGTCTCCTGTAACAATACTGATTTTTTTCTCTAGTAACACGGGGATCTCAAATCCTACCTAAACCTGAATCTGGAGGTTCTAATAGGATTCCAAGAGCCTTTTTATTTCCCTGTGTCAGCAGAGCGTTTGGAGGGTCAGAGTACTGCTAATGAAGGACCTTGAGGTCTCGGGGAGGAGGAGGTTATAGAGGAATGCCAAGCACCTTTTCCCATGTATATGTTCTTGCACACACATGCATGGGTTTGTAATTTGAAACTCTCTTTACTTCTGGACAGGCTTTGCAAACTGCTTAGACCACATTCTCTGAGGTGTTTAAAGAGGGTGGAGTATGCAGTATTTATTTAGGTACTCTACAAACCTTAATAAGAATTGAGTGCTTGTAGCAATTGCAGAGAGCAAACAGAAAGCCAGCTGGCAGAAACTGAACAGTGCCACTGCATTTTTATTGCTTCTAACCCCAAAAAACAGACTATTACTAAAAAATAATGTCTTTTTTAATTTCATTTCTCTCTGATCCTGCATTAGTTTGTCTGCTGTGTGCAGCAGTATTATTAGCTGTAGTCTATTTTTCAACTGGCTATAAAAATTCAGCTTTTAAATTACCTCCTGGTCCAACTCCTCTTCCGATCATTGGTAACCTGCACTTGGTGGATCTTAGAAGGCAAGATAAATCACTAATGAAGGTAGGACAAAAACCCCCTAACCCAGACCCTCATAGATTTTAAAGTTGCCTGGGATGTATCAGTGAGAACTTTTTGTCTTTTTTAATTCAAACTAAATTGTAAAGGTGTGAAAATTGCTTTATAATATCTTTCTGGGCTTCTTCTAGTCAATGTCTGTGTTGATGCAATGTAATTTAGAAGCAATCAACCATTAAAAAAAGACCTCTGGGTAATATGGGATTTCTTCATGTAATTGTGATGATGTACATGAAGTCTATAATGCTTGTGGGATTTGAAATATTAATTTGACAGCTTGGACACCCAGAAATCTTTTAAAGCATTAGGATATAACTAACATGAATTAAATTGCTTCCCTCCCCTATGCCCTGGAGATCTGGCAAGAGGAAATCCACAACGCAGTGACCCCAAAACTGCCGCGGAGAGGGCCAAATCCAGATGCTCCATTGCAAAATCCCTTTCGCTCTGGATGAATGGGACACGCATTAAAGCCTAGAAGGCAGTGCAAGAGAGAGATGGGAAGGCTGTGCACAGGAACCGGAGTGAATAACCTGGGAGCTCTCCCCCTAACCTGTAACTAAGACAACTCACCCCGCTCACGGTGGCAAACTGTCCTCGTGTGCAGGACGAGGCTGCTCCTGGGGCTGCAGGGCAAAGCCTGGCTCTGGAGATGGCTCCCTTGGGGCTGACCCACGCCGGGGTCACAGAGAGAGTGAGCAAACAGGCAGGGGGCTCACAGCCGGGTGTCCCCACGGCTCCTGTGACACCAGAGCTCGGCAAACACGGGCTGTGCTGCGGGAGCTGCCGTGGGGTGAGGCTGCAGCACCTGGAGCTGTTAGGGCAGTGTCAGGGTTGGGGTCAGTTTACCCAGCAGGGCTGGGCTGATGCTGTGCAGCCTCTGAACGGCGCTTCGGAATTACCTCCGCATGCTTTTGCGCCTTGCTAGGCTGTGTTTGGTGTTGCCTGTGTTTGCCTTCGCTTTGGGATTGCTCCAGAGGGGTTATCCCTCCATCTCACCCCACCGAGAGCAGAAAATGGTGTTGGCACCAAGCAGCTGGCGCCGGCTGGGGTTTGTGGGGTGGGCACTGCTGGGTGCCCCCTTTGTCCTGTGGAAGATGCACTGCTCCTCTGGTCTCGTAGCAGGATGCAGGAGTGCTTTAGTACATCAGGAGCATCAGAGCAAAGCTTGCCTCTCTGACAGCATCATTATTTGCACTGAACTGCCTTCTCTTTTTTGGTCTTTCTCTGGTTTGCCAAATTCTGTTGCCATTTGAGGTCCAGTCTTTAACTCTGGGTGGGTTTTTTGTTCTTCATTTATTTTATCTTTAACTAATTAGTGATGCACTGATGGGGTGGGGGCTCTTTCACAGCAAGAAGCCTGAATTCCATACAGATGCCAGCGAGGCATCCGTACAAAAAGCCTCATGTTTGACCATGATGAGCTCTGGGTCACAGGTGCCCTTCTGCAGGTAGCAGCTCCGCAGCCGTTCCCAGCAGGATCTCAGGATGAAAAATGTCCTTTCAGAAAGCAAGAGCTGTTCCATGCACGTTCCCTCCCTTCCTGACTGTCACAGCTCGCCTCTTTTTTCAGCTTGCAGAAAAATACGGCCCCATCTTCACCCTCCACTTTGGGTTCCAGAAAGTTGTGGTGCTGACCGGGTACGAAGTTGTGCGGGAGGCGCTTGTGAACTACACAGAGGAGTTTGTAGACAGACCATCCATCCCAATATTTGACCAAATTCAGAACGGAAACGGTACTAGAGCAATGAGTGGGGGTGGGTGGGAGGNCTGTGCATCCCCTGAGCCCGGCTTTTAAACATCCCCCTCGGGCCCTTCTGAAGCCAAGCCAACTGGAAATATTTGGCTTTCCTTGCACGCAATGACTCCTGGCTTTCCATCAGTTTTGCTGACGCACTTGCAGCCCATCCATATCCTAAAAGTTGAAGGGTGGGAGGAGAGGGATTTTTAAAGGCTCTGTGGTGATTGTGGGGTTAATCTCTGTGAGATGTTGTTGCTGTCAGCACCGTGTTTATGAACCCTCCCCACGTTTCCAGGAGACTTTGGACTGCCTGGCTTGGCTGCTCGGAGCTGTGGGGTTTTTCCCTTCCTCCCACTGCCTTTGTCGTGTCAGTTCCCACACCTTTGCCTCCCCACAAAGGTTCTTAGGTTGACCAGCCTGAAGCAGGTTCAGGCAGAAGCAAGAGGCTGGAAATTCACTTCCACAAACAATCCCATAGTTTTTCCCAAGTTAACTTTCCACCCCTGACCATTTCAGAGGACTTTTTGCTTTGTCCATCCTCTGCTTCATCTGAGCCTTTAGCTCTGAGAACCAGAAGGCTGGTCAAAGAAAGAACCTTTATATGCCAAGGAGAAGATGAAGTTGGGATTAGAATTAGAAATTAAATTACCCAACCATAATATCAATAGATTAATTTATCGCTACATAAATAAAAGGAATCGATGGGGAGAAAGGTATTTTTTTGAGCTAATTTACATGTGAAACATCCCTGTGGGAGACTATCAGTATTGCACCATCAGTCCTTTCACATTTACCTTCTCAGCCCATCTGAGGCACTTAGAGGTGACCCAAAGATGGAAGTTCTCAGGGGCTGTTAAGCAACAATGGTCACAACTTTTCCCATGAAACATTTTTTTCTTCACAACATGCCAGTTTGTTGACTGTGAAGATGGTCTCAGAAAAGGAATGATCTAGATGAAATTGCATAAATTAGAGAAAAATTAAAAATTGAAGCTTAGAACTTTGCTTTGACATTTTTAGAGCAAAAGGTTTTGCTATCCATATTAAAACTACACTGCTTTAAAAGAGAAAAGCAAACATGTTTAAAAGCCTCACAGCCGCGATGAAGATGTGAAGTGCTGGCATACAGCTTTTCAGCTGACCACATTTTGAGATAGTTTTTGGATTATTGACCCAATTTTTTCTTTGCAGCACTCTGATGGGATGAAATAGCCATCCCTGCTTGGAGATGCTAGAGATCATCAAGACATGAGCTCAGCAACCTCCATAAAAATGTCAGTATTTTGGCTACTGCTGAAAATGCAGCACTGCTGGGAATCTCAATAAAGCAGTTTAGGGTTGAGGAGACTGAATTATCCCATCCCACACAGATAAATTACCTTTATGACTAGAATAGGGTGAAGGGAGAAGCTTTAGAGACACAAGGTGCTTGAGGCCCTACACTTGCAACCAGTGGGGTTAAAAATGTCCCGTGATTGACTCAGACCAACATCTGCCCCCAGCTCCACAGCCAAGCCACACTGGTCTGAAAGCCACACCTGCCCATCTGCCACTCAGGAGAGGGCTGGGATAACTGGGCTGGGAGGGAGCTTGTTTTCCCAAACTACAGGCTCAGTGAGACTGAGAGAATGAAGCTGAGAGGATACAGGGACGAAACACACAGAAAGGGAAACCTTTAGTCCCTAAATCCATGGGAAAACGGGCAGCAGGAACACCAGTGGGGCTCCCTGCTCACCCAGTGCCCTGTTTGGTTTGGTGTGGGGGGCTCCTCCATGCCTGAGCCCAGCACGTTTCTCATGGGCTGCCCAGGTCTGTTCTTCTCCATCGGGGAGCTGTGGAGGACAACGCGGAGGTTCACCGTGTCCAGCATGCGCAACCTCGGCATGGGCAAGCAAATGATCGAGGGCAGGATCTTCGAGGAGCTCCACTTCCTCATCGACATGATCAAATCCTTCAAAGGTGAGCTGGGGACGATCCCGGGGCTGTCCAGCCTCGCCTGTGTCACAGCTGCTCCACGTCTCACAGCTTTCCCACCCTGCTCCTGCTGCAGGGGAACCTTTCAGCCTGCCGTCCTTCAACTGCGCGCCCATCAATGTCACCTTCGTCATGCTCTTTGGGGACAGGTTTGACTACAAGGACCCAACCTTTCTCACTCTCTTGAGGCTCATAGATGAAATTATGATTCTTCTGGGATCCCCGTATTTAAACGTAAGTAGCCTGTCACAGAGATAAACAATTTTTTGGCGCTGGCGTGTGAGCCACACCAACCATGGGATTTACTTCAGCGGCTTTCAAATGTTCAGAACCAGCCATTACACCTAAAAGGTGACAGTTCTCCACGTGCCACTTTGGTCAACATTTGCTGCCAGATTCCCCTTCCCTACTTTCCTTTTGCCCATCCTGCACATTTGTGTGGAGCTAAAATAAAAGCTGAACTATGGTTATTTCAGCTTATGAAAATCTGCCCGGGAAGTCCCTGGGACGCTGAGCTATTGCTACTAAAATTCAAAACTCAACTGATACGTTGTGCCTTAGGAAAAAGCTGTTTCAGCATGTGCCGAGGCGATTCTGTGTGACATTTCTGCAGGCCTAATGCTTCTCCTTTTTAATTTCTCGTTAGTATTTCAATTTCTACCCGTTCCTTGGATTTCTTTTCAAAACCCACAAGATTATGCTCAAGAAAATCGAAGATGTGCGTGTCATTTTAAGGCAATACATGAAGGCGAGCAGGGAGGATATCAATGAGAACAGTGTGAGGAGCTACATCGATGCACTGATATTCAAGCAACAAGAGGTATTGGACTGCTTAGCCCTGTTGGCTGTTTGCAATGTCTCCTTTGGATTTTCCAGCTGAAACAGTTGCTGAGTCTTGATTCCAGTCATGTCATGTAAATCTATAGAAATTCATGCTGTTATTCCAGTGGTATTTGAATCAGATGCCAGCCTCTTACAGTCAGTAAGACTATTTTTTCTATCAAAATTAAGATACAAAATCTACTCTCAGACCACTCCTGAAATAGCAGCACTAATAATGTGAGATCAGCTACTTGCTCCTAGTATAAAATGCATGAATTCACATGAAAGCTGACTCTGCCTTTCTTTTTATGAAAACAAATCAATTAATCATTGATACTGTTGCTCCATTAAGATGAATGATCCCCTTAAAGTACTTGAATGATAAATCATCAGTACAAGTCCTAACCCTGCCCTGCATCTTACTTAGCAGAGGCCCGGCAGTTTCACACATCAGTTGTTTTCATTCAACACAAAATATTTGGGCTCTGAGCTTTTTTTTCTTTCCACCTGGGTCCAGGCTGACCTTAGGCACTAAGTATTCCACTCAGCTGTGTGGAGGAGGAGTTAGCACAGTTCTAAAGCCCAGGTAGAAATGGCCTGAAAGGTGATTTTGAGCATTGTTGGGGATTCAAACCTGGCCCTGGGCAGGAGGAGTCCCTCAGAGGTAGGATTAGCTGAATCTGCTTCTGTACAGGGCAGAGACTGGGCTCTTTCCAAACCTGCAAGGCTGAGTCTGTGAACAGCACCCGGCTCTGGGTTTCAGCCTGCTTCCAGGGGAGATGGGTGTTGAACCAAAACTCCACTCCAAACCTTCCACCTGTGGTGCTCCATCTCTGGGGGGTGCTGTGCATTCCAGATCAGGTCTATTTTATCAGCCAGGTCACAAACATGAGATCACAGCCAGCAGTGCTGTGGGTTATGCAGTGTGTCCTGAGCTTGCTGAATACTCACACTGATGGTTTTATGACTCCTCTTACCTCTTGTGTTTTTCAAGGAGAAGAACAAGAAAGACAGCCTCTTCCATGATGACAACTTAATGGCATCCATTCTTGACCTGGTCATGGCTGGGACAGAGACCATTGCCACCACGCTCCAGTGGTCCATCCTGCTCATGATGAAATACCCAGAGATTCAGAGTGAGCAGCTTTTACCTACTCCATCCATGGCAAGGCAGAAATGGGGAAGGGAGAGGCCTGGCCTCAGATCCACAGCAGCTCTTTTGCCTTAAAAACTGAATCCTATCCCTCCTCTGTGATGAATCCCTAATGTAACCAGGTGCTGATCAAAATCACAACCAAATAATCCCTTTGACTTGCTAGGAGAGAGGATGAGTGGAGATCAGAGTATGATGCTGAGGAAAAAACCCACCCATATGCCTGAATTAAACACAGAGCAGGGAAACCCACACTGCTGCTTTAAGAATCCTCTCTCTGTCTTCAAACTCTGGAAAAATGGTTTTTTTCCCCCAAACCAAATCCAAGGAGGGAGTTGGCTTCCTTGCTGGGACACATCCTTTTTTTTTTGTTCCTTCCAGAAAAGGTTCAGGAGGAGATTGGGAGAACGGTCAAAGCTGGGAGCTGGGCCACGTACGAGGACAGGAAGAACATGCCCTACACCAACGCGGTGCTGCACGAGGTGCAGAGGTTTGTCACCCTGCTGCCACACGTGCCCCGCTGCACTGCCGTGGACACCCACTTCAGGGGCTACTTCCTTCCCAAGGTAGGTGACTGCTCCTTCCCCAGATTCCCCAGTGCCACTGGAGAATGGTTTCTTTAGAGGGAATTACAGGACAGAGTCCAAAACCATGCCCAGAACAGTTTCTATATTGAGCCCAGAGTGTGTCACAGGACTCAGTCCAGTCCCTGTCGTGCTCAGGACTTCCTCACTCCATGAGCAATCCTGGTTTACCTCCTTGCTGCCATCTGCACAGTGAAGTATCTGCCAGAGAACTTGCAGGACCTTACCTTCCATCTGAGGTTTTCACAGCACCATTTGGGGTTTGGCTTCAATCCTTGGCTCTGCTGGGACAATCTCACTGATGTCTCTCTAGGGGCTGATGGGATAAAACCCTCATGGTCTCCACCTACCCCAGGTGGAGCAAATCTCCTGGGACACCAAATTCTGTGAGAAAATGAACCAAAACAGAGCACTTTGCTATCTTTTGTGCCTTTGTGTACTTTTCTTCCAGGGTATAATTGTAATCCCATCACTTACCTCAGTGCTGCTGGATAAGACACAATGGGAGACACCACATCAGTTCAACCCCAACCACTTCCTCGATGCTGACGGGAACTTTGTAAAGAAAGGAGCTTTCCTGCCCTTCTCCACAGGTAACTAAAGGTCTGATCTGCACGCAGCTGGGGCTATGGCAGGGCCAGTTCATTACAGTACACACTAATGAGGTCTTCATGTCTCAATACTGCCCTTAACTCAGTCAATAAGCAAACAGAAAACTGAATGGAATCAATTATTCTGCATCTGGGCAAATGGCAGCTCTGCCACTGCTAAATATAGCACGAGGAAGGGTGATAAAGAAGACACACACTCTTTTCTAAAAGTGGGATGGGAGGATAAATTCCACAGGAAAAGTTAAGTTTCAAACCATTCCACTTTGGAAGGAGGTGGCATTCTTCTATCAGGCTGCTTTTCAACAGAAAGGGATAAAGATGCTGAGAGGGTTGGAAGAGCTCAGGAGGGGAGAGTGCACACCATAAATGTGTGATAACCCTGTAAGAGGGCTGTGGCTGTGACAAAAGAGAGCAGACAGGAACCTTTAGCAACACAGGCCCCTCTACTCCAAAATGCTTTAGCGCATTTCAAAGCTTCACTCCTGCTCCCATTGCAACATCTGGGATGCTAATATGTCCATGGCAAACATTCCAGTTGGGTTTTTCCCTCGGGTGAAACACTCTGCTCTCACCTGCAGGGCGACGGAACTGCATCGGGGAAAGCCTGGCCAAGATGGAGCTGTTTGTCTTCTTTGTAGGGCTGCTCCAAACATTTACTTTCCGACCCCAGCCGGGAGTTTCGGAGTCTGACTTGGACCTCACCGTCCCCCAAACGACTTTCACATTGAGGCCTCAGCCTCAGGCAACCTGTGCTGTCCTGCGGGAATGACCACAGCAAGGGCAGCCCAACCTGGCTCAAACTCGCCATCCCCCCTCCTGCCACAGCACCTCATCCCCTTCCCCCTGTCTCCATCCTTCATCCACTCCCCTGCACTGCTCCATCCCCCCACTGGCTGCTCTGTGCTCCCGTGCTGTGGGGGAGATGCAAACACAAACCGTGGTGCTGACAATCACACCCCACCTCTCGAGATGGACCGTGCATGGAGCTGGTGAAGGGACTGAGCTGCTGGTCTGGGGGAGGGGATGCAGCCCATGAGCTGCAGGGGAACACCCAGGCTCCCAAGGTTCACCATGTCACAGGAATCTGCCCAGAATCCTGAGGAAGAACAAACCACAGTTTGCTGGAAGCCACAGGAAGACACCGTGGGTAACATGCTTGAGCCATCCAGAGGTGCCTCCTGAGCTTTTCCACAGCTCCCAGCAAAATCCTACCAGGATTTCACCTGCCAGGGAGCCAAGTCAAGCACCAAGAGTGAAAAAACAGATTGGTTCATGTGATTTGAGGACTAAGTGATTCCTGCCTTGGAACAGTGTCCTGGAAGATGCCCCAGAGTCTGCAAACCTGTTCAGATAAGCAAGTGCTGCTACCAAGCTCAACACTGCTCCCCAGGCTGAACGAAACGGGAGCTACATTCCTCAGTTTGCAATTCAAATCATGAGATTTGCACCAGCATCCGGTCATAAAAGGCTAATGACACAGAAAAATAAACGACACCCACTGCTAGTTTTACGCATCTCTGTCCTTCCTGACCTTGTTAAATGGCAGCAAAGGCTGTTTCCTCTCTTCAGATATCCTGGTTAATGTTCAGAGCCCACACCAGCAGTCATTCCAGCGTTTGGGATGGCCTGGCCTTTGGAGCCAGCCATGCAATTCCCCTGCAAATGCAGTCTGATTTCACAGTGCTTGTTTTGCACACACACACATGCACAGGGAATTGGGATCAAGGATTAAAGGAGACCTGGTTTGGGTTGGTTTCCTTTTCTCTGTAGCTCAGCCTGGCTGTTGTCTCTCCCTGTGGCACTCTTGCATTCCATCATATTCCACAACCTTATTCCAGCTGATGTATGGCTCAGGCAATTTCCCACCCATTTATCTGCCTGTGACCTCCCACTCCTCCACATGCATTTTCTTATCATGTGCTTTATCATATTGTTTGTTTCCCCTTCATGGGAACCCAATAAAGTTTTAATCCCATGTCCTCATTACATTTCCTATGCCTGGCACCCAAATTTGCAGCACACAGAAATGCAAACACCACGAAAGGTTGGTCCTGAGCCCAGAGTGACAACAAACACAATGTTAGATGTATCCCATGGCTCAGAAGTTCTGCACATGCTCATCCTAGTGAACACCAGCTCAACAGGAGACCCTCCACAGCTGCAGGGTGCTTTCACCAGGGCAAATTGCTCAGCTCTGGGCTGTCAGCCCTGGGGACAGCCTCAGCTCTTCACTTCTGTGCCTCTTGCTTCCAGAGGCTGAACCAAAAGTTGCCACCACAGCCTCACTGATGCTGGTGCTGACTCTCTGCTCAGTCCCTTGGATGGGAAGGCAAGGAGAGACAGGTAAAGCAACTGGGGAGCAAACCACATATAAATGCTGTGAAGGAAGTTTTGGTCCTGCTGAAATTATTAAAAAAAAAAAAANAAGGCCAGGACTGTTCCTGTTTTAACCCCTCCGAAAATAGTGTGACCTCAAAAGATAGATAAGGCAGCAGTGTAGTGCTCCAGGGGTCAGCACTGGGCTGGGCTCAGCTCTGCACAGATTCACTGGTGGAACCTCAGACCTGCCCCTTGCCATGGGTTCTCAGGTCCTCGGCTTTGAAGTAGAGAGATGGATCCCTTCCTCCACAGCACAGCAGCCTTCAGAGCTGCAAACATCCAAGGAAAACAGGTTCCTTTGATTCCTTTGAAAAATGCATCCTCCTTGTGCCTGTGTCAGCAGATGGATAGAAGTGATCCCTCCCCAGCACACTGAATTACACAGCTGAATATATCTCCACAAAATAAAGTGCCTCTCTCCCATTTATTTGCTCAGCCAAGCAATGGCAGAACATTGATTATGACTCAGCTATCTATTTATCTCGGAGAAAACATTGGCTCTCAGTGGTGGAAATACCATTTCCATATTCCTCAGTGGCCCTGAGGGTCTTCCCTGTAGCTGCAAAACATGTTTGTGCCTTGCACCTCTCACCCGGATTGAAGGCAAACACCTTGGGGCAGGACAGGTGCCTCGATGTTTAGAGTCAGATCTGAACAACAACAACTCATTTTGTGGCTCGTGACACTGGCAGCTGTCCCAGGGCCCAGCCTGCCACCCCCAGGGCTGTGTGATGCTGGGACCAGGGGCTCCTGCCCTGAGAGGGGCAAGGATCAGGGGCAAAGATTGCAGCAACTCCACCTGCAGCCCCTCTGCACCGGCCAGAGCAATGAGCACCGCACACCATCTAATTTCTACTTTACTTTTGCCACGAGATGGCACCACGATCCCTCCGAGTCACAGCCAGCCCAGCCCTGCGGTCCTTACCGGGCTAAAACGCCCTGCCAGCACAAATTTGGGCTGGGGCAGGAGTCAGAACTAATTCTTTAGGGTTTATGCCCCCCTCAGTCCAGCTGCCTTCACCTGCTGCAAGGCTGGGAGCAAGGACACTCATTTCCCACTAACCTGGGAGAACCAGGTGGTGTGCAGGGAAGGGCTGGGGTTAAATCCATCCAGCATCTCCCATTTTCCCCATTTTTCTGGCAGCACAGGGGGGACAGAGGGATCCCTGCTGCTCCCCGCAGCACAGCCACGCTCTGCTGCAGCATGTGTGGGTGTCACAAGCTGCTGGCTTCCCCACTCAGCATCCCTCCCCCTGGGCTGTGTCTGGCAGCCAACTCCTTCCTCTGAAGAACGAATTCCTGGGCTTGCACATGCCAGTAAGTGAAGATACCCAGTTCACTGGAATTACTGACTAATATGTGATCTGGCCCTAACCCAGAGGTGCAATGGAGTGTTCAAAAACCACACAGATGCAGCACTTGAGGACGTGGCTTAGTGGTGAACACGGTGGTGGTGCTGGGGTTCATGGTTAGACTTGATTATCTTAAAGGTCTTTTCCAACCTAACAATTCTGTGATGAAGCCACAACAGTTTTTGGCTGTTCCCCGGTGATGAAGCAGAGGAAAGGCCTGGGCCAGGCTCCCTTGCTGCCCAGCTGCTCTCTGCTGGCCTCCAGCAAGGCAGAGGCAATGTCCTGGGAGCTCAGGGGCAGCTCTGCTCTGCAGGGCACGAGCAGCAGGGAGGGCAGAGAGCAAGGAACAGACTCCAGGCTGTGAAGATGAGCTATGGGAAAGGGGAAGTTGTGTGCCTAACCCTGAGGTCACACTGGCACTGGGGAGACAGGGGATTAGGGAACTGGCTCTTCCCCCCAAAAGCCCTGTGCTTGAGGCTCACCCACTCCTGGTGCAGTTCTGCCCCGTGGGTCACTGTGTGCTGCACCCCCTTCATCTGGAGAGCAGCACCTCCCCCGGGGGTGAAGCAGCCTTTAAAGGGGGTGCCAGCTGAGGTGCACCAGGGAATGTGTGGCAGGAGAGTGGCGAATCTCCACACCTCATGGATCCCTGCACTGGGAAATGGCAGCTTTTTCCAGTCCTCAGAGGTGGGGAAGCAGCCAGGCCCACACTCAGTCTCTGTGTTAATCTTTTCTGCAGAGCAAAGAAAAGGAGCTCCAGAGGTGAAACACCTGGAAATCCCAGCTCCTGCTGAATGTTGGAGTACCCCAGGACAGGATCTGCAGCCCCTGGGGCACATAGAGAACAATCTCTCAGATGCTTTGATCTTGAATGGCAGCATTCAATGCTTGGATGGAGGTGGATGGCACCCAGATTTTGGATGCTCTGGCACACATGAGAGGCTATGAAGCTTTTCCACGTGAGCATCACTCACAAAGTCACTGCAGAATACTTCAGCACAGTGTGTAAGCAAAGCAAAACCTTACTTTGAATCTCAGGGTCCTTCAGCAGCAGCAGGATGGGCCCATTGCAATTTTGGGGAGGTTGTCTGAGTGCCAGCCATGAGCAGGGCGAGCGCAGGGGCATCATGATCTGCATAAAGAAAACATACATTGCTTTTATTAGGATATGAAGGAAAAAAACACTGTTGTTAGCATGAAAAGAGAGAACTAGGACAGGTAACCCAGGATCCAGAGACATTAAGGTGGGATGTAGGTGGGTGACAAGTGACAAGTTGCATCATATTGACAGAATCAGTACAGAATTTCTTCAGTTTTCAGAAGAAATATTTGCACACTTGAGATTTTGCCCCCCCAAAATGAACCAATTGCACAAATTCATCCATTTTCCAGCACCACATGGCATTTATCTGCTCTAGGCAGTGGTTGCACGACCAGCTCAGGACTTCCAACAGCTGCCTGCAGATCCTGGGCAGGCAGAAATTTGATGAGAGGTGCAGAACAAGACCTTTGTGAGCTGAGGAGCTGGGGTTTATCTGTCTGTATTCGTGTGCCAGCCCTTTCTGGGAGCCACAGCAGAGCCATGAAGGCCCAGGACACCAGTGACACATCAGCTCCCCTGTCCCTGCTCCCTGCTGCTGCTGGGAAACCCTTTCCCCATTCACACTGCCCAGTCCAAGAATGAGGATGCAAACGCTCAGAGAAAAAGGGCAAAGAGAGGCTGATCCAGACTCCCACACAACTGCTCCTGTTGTGAAATCCACCACGTGGGAGCTGCCGAGGGCTTTGCACAAACGCCGTAGGAATTTCTGCATCTCTGTAACTCTGCTGCCTCTTCCCAAGCCCGGAGGGAGGGGTGTGAATGCCTGGAGGCTGCTGGAAAAGTGACACTGCCTCTCTCTCGCTCTCTAGCAAGGGATGGGCTGTAGCTGACAGCTGATGACAAAATTTTTCTTGCTTTTCCTTCAGTATGAAGTATTTAAAGTAGTAAAATAGGAGGATGATTACCCAAAATTTCAATATTTCCATATGAACAGTCACAGAGCGCGTTCATTAGACAATGATCTCATCAGCATCTCTGGGTAAGGTACAGCACTAGGAACCATCATCTGGTTAAAATACCTCTGGTTTGAATACCAAAACATCAATGTAGCTCATCAGATTGCTCTCATTAATCCTCCCTTTCCCTTCCTTGAGGCACTTCTTTAGGATCACACCCACCTCTTCTTCCTTTTTCAATATCACCTCGGGAAGTTTGAGGAGAAATCCAAGGAATAGGTAGAAATTAAACAACTAAAAAGAAAATAGGAAAAAAAATCACACACACACACACAAAAAATCATCCATTATCTTATAACACTTAAGTGTCTCAATGGAGACATCATTTATGTGAGGAACCACCTGATGTGTGGTTGGAGTCTCTTTTTTGGTAACCAAAAAATTTTAATGTATAAAAGGGCCTCCTCTTAGTTAAAATTCTCTACAGAAATGAATGGGGCCTATCAGACTTGTCTAGATAGAGCCTATAAACATGAATTAAAAAAATACAATTAAGAGAAAGCAATAGTAAACTCACGAAACAATGAAATTACATTTTTAAAGAGGTAATAAAGCAAAATGATAAAGCATTTCGCAAAGAAAACTCCAAATGTTTAGTAAGCCAAAGCACTTCTGTTTTGAAGTTAGATCATCGATTTTATCTTTCACATGAATTATAAATCAATTACACTCAGCATCGTTAAATTTCACAGCACAATAAGCAGCTGCATTTTATGTGCAGGGAAGTTACTTACACCATTTCTCAATATTATAGACAAACTGGCTGCAGAACGAGACTCACAAATCTCTTGCTCCTGCTAACTGGCTACAATTTTTGCTGGTTTCTGCAAAACCTGAGCCTAGAAACCCCCAAATACACGTGCAATTGCCCCTAAGACAAGAGGTTAATTCGGGATGTTCACACAGCATCCAGCAGAAAATAACTGGAGTGAGCCTGGCTATTTTTCTTTCTACATCCACAAATAAAGTCAGGTTTTCAGTAGTTTTATCACTGGTCTGTTTTTAAAGAAAGGAACTCTGGCTGTGCCTTCCCTGAAGAGACCTGATTCCTCCTCTCTTCCACCTCAGCCTTGCTTGGACTGAAAATCCTAGGAAATAGAGCATGCTGCTATTTTGTGCTTTATTCTGGGTACTGCCACAAAAAATACTGACAAAAGCAAAGAAACAAACAAACCCCCCACAAAATCCCAGGTGTGCAGAATCTTTCTGGGCAGCAGGGATTATTTTGGGCATTATTTTAGGCAGTTGTGTGCTGTTCACACCGAAGCTCTGGGCTTGGCTTGTTCATAGCTCTCTCTCTCTGCAGCCTGACACAGTGAGAAGCTCAATGCATGGGATTTGTCTGGGGCTGACTTGGTTTTCCTTAGAAAAACGACCCAGCTGTTTCAGAGAGCAAGGCTGGGAGCAGATGACACTGCTCCATCCCCGCTGTGAGCAGGACAAGGGATTTCACTGAGCAGCTTGTGGTTTAGGGGATAAACTGTGCAGGGGGACAGGAGGCACCTCTGCTGACAGCAGGGAACTCCCTCCCCCAGCTGGCTGAGCAGCAGCCAAAAAACTGCTCAGTCAAGAGGGCACGGAGGTGTTTGGGAACAGCACAGAAACCTCCCTTCCCAGGAGGGCTCTCAGGGCTGAACACACCCTGGATCCTCACCCAGCCATTGGGAAATAGCACAGGGTACCCTTCCTCACGCCGGGCCTCCCTCTTAGCAGCAAGAGGAACCCCCCCACACACACATGCTGTATGCATTATATACATATTAGGTCATCAAATCTTTCTCATTCAGCCTTGGATTGCTCCCTTCATTGTTTTCCAATGTCTAGTCCTGGGCAGTGTATTCGTTTTTAACATGCGATTCAGAAACATGACAAAAATCTGTTTACAGAACTAATTGTCTGAGGTACAAACAGCCCGTGCTGCTGCACTCCTGCCAGTTCTTGCAGCCTTTATCATGAGTCATCGTCATCCATGCTCTGTCTGAACTCCCAGAAACTGCACGGGGGATTGCATAAGGACCTCAGCCTTTGCCTTGTCAAAAATAATTTCCTTCCCTCTGCACTGCAAAAAAACCTCCCAGCCTTGAAATGTGACCCAAGAGCCACTAAAAGCAAAAAAACTGATAAGAGAGACAAGAAGATCCCCAGACATTTTTCTTAAGGAATAAAAAAGTCCCTCGAGCCCTACAAGAGTAGCCCTGACAATAAGGACACAGCTCAAGACTCAGATCAAGACTTTTACAAACCCTGGTAATTGTAAAAACACATTTGAGAAGAACACATTTGAGCACAGGCAGCACATCCTCATCTGTCCAACCTGCTGGCACCGTGTCCGTGTTGGATGTGACAGAATATGGGTACAGCTGCTCTGTGTGCCCTCGCTGCCAGCCAGCACCACCTCTGGAAACCCCAAATGGACAGTGACCACCGGGCTGTGCCTCTCTGCAATCTAGAAGAGAGAAAAATCAGTGTGGAGGTCACCAGGGGGAGTGACAAGTGCTGCTGGGTGGGTGAAGAGTGGCCTCCTGGCAGCTTCTGGCAGTGGGAAGACACAGAACTTCAGTAAAATTACCCTGATCTCGCAATGGTCCTGTAAGTAGGAAAAGAGCATTTAACACCTGTTTTGTTTGAGTCCTTTCAGATCCCGAGGGTGTTGTGCTGCTCCACACTGAGCTCTGAGGTGGTGCCAGCCTTGAGGATGCTTTGGGATTGTCCCAAGGGGCAGGAAGGGTCACACCTACGCTGGACACAGAGCCCATTTAAGCCTGTTCTCTCTCCCCATCTCAGGAGGGCCCTGGGCTGAGTGGAAAGGACGTGACCTCAGCCTGCACCACCCAGGAACACCCCAAACCCACTTGTGTCACAAACAACAGCAGCTGTGGTGAGAGCAGGAGACTGGGAGTCTGGATATGCACATCCACGTCCCTGCCTGGACAAGGACCTGCCTGTGTGGCTTTGAGGAGCCAGGGCTGTGCCCCGGGGCGTGTGTCGGGCTGCTGTGAATGAGCCCTTGTGCCTGGAGCCCCTCTCCAGGGCTGGCTCAGCTCCCACCCTGCCCCAGCAGCATTTCTGGGAGGTGCAAGCAGAGAAGAGGAACAGCAGGACATGCTGCAGGAATGGCATTGTCACACAACATACAGATTACCAAAAGCAAGAGGCAGAGAGATGTCACTCTGACACTAAAAATGTGTTTATGATTCCCAAAGAGAATGGAGAAGGAAGCAATCAGATGACCTCTGCCAGCCCTCAGCCTGCCCAGCAGGAGGACAGGTTACTCATTACCTGCTGGATGAAGCAAATGGAAGAGGCAAAGCTGGGCAAAGATAACAGCTTCTGAGATGGCCCACAAAAGCATTGTCACCTCAGAGACACAGGTTAAAAATTAAAACGAAAATCAATGTTTATCTAGGAGTAAATGATCTCTCTCAAAAAAAAATCAAAACTTCCCCTGTCAGGGCAGGGTCATGTCACAAGCCACAAGAGAAATCACAGAAAGGGAAGCCCAGAAGAAAAGACAGGGAGCACTGGGACTAAACCACCCCCAAGGCTGCTGCTGGGAAAGAAAGTTATTCCTTGGGCTGTGTAGAATTATTTGGAAGCTGAGCCCATCCAAATCAGACACTGTTGGACAAAGAGGATCAGAGAGCACAAACTGAGTTCTCCCTCCCTGCACCTGCCCTTGGAGCCAGCCAGGAGCAGCTGGGGTTGGGGGATGGACAGAGCCCAAGATTGGCAGCTCTTCCCAAGGAAACCCGAAATCACGAGCAGGCAAAGCCTCCACCTGCCCAGCCCCGTGCTCCTGCACCCCAAACTGGAACCAGCCCGGCCAAGAGCACGAGGCCAGCTCCCAGCTTGGGTTTGGCAGGTTGCATCCTGGAATATGCCATTCCCTCTCCAAAAGCAGGCTTTCCCTCCCCACTGCTGTGCCCACACAGGCCCCAAAGCAAGCCCAGGGGTGCTGGGGGCTGTGCCCTGGGGCACTGGGGGCATCCTGGGGGCTGCTGGACAGGGCAGCCGGGGAGCAGCCGCAGCCCTCCGGCGTGGGTGGCCTCGGCAGCGCGCTCTGCTCACGGCCACAGCTTGCAGGCGGCCACAGGAAAAAACTGAGCCCTCCTTCATTTATTTTTCTTGCAAGCTGTGTTTTAGATGTTCCCCCGAAGGGCCCTTTGAAGCAGCACAAGCTGCCCCAGACCCTTCTCCTCAGCTAATTAACACGTGCCGACAGCCGGGACCGCCTGGCGCAGCCGAGCTGGGGCAGCCCTGAGCCCAAACCCACCCCCCAAACCTACCCCCAAACTCCTCTGAGCCTTCCACAGCCAAAATGCTGCTGACCCTGAACCCAGCAGGCTCCTCTAAGCCATTAATCCATGTGCAAGCTTTGCCTTCCAGGCTGGAGCTGCCTATCGTGAACTCGGGTCTCGGAACAAAGCTCGGGGGAACTGGCTCTTACTGGGTTTGAGAGGTTTTGGGTTTTCTGTTTGGAGCTGCAGGTCAGGCATTTGTCAGAGGAAGCTTCAAGTGTTTAAATGGTGTTAAGTGTGATAGCAGCTTCTACAGCCCTGTGTAGATTGTCTTTAAAAAGCCCCATCCTCTTTCTCACTGTGGGGTCTGTGACACATTTCAGGGATGGCAGCTCTGCTCCAGCAGCAGCACTGGAATGTAAAGTGCACTCCAGCTAAAGAAATGCCATTATCCCTGGTTAGAGGAGAAAAATCCGGATGGAAAAGAGAAAGGTTCAAAGGCCATGTGGGACGGTGATAGGAACGTGATCAGAACCACAGTCACCACTAACAGGTGCACCAAAAGGGGCAACAGAGTAAACATGCCCCCAGCAGATAATAAAGTACACAATCGATCACAGTTTGGGTATTTTATCACCCATGAAGCACTTGAAATGTGACTTGCAGTTGCAAAATCCAGCCTGTGGTTTCATAGCTGTGGTCTCAGCAGTGGCAATACTGAGAAACGAGCTCATCTCCATCTGAAAACTGCTTTAAACAAACCCCAACTGCCCTGGAAGCATTTCAGGGATTTCCAAATTGTGGGGCTAAGAAATGCTAATGGATCACTGCACGGCATCACCAGCCAAAGGGGCACAGTGCTCCTCTGGAGGTTACAGATTAATATTTAACCCAATCAGTAGTTTTAAGTTAAAATGTATCAGTATTATCTGCCCGGGTTAACAGCAGGGACAGGCACCAGCCTGCAGTGAGTGAACGAGGCACTCGCCCATTCCAAAGCAGGAGCCCAGCACCAGGCAGCTGCATTTCCCTCTCGAGTGGTTCTTCAGGAACCAGACACAAAATCCTTAGAGGTTTGCTCCTCCATAAACCATCAGCCAGTAAAAGTCTAATTAGGTCAGAGACATATGGCCTGAACCAGTAAAAAATTCAGCATCGGTGACTACAGTGTTATTAACCTCACAAAATGTGGATTTATTTCAGAAGCTGCCGGGCTGAACATTGAAAACTGCATCACGTTCAGTCTTCAGCAGTGAGACTTTGCTCTCCTAAGCCAGCAGAAATGGCAAAAGGCAACAGTTTTGCTGATGAAAACTGCTTTTTTCTTGCTACGATCTCAATGATGAGCATGGTGATGCAAAAGACCTTTTCTAAACAGGCTTTTCCCAGACACTAAAATATTCAAGGTTGAGCCCACCTGTACAGGTGAGCTGAAGTGTTACCCCAGGCCTGTGAGCCTCGAGGAGACACTCCCACCTCCCCACCATGTTCCCACTCTCTGGGCAGGTGAGCAACCACTTGGTCCCACAACTCCCCAGATCCAGGCACTTCCTAACTCCAGAGAGAGAGGATGTCCCCAGCTTGCTATCTTGATTTGTGTTTCATCTCATCTCACTTATTTTGGGCTTCTGTCGAGTGGAAAGGGATTCAGGAGGTGCTGAGCTCTGGGATGTGATGCCTTAGGGAAGATGCATCCACTTCAGCAAGGCCAACCCTCGTCCCTTTGACTCTGGCTGAGTTTTCCCATTGTTTATATCAAGCTTGCCATTAACAACAGCAGGAATTCGGGACAGGCTGCAGCAGGGCCAATCCCTAACAGGTTCCAACAACATTCACTCTCCCTTTCAGGTGTCCCAGTGACGATGTGTCCGTGTTCCCTCTGGATTTAGTTTCTCTGGACACAGCAGTGAGCCACACACTGCTGTCACTGGCTCCACAGGGATCTGAACAAGCGCGGCCCCATCTCAAACCCTGCTCACACAAAGACAGGCACGTGAGGGAGACGGGCAGAATTTAGCCCTAATTTGCATGTTCTGTCCCTGTAATAAGCCCTGGGAAGTGTCTTTAAAAGGAGACTGCTTCCTAATTGCTTCTTAAAAAAGCCTTTAACGTGGACTCTTTGGCATGACTCAGGGGTGCGTTTCTAAATCCAGTTTCTCCCATGAAGTTTACTCTGGCATTTGGTTGGGTTGCATCCATATGCTATTTTTATTTTCTTGATCATCAAGCCTGTTTACAGCATGGAGGAACAATATGGGAACAGAAATAAAGCTGGGCCAAGCCCAAAGGAATGAGCCCAGCCATGGCACTGCCAGCATCTCTGGCTTGGAGAGCAGGAGGCCCTGCAGCTGTGCCATTCCTCACTGAGACCCAATTCACTTTTCCCTTCTGGTTGTGCATTTCAAACCTCAGTTGTGTTTGATTTACTCATCATCTGCAGACTTAATAGCAAACAGTTAAAATGCCTGCATGTGCTTCTGCTGCCAGCTTTGGATCTGTGGTGCATTACAAGAGAGAATATTTTCTAGAATACAAAGGCTGAGGGACTGGCTGTCACAACAGTATCACTTTTGGCTTCCTTAAATACAGTAATCAAAGTATTTTGAACAGTAGCCTACAGCTACTGAATGCTTTTCTGTCTCAAAATAGACACGAGTCTCCTCCCACCTTCTGCCATGAGCTCTTTGGTCACTCTGAGGTTTTGGTGGTCCAGTGCAGATGCCTTTGCAGTATCCAGTGAGCACAGCCCAGATGGTTCCTGGTTCTTTGATCCAAGTGCTACCAGGTTATTCTGTGAAACAGAGTCAAAAGGACACAAAACGTTCACGGGGAAGGTTTGGAAAAGGAAACATTGTCTATGTTTGCATTTACATTTTTAATATAGTCGTGTTGTCTAGAGGCCAGATTTGGGGAATGGAAACCAGGAGCCTGGTTTCTATTTTCAGCACAGCCACTGATTGCTCTGTGTTCCTGGCAAATCTTTTAATCTCTTTTCCTCTGTTTTACCCGTCTGTAATAAAGGGATGATCAGACCTCCCCAGCTCTGCCTTGTGGGGCAGCATCTTCTGATGAAACACAGCAAGGACAAAGCATTAATAATCATTCCATATAGAAGAGCCAAGAGGTCACAGGTATTTAAGTACAGTTTAGCCACTCAGTGCCCCTTTATGCATGCAGCAAGCCTTGATGTTAATAGAAGTTATATATTGAAATGGAATGGAAAAGCAGGCCCTTCAGGGCACAAAAATAACCATATCCAGAGCACCACTAAATAAATACAATATAAAGATGAAAATCAGTTCAAATACTGAACAAATTGAAAGGCAAGGAGACATTTAAGAGGAAAAACAAAGTCATGCAGCCCTACTCCCAGCTGACATCCAACTGCCCTCGGCACAAAAACAGGGACAAAAAGGAGTGTCAGGCACCAAGAGGGGACCCTACAAGTGGTCCCATAAGTGGTTCAGTGTTCCCAGTCCTCCATTTCTTTACCTCTCTGGCACCTTCCTGAGGAGGTATCAAGGAGGTGGGTAATGCCACCCCTGAGCTCCTTAAATGCTCATGTTTAATTGAGCCTGTAAATTATCCCATCAGCCCAAGCCTGCATCCTCCACATCTGTCCATTTGTCTTTTCCTCCCACAGAACCACCCCAGGGCTCCTTCCACGCTGCCACCCTGCACTGCCAGGCACCAATCCCCTCTCTGGGCTGCTCCACAAAGCATTTTCAAAGTGGTCACAGATGGGATATGGCTGCCTGGGATCTGCCAGACATTCTCAGCCCCCTGCCTGCTTAATGCCAGCTGCAGCACCTCTGGCCAGATGTTCCACTCTCACTGTCCCCATCACTTGTGTGAACATGAACGACCTCTGACACCACTCTCAGAGCAGGGGATGAACCATTCCAATCATAAGCAACCTTTGCTCATTTCATTTGCATGAGCAGCTGCAGTGGCAGATTTTGGGGAGGATTTGAGGGATCTTGCTGATGAGCAGAGATCTCTCCAGCGGACCACTGCAGCCAGAGGAGGGTGTGTCTTTAAAACCTTCAGCATTCTCTTGTCTATTCCTTCAGTTAATGAAATAATTTCCAACAAATCAGTGCTGCACAACGCTGTTGAGCAGCCAAGCTGCTTATTCCTTGCACAGCCTCTTGGCTCATCTCGAAATAAGGTGCATATGCTTTTGGGGCAGAGACCAGCGTTTATTTTGAGAGATGCTTTAGGATCAGGACAGTCACCACCAGCTCATCACATTTACTATTCAGGATTATTGGACCACAAGCGACCTTTCGGGTTCTTAAGACTTGGATTACGAAGGGCTTTATACACTAAGCCTAATGACTTGAATTACAGCCTTAGCATCCTGACAATCAGAAAGGGACTACGAGCATTTTACTTTCTTCTATCCACAAAACAGCTTGGGCCGGATTTTGAACCCGTTTCAAGGCTGTGTCAAGCTGGTGCCCATCAGAATGATCTAGCTGAGTTGCAAGAAAGGCAGGATGACCTAGGTAAAGGTCATGTCTGAGAGAAATGGCAGGATTTTCCAGATAAGCCAGCTGAGACATCTGTCTGCTTTCCTCTGAGACAATTATTTTATTATTTCCACATATTAAAAAAATCACTCTGGAATGCTACAGCACGTTTTAATCCGTGGGGCTGCAGCAGCAGCACATGGTATTTTGTCATTTTCAAATCTCAGTGGCAAAAAGTTTTATGGGATCGACAATGACCTTCCTGTAACTGGCTGAACTGGAAATACCTTTCAGTTCTCAAAACAACAACAAAACAAAATAAACAAAAAATTTAAAAATACAAGTATCAGCAACTTCTGTGGCCCCCACTCTGAGGCACGTGTGCTGCTGTTGCCAGTTTCAGTCAGCACACAGTTCCACATCACAGTGAAATTGGTTTCCTGTCTAAAACATGTGATGTTCCTGTTCCCCATGACCTGCACTCAGGTGCCCTTTTCCAGGACCAGCGCCAGAGCCCACCCAGCACCCTCTGGAGTGCTCCTGTGGGCAATCCAAACCACCAGCGCCTTCAGCTGTAGAGCGGGTCACAAGTTTAATTTGACCATTTAAGCAATTTTATGAGGGAGACAGGACCCACAGCCACAGCAAGGATGCAAATAAAGGCTGATTGATCCGTTCTGCCTGCTCCAATCCTGTTCCATTAGCAAGGAGGGGAGCACTGGCACATCAGAGCAGGAAAGTGAAGATGTGCTGTTTGCAGAAGGACAGCACTGCTCACATTCCCCTCATTCCCTCGGAGCAGTGACCACCTGCAGCACCTGTGTGGGGAACAGCCCAAAGCCAGGCTCACCTGCCACCCTTCAGCTTCTGCTGGGACCCCTCAGAACAAAAGCCAAACAAAAATGAACTGAGATGCTCTGTCTGCTCTGTGTTAGCGGGGTGATTCAACAAGAGTCACTGTTTTCTCATTAAACAATGTCAAAGATGTACTCCTGAGCTCTCTGCGGTCACTTCTTTCCCCTCCCTTTGTCCAAAGACAGCTGCAATAATAAAAAAAGGATTTGGAAAACAACAGGGGAACCCCTGGTTTTTTCAGCGAGCCAATGAATATTTTCTAGGACTGAACCAATCTCTGGAAATAATTGTCAAGTTCACTGTAGTTTTCCTTCCACGTTCTGTGCTCTACAGTTGGCAGACCTGGCTGCCCAAAAGAAGAGTAACACAATAAAGTGCAGAGAGTTATTCATTGCTGCACAGGTGGTAATTTTTGAATGGGTTTTATCCGACTCAGAATCCAGACAGCAATACCTGTCCTATTTTAAATTGATGCATTTCCTAACTTTGAGGAGCTGTCTTCCTCCTCATCTTTGCTAATTCAGCCAGCTGAAGTTTTCCATTTATCAGTTAAAGTAAGTTATAATCTCCTCAGGAGCTTGCACAGGAAGGCAAGAAGGATGCTGGTGCAATATTCATAATGCAACCATCTGCCCACTGCAGAATGTCCATCCCTGAGATTAAACAGCATGTTAAAAGCACTGGAAATTCAAATCATCTAAAGTGTTTCCTTCTTTTTGATCATAAAAATATCTTAGAGTGGCCCAAGTTCTGATTGAGGTGTGTGTCCTCTGCAAGGAATTAATCATTTCTAAGAGCAGCATCTCCCTGCCACTGTTCCTTCACCATGTTCACCCTTCCCACTGCTGAGGGGCTCACGAGCAACCTGTAATTTGGGCAGTGAGAGTTTGTTTGCAGGAAGGGACAGCCTGGAGAGTGCCAGTGACCCTCCGTGTGCCTGGAACCTGCACCCAGGAGCCAGAGGAGGCACACGCATGGACTGGGTGCTGGAAAGCACCAACACACGAGTCACTCCCCAGAGCCTCACAGGCCTTACCAGGGCACTGACAACCTTCTGCTTGAAGGTTTCTTTTCAGTCATCTCAGGCACTTTTGCAAGTGCTTAAATAATTTCTACCACCTCACTCAATTTTTACAAGACACGCAGTCTGGGATGAGGTTCAGAGTGGCCTCATCTCTTCCAAACAAAAGCACATCCAGGTGCAAGGTCTGAATTTGTTTGGTGGGACGTGTCCCCAGGGAACAGCTGGTGGGATGGAAATCCAGAACCATCTTGAAGGAATGTGGGGGAAATTTTAAGGATGGTTCCATTCTTATACCTACAGTGCCAAGATCTTTCAATCCTCAATGCTCCCTGCTATCCTAGCTGAAGTGCCAAGCACCTGAAAGCCCTTTTTCACACAAAGATAGAAAGTGGAAGCACAGTTGGGTGCATGGAGGGGGCGTGGGTACAGCTGGGGACCTAGAAGGGAAGTGTGAGGACCATCTGCTGAGGAATGCTCCTGCTTACAGCAGGCACTGAAAGCTGCCAAAAATTTTTGGTAAGGGTTACAAGTAACAGCTGTACTGACCTGAGAGGGATCCCAGCCAAAGAGAGGGTGGTACAGGCAGAGCTGTGCAGTCAAACTGGAAATAAGCACAGCCTTTGCCAGTCCTGCAAGCTGCCACTGAAACAGGAGAACCTTGGACACAGGCTGCAGGTTCATCACAGACAGCATCTCACAGGATGCAAGAAAACCTGAGCATTACCAGCACTTCAGCTTAGTTCTGGAACTGAAACCACAGCAGGCACTTCCTTCACGGGACTGGGAAGGAGCTGCAGGCAGCTGAGGTGTGTGAGTTTGAAGATAATGCACACTAACTCCCACAGCTGCTCCATTTCATGGCAAGAAGCCCAGGTGATCTGTGGACTGCAGCCCTCCAGAGGGCTCTGAGGCTGCTCTGAACACACGAATCCTCTGTATTTATGTTGTAGTAACAGCAAAATCACAAAACAGGACCCAAAGTCCTTCCTGGTGCCGAGATGTCACCAGTGCAGTGAACTGGGCTGGGGCTGCTGCTGAGCACGCTCAGACACTGGAATTTCACCCAGATTTTGCCTGTTTAATGCCAGCATTTCATACACAGGGCCCTGCTTGCAATCAGCCCTGGTATTTTCAGCTGGCTTGGCCCTAAGCACTAACCACAAGCAAGACTTCAGAGAAGCTCCATATTTATTCTTTCCGGCATATCATAGTGCCCCATTAAACAAGGACAAAAGACTTCCTTATGTAATAGGGATGCTATTTGTTATTTTTAACCTTATGGCAGCCAGGATTTGTGCCAGGTGGCGTTCTGCCTTAACCAGGGAGGTTCAGGAGGCTGCATTCCTCGCTGTCATCCCTGCCCTCTGGCACAGCTGATGCCCATACATGGTTCCCTGGCCGCCTGTCCCTGTGCCTATCTGTGAGCATTTATTTGTGACAGCTCACGGAAATACCAGTCCTGTTTAACAAGGTAAGTCAGGATGCTGATCAGTCCTTTCCAGGATCCTGCAAGAGCTTCTGCTTCTAATAAAGGGTCCTGTCTATGTGAAACCCATGAAGCCTGTTTACACGTATCTATGCTACCAGAGAAACACCAGCGCTGTAGCTGGAGTTTTCAATTTCTCAGGATAGTTTTAAAACAGCTTGTTTAGCCCGATTAAGCCCGTGGAAAGCAGACAAATAAATTGGTGGCAACTCTCAGCAGCCCAAGAGGGAGAACAGGCAGCAAAGGCCATGGAAGGCACTGAGCCATGGGCTGAGCATCCTGAGCAGCTGGGACCCCGCAGCCTCCCTACTCACGTCACTGCTCGCCTGGCAAATTCCATCAGCAGCATCACCGGGCCACATTTGGGCAATTTCATGGAGCTTAAGCAAGCCTGGCTGATGCAAAGGATGCTGCCAAAGCCTGTTGTACCTCCAGACCAACACAGGGAAACGCAGCGCCAACATCCTTTGGGTCCAGAGGAGCTCAACAGCAAATGGTGATGTTCACAGTGCCAGGGCTGGTCTGGCTCTTTGTAAGCAAATAAAAGTGACAGATCCGGTGTCTCATGGCTTACAATTTTATAAAATACACATGGGACCATGAGGAGAATAGATGTAAGTTGTCACAGATGTGGTATTTCAATTAGCAGCAAATAATCATTAAACAATCAGAATAACTAAAGCTAATAGGGAATGTAACTCCACCTTCCTATGAATAGAAGGGTAACTGGTCATTTTAACTATGTGCTCTCATAATTTCAGGGTTTTTGCTTGTTTGCCTCTAACACAATCCCCCTTCATTCAATCTCCAAGCTGGAGGCAGAGAGAGGTAGAATTTTAATTATTCTGGCCATTTATATACATGTGGCATTTCTTGACCTTTAAGTATTTGATTCTGAAACCTATTTAACTTTTTGACGTAGGTGTTTTCGTGGGTTTCGTTGGGGAATGCCAAAAATTTTCTGCATGTGAGGGGAAAAAAAAAATCAATAAGAGCAACTGTATGAGTGTTCTTCTGTTTGTACCCAGAGGGGCCTCCGTCTATGTCTGTAATACCAGTTAAAGTTTCTTAGTAGCACAAGCTTCTTATTCAGCTTTGTTTTGACAAAGAAAGATAAACCACTGTTTTGCTTTGCCCTTCCCCCACCACTTACTAATTAGTTTTATTTAGTTTGCTATTCCCTGCTCCTTGCAGGGGAAAAAAACCTCCATATTTAAAAAAAATAATTACTTTAAACCGCATTAAGTTGTTGACTATGTAGGTTCTTATGAAGAATTTAAAATAGAACATAATTATAAATCACTGTGAAAATGAGCTCGTCCTGCACAGGCAAGGACATTTAATTGTGTCCTTGTATGACTGGGATCACTGTAAACAACTAATATTCCTATTTGCAGGGACAGAAATAACAAGCTCATTCAGCTGTACAGAAAGGAAGACATAAAAGGAAACCAAAGGCTAAACCAGAATAAGCCACTGGAAAGTTTTATGTCAACAAAACTGGATTTAAATTAAGTAACATCAATTCGCTATTTTGACTGTAAATGAATCAGAACATTAAAACATGTTTTAAAGGGAACATTTGTGATGAAACATCCATGACTGGTTCCTACACCAAAGGAATAGGAAAGTTCCTACTTATTTCTGTGTAGGATCAAAGCCCAACTGCAAAGTTACTTCTCTGGCTTTGTAGACCTACATTTTGAAAATGAGAAGAGCAGCAGAACTGCAAGAACACTGAATAAATGACTTACCAGTTGCACACAAAGGAAAACACAGCCCTGATGACATAATTAAGAAGTTGCATCATACCACATACGCATGAAGGAGTAAAATTTAAATTACACAGACAATTTCCATCCTTATGTTTTCTAATTTTCTGACTGCTTGACTTTGCAACTTAAATCTCTTTTATGATTGTTGTTTCTGACACTGATTTGCAGAAGTGAGAGTAGATTTTAACGTTTGTTACTTTGCCTTACTCGATGGCAAGATTTAGAAAAACGCACAAAACAAAACCAAAACCCCCAAGCTCAAACCAAAAACGTGCATTTCTAAGTTATTTGAAATAATGGGAGATGAGTCAATGGCTACCTTGCTTTAAAATCAAGAGGAACACAGCAGAGCAGTTCTCCAGTGAGAGGAAATAAGGAAATAAACTACACATTCAACAACTACAAGATGCCCTTTCCCAATACAAAGAGAATTCATTTACCCACTAATTTTACAATGGTGATAACAAATTAAAATTGTGGGCAGACAGCAGAGAACCAAAGAGATACACAACCCACAGCAAGGATCAGCCAAATTAAAGGGAACTTCTTACGCTGTCAAATTTTGAGTAATTAGTACTTCCATTAGAGGCACAGTTCCAGCTTTAAGCAATTCTAAGTAATTAACGTTCCTTTATTTTGCCTGGAAGTCCTGACTTCAGCATTCTCTTAGGACATGCATTCTGCTGGCCAGAGCCACACAATGCAGATTAACTCAACTAGAAGGCGATTAGCGTAGGCAGATGAAGATGTAATTTGTCGTTCTGTACACACTGCTACTTCTAGCCTGGGATGCAATTTTTATTAACACAGCAGACTGATCCAAACAGAGGCAAAGACACGATTTTGTCCTGTCTGTACCCATATGATTGCCTAAGATACAAGCAATGCTGAGATTTGAAAACTGTACATGACCAAATGACAAAAAGTGAATAAAGTGCCAGATTACATCTTCCCACACAGCTCCAACCAGCTACAGGAATTCAGTAACTGACTGCACACTTAATAATTTAAGATAAATAATTTTAAATGCACGATGGAGGAGGTTTTTCTATACTTACTCATCACATAATGTAAATTTAGGGATGGAAATGCCAAGCTGAGCAGGAAGCAGAGGCTGGTGTGGTGGATAGCACATGGACAAGGCAAGATTTGCTTGCCAGAGGCACTATAGCATTTGCACAGTCTGTGGGATAAAAGCTGTCTGGCTCCTCACAATCTTGTCTTTAAAATGGGCCTAGCAATAGAGATCTCCCAAAAATGTGTGTTCTTGCATTTCCTGGCTGTTGAGAAGATGACTTGCTTGCCAGCCAGCTGAAGATTCTTGAAGAAAAGGTGCCAAGTGAAAAAATGAAATGGAATTAAAGTGTCCTTTTCTATTTGTACTACAACATCAAGTATTAGACAACTCTCAGAATATTTCACATTGAGCTTTGAAATGCAAGATACAACACCACCAGGCAGTAGTTTTACAAATCTTTTACCCACTTTCGAGACCCCTCTGACCACTGGACAGCACCTACACCAAGAAGCATGTGGCAGAAAGCACCATGCTTTGCTTCCTCTGCCAAACACAACCACAGCAGCACTTACCTTCAATTGTGGCTTCTGAATTTTCTGTAACTGCAAGCAGCAGAACCCCAAGACCATGACCTTCACCCAGCACTCAGTGGGACTAGAGGGAAAGCTGGAATTGTAGCTGAGGAAGAGGAGAGACAAGCAGGACCCACTCCCAGGGGTCTGTTACTGTGCTGCTGAGAAGTTTTAACTATTTTTTTCCAAATACTACTGTCCACATGGACTCCACATTGACAGGCCTTGTGTGCTTTTAATATTAATAGATATAAAATTAACTATGACATTCTTGATCTACAAAGCTTCTCTTCTTACAGATTTGTCAGCATTTACACAAGGTCAGGACTAAGGTCCAAGAAAGGCAAATCTTGCCAAATATGTCAAAATCATAAAAAGTTCCCACATTTTTGCCCGGACCTTACCTTTATCATCTTCCTTACAATTCTGTTCCAAAATGCAGTTGCAATGTGCTTGTGCTTTTAAGCCACAAGGGATCTCAAGTGCACAATGAGAACCCACATTTCTGTGTGACAGAGAAATCAAAAGTGGTGATATTCAAGTATCTTGAGGGAGAACAAAAATTCTTCTCTGACATCTCACATGCAATGATAAACTCACAAAAAGACACTTTGCAAACTTCATCCCTGAGAAATTCCTATTTTCCCTCATGGAAAGAAAAAAGTACCAGCTTCTGCTGGGAGTGACAGCTTTCCCCAGCTGCATATTCTCACATGTAAAATATATGACCCAATGATCTTTATGAGTTCACTAAATGTCAGGATCACTTCTTTTTATTACAGATCCTTTTCAGCAGGTTTCTCACTGGAAGATCAGTGCTACACAGCTCAGAAAGGCTTTGGCTCTGCCTCCTCTGCAGCCCTCACCCAACTGTGCCCCGAGGCACCATCAGCAGCTCAATGGAGACCCAGGACACTGCTGCTCAGTTCTGCCCATTCTTGTGCCAAACTCCATCCCAGTTATTCTTTTAGAGCAGGCCATGCTGGTTTTTAGTCTTTTGTTGGCTGAAAACATCCTCCTCAGCAAGTCAAAAAGCATAAGATATTTGTTATTAGTAATATATTTCATACTTTTAAAGATTTGTACTAAGCCGTGACTATGAAGGCTGTCAAATCCACTCAAATGCTTCTTATTGAAAAATCAGGCCTGCATATCCATAGATCCTCCCCTCCTTCACCCACCCAAATTAAAGCTGTAATTCCCAAAGACAGCCACTCTTCTAAAACACCACACATTTCATATAGTTGTTATTAATAAAGTATGAACAATGTTTGCAGAAACATTAAAGAATCAGGTCAAGAACTCTGTCTGAATACCAGTGTTATTAAATAAGCCAATCATCCAACTCTTGAGGAATTAATGTCCTTGGTTTTTACTTGAAAGCCTCATTTTCAGCACGTCCATAAGAGACAAATGTCCCATGCCAAAAGGAATGAACCCGAATTAACTCTTGTGGATGCCAAGTGCAGGAAGAAGAGGAAAATGCAACATTGGCAGGCTGGGTACAGCACAGCACTTCTGATGGTAGGGTGAGTTTAGCTATGGTCTGATGATTACACCACACATAGCCAAGGATTTGATCTGTTCCCATCTGTGCATTATCTGAGTATCTAAACAATTGCCCTAATGCATTTGAAAACTTTAAAATACAAAAAGAAAACTAACAAAGCCGATGGTATCTCCAGATAACTGTGTGAAGTACTAATAAGCAACTGTGTTATACAACCCGTGTTCAACAGACTGAAAATGATCTTTCCCAAATCCAAATGACATCCTTCTGAAGCTGAAAGTGAGAGATTACAGCTGGCTGAGCACGCACTGTACTGTACACTCATTTTAAAAGCTGCCATTGTAAAAGGCCCTCCAGGCTTTATGTTGGTTCCTTTGCTCTTCTTATTAAGAGCTGCAAAGTTCCTCATATTTAAACAGTAATTACAGGGGGAGATGGAGAAAAACTAATGAGAAGGAGAGAGGTTTATTTTTCTAAAGAGGTGCAGTAAGATCAATAGCAAGACTACAGGCTATGTATGTTATTTTTATTTCATCACCTCCAAACACGATAAATATTTGCAATTGGAAAAAATTATGAGTGTAAAATTTAGTATCATCTTTACAAATCCTTTACAGTCTCTGTATGTGACATCCTCTCCTTCCCTCCACCAGACAACAATTATGACACAAAAACACTCTCAGGACAGCAGTTGCAGAACTTGTCTGATGCGCTCGCATTTCTCCAGCAGGTCTGGGTCTTCTCCATCAGAACCATCAAATTCCTTCATAAAAGCTTCAGCTTTCTGCACAGTTTTGTCTCGTGCACCACCCTGAAGCCCTTGAAGATAATCCAGTAAAATGGTGAAATACTTGTCGGGTACCTTGAGAGAATAAACAAAAGGAAGGAAAACCAGCTTTATTTTCTGCCCTCTCAATACTTATTTACAATCACATCACAGCATCACCTGAAAGACAATTAGGAGAACGGCACAGGCTTTGGTGTTTGCCAAAGTCCAACTTCAAGTGGAAATCCAAGTGGAAATGTTTGCTGCCAAGGTTCAAGCTGCCAGGAGGGATGGACCCTGGTGAGAGGGCTGTCATGTGCTCGGATGGGCAAAGCATCTGAGAGGAAATGCTCAGCAGATGTGGAAACGCTGATCAGCAAATGCAAACACTGCCTGACAGGGAGCCCAAGGCTCCGAGGGTTGGTGGAGGAAAAAACCAAAACACATTAGTCAAAGCCTCCTTTTGGAAACGCAGATGCAAATCTTACTAAAATCAGTGAGAACTGCATGTGCATGTCTGAAAAAATGAATTTTGCTGGAATTTCCCTCTCCCTTACCCAAAAATTGTTTGCTAAGATGAGATACCACCCACCACGGCACACTTTGACAGAATGCTTATACAATGGAATAGAATTTAATTTGAAAACCAAACTGAAATTCAGACATATGGAAATAATTTTTAAATCATGCTGACTAAAACTGATAGGCTCTACCAACATGTCTAACATTAAAATTAACATTAGTCATCCACAATTGCATTACCCCTGTTTCACTCCCTTTCTAATTAACTAGTCAGAGATTAAGGTTTAGCTTATCTGGTACAATATACAATTTAAACGATCGTTACATTAATCTTGACAATAACTTAGCAAAGACTTTGGAATGATTTATTCAGTACTTCATACTGAAGTACTTTCAAAAGCAATAGGTGAGCAGACCTACGCTGATCTTAACTTCATGTTGTGTATCTGTGGAACAGGTTTCAGCCAATAACAGGACATTTTTTGCTGTGAATCATGAGATGTTAAAATGATCTCATCCTGCAAATATGTTTCTCCATGTTTAACTTTACACATATAACTTGACATGAGTCAAGTTAAACACATACGTAAGTATTTAAAGGATTTGAGACTAATTATTTGAGGGCGGTTTCAATTCTGCAAAGTATCAACATTTCAGAGAAGACAGAGCTTCAACAGACACTTAATTTACAACTTACTTCTCCATGGACATTTGGCAGCAGAACTTTGATCACTAAAACTTCTATCACTCCAAAAGAAGAGGAAGAAAGAGTATTCCAACGCTGCCTTCATCAATCAGGGGTATTACAAAGTAATAAATCAAAACTAAAGCCTGCGTTCAGCCTCATAACTCGTACACTATGGAAAACCTTCTAATTCTTCACACAAACACTCTTGCATTAAAGAAACAATACGGTTACAAAAGAAATATTAATTTTACAATGACTAACACTGAAATGGATGATATATGAAGCGTTGCTATACTATACAAATCAAACACAGTGAAAAATATCTATATTTTTGAAAGTTTTCACTCACAGTAAGCTGGTACTAATAACAGATGAACCCATTTAGACACAAACAATCCCAGTGTGACAGTGCTCCTTTAATGCAGATACTCAGCACTGAGCTTTTAAAGCTCAGCAACATTTCCAGGTTTCAAACCTTGGCCAAATTATCTCTGTAATTTACAACTCTTGTTCTCAGACCTCATGGCACAGACATACCTGTGGAACTACAGTTATTATTATATCATTTAAGCAAAATGCTTGAGGGGGCAATTGAAAGCCTGCTCTAAATTTAGAAATACTAAGTGTGCAGACTTAACATGTGGCTGCCTGAAGCCTAGAAAACGTTTAGCATTTGGCCCTGAGGGTGCTCAAGTGTTCAAAAAGTCTGATTTTCTCCTTTAACACAACACAGCTCTGGGGTTTATTGCATCAGGAGCTCACAGCACAGCACCCCGCGGGCAAGGTAAGGAACACACAAAGCACCAGCAAAGAAAGTTAATGAAATCCAAATTCTAATTCCTCAAATACAGTAGTACAAAAGCAGCAATTTCAGGGATCTTGGCGAGGTTTTCCAAGGAGGAACACAACCCTTGTTCCAAGAGCAGTTCAAGACTGGTTTGATACTGGAGATCAAGATCTCCCAGCACAGCTCTGGAGGCTTATGGGATTTTGTTATTATTCTTTTGTTAAACTGTTTTGACCTTTTTCTTGTTTCTTTTTCTCTCTCACACACCAATCTTACCTCTGTCCTAACTTCCTAATATGCACTAGGTTTAATATGGAAATCACCCCAAGTGAAATAATTCCTGCCTTTGGGAAAAGGAGGGAAACATTAGGAAAGAGTAGCAGGAAAAGAACAGTTATCACTTTTAAATTATCCTGTGCAACTTGTAAATTTTCAGACCTGGAGACCTGCAGACACCCACATATTTTGCAAAGCAAACACAGATACGAGCACAGAGAAGCTCAGCTCTTTGCTGCCAGGCTGCATTTTTGGGTCACCTTCCAAGGAAGCTTCAGCCACCCCTCCAGGCTCTACAGTCCAGAAGCTGAAGACTGATCTCATAACTTCCTAAAAATGCTGTGCCAAATGATAAAGACCAACAAATGACCGAGTGTTTATTTTATTCTGGGTGCTGGAGAAGTTTGCACACCATAGGTACACAAGCCTGGCTTGGAAGCTGTCAGCCAACCACCAGATGGGTTTTAAAGGAGCTTAAAAAACCATTAATCCAGCAAACAATTTTAAAACCTCAGCTTATTTCTTACAGAAAGAGGCCTATCAGTACAGGAAACTCGACTCAGGCCTTCGCATGGCTCTTCAGGAGGCATCCAAGTGACACTGTGAGATCAAAGATGTGGCTTAGGAAGGAAAGACTTTTGTCTCTTTTTGTACTTTAGTCATGCTTGGATTACCAACAGATTTTATTTTCTAATGGACAGGAAGCTGAATTTGGGTATAAAAGTATATTCAAAAGGAGCTGGGTGTGCCCTCCCTATGGTCCTGATGAAGAAAGAGACTCCATCATATGCTTAATTATAAGCACTTGAGCAGTTTGTACTGACTTCACTGAATCTGGATGCAGATGTTAATCATTCTCTGAAGCTCATATTCAATGCTCCTCTGATTATTAAACTACAAAATATGTGAATTTAAATTAACCAGAGCACTTCCATCAGAATTTAAAAAAAAAAAGGAAGTTTCATTTCAATGTTGAGAAATAAGGAGTTAAACTGTGTTTTGATACATGAAACAAATGCTACTTACAGTTCATTGTGTCCCAGCATATTTCAACACAAACCCCAAAGTAAACAGGTAAAAAAAGCAAAAACATCCCTCTGCCTGCCAAACAATTTCTAGGTAGCTTTGAAGAGCATACATTGATTCTGAAAGGCTGATAAAGACTTTTAAAGGAGAAACTTAAAAAAATAGAAGACAGAGCAAACAACCCAGAAACCAAAATCAAATTTGTACTCTGCAACTCATCTTTTTAGAAGTATTTACATCATGTGAACATTTTTGCCTTCATGAAAGTCTGCTGTTAATTATCTGGCTGTCTAAAAAGGTAACACCCAGTGTCAGGTGATTGGCTTAAGAACTGCTGACTAATTTGGGTCAGGAAGATTGGTATGAGTAAATGTTCAAGTGCACACAGAAAAATCAGCAAAACCTGACTAAATGTCAACAAAATGAACCAATAAGTGAGGCACTGTGCAAATGGGCAGATGTTTGTTCTATTGCACAACAAAATGAATGACCTGAAACCCTCACTTGATACCACAATGGTCAGATACCTATTGGAAATTCAATTTATGTTGTTTTTTAAGTTATGAAATGAACGGGTTTCTGTATGGATGCAAGCCTGGCTTCTGGTTATACTTTATGCTCTTCACAATCAACATCAGGTTTCACTTATATTTAAATGAGAGAGCTATTTTAACATCTTGGCAATATGGCTGTACATCTTCTGTGGAGCCAGAGATATCTGAAACAATATGAGAACTGTGGTTTGCAGTATTGGGTTCCACATTAGGAAATTCAAATTAAGGAGATGACTCAAATTCTCTCTCTCTCTTAAACCCTGGATTTAAATAAAACATGAATCTGCTCTCTTTATGCTTGATATCCATCAAGTATAAAAATCTAGCATACACAGGACAATGATCACCAACAAAATAAAAAGATCAAGGACAAGCTATTAAAATGCTTCAGCATCTTAGTTAAAAACAAACTAATTTGTAAATTATTAAAAAATTATGAGACAAGTGCATGGCTAGTACTAGGAAGTTTTGGTTAATAAAGGATAGCTATAACTAATGTATAAGACTCTATCACATTTGTTCTGAGAAAAAGCAGCATGAATACAAACCTTCTCTTTATCATACATGTGCAGGAGAAGCCACGTCTGTCTTGTCTTTTGAAACTTCCATTCTTCTGGGTTTTTAGACCAGCTGCAGAAAATTGGGGAAAAAAAATTGCTTAAACTGTGATACCAAAACATTCTTTATCTAGAAAATAGTCCCTACAGTTCTTCAGATGCACGACACGGAGTTCCATGGCACTGTGGGACACAGATACTGGCACACATTTTGTACAAGGCCACCTGGCTTCTGTGCAAAAAAATTACAGGAACATATCATAGCCAAGAAGGTTACAAATTTTCCTCAGAAAGCAGCGATTCCTTGAAGTTAAATATCAAGTCCCACCCCCAGCTTCGACCCATCCTTTATGAGAGGTCACTGCCCTCATTTGACCAGGACACCTGAGCACCTCAAATCTTTACCCCTGCTGCAGGGCTGAGCATCTGGGGAGGTGGAGGGGACAGGAATCAAGTTTGGGTTTCAGAAAGCTGATATTTCACATTTAACTGAAATTTATATGAAATTAAGCAGCCTCTGAAGGACTGGAAGGAGAGACTTGAGCTAAAATGGTCACCTCAGCAATGGCTGCAGCCCATTACAGATGGCTCTTCTAGAGCAGACAAAATTCATCCTTCAGGAGCAAATGTTTTAAGGCTTGGGCTTGTCTAAATGTGACTTCAATATTTATATTTACAGGCTAGAAAAATGGGGGGTTTATGTCTCTCCCTCATGAGGAATACTTGAATACTGTTAAAAGTGAGAGGGTGAACAAATGATTAACATCTGCAAACGTTCTTTGGCTGTTTAGCAAACACATTTTCAATATGCAAAATTTTAGCTGGGTTAAAATAGCACATTTATGTGCATCTTGAACGTGTTTTTAAAGCTGGTATATTCTGGTTTAGATGAAGAAAGAGGCATTTATTTCCCTAAAAGAATAAGCAAACTAGTAAATCTCTCTATAAAATGAAGAATTTTTAAAATTATGCGCTTGAAAACTGGTATTGTAACACATACAAAATCTGACAGTACACTACAGTGTCATTTGAAAAGAAAGAAAAAAATATAAGGAGAAAAACCCAGAAACTTTCACATTTATTTGATTTTTCTCTAAAGAAAAGTAGGTCTCCAGAGGGTAGCATGCAAGATGCCATTAATGTTCCAGCTTGTTTTACGCAGCAATAGAGAGCACAGAAATCAGCTGAAAAGCCAGCTGGGTAGGAGAATTAGTATTGTTTAAACACTGTCAAGTCTAATAAAGCAAAAGACTCCTCATCTTTGGTGAATGCTGCACCAGCAAATACATTGTTCAGTCAATTCAATGAAAGAGAAAAAAAAAAAAAAAGAGTCCATGAATTTGTATAGAAAGGTTTCATGGAAGCCTCTGAAGAAAACCTAAAGAAAAATATTATTGTCTTGATGTTCAAATCCAAAAGTAAAGAAAAAGAACTCATTAGGGTTATCATCAGTTAAACATAATAAAATAGCTTATAACCAAAATATACGGTAGAAATCAGACAATTAACAGTAAACCAGGAAGGACAAGACAAAACTAATAACCACAATAAATCATCCTTTACATGCTCGAGTTAAACCTACAGATGAACTGATTTAGAGGCTTCTTTTGGAACACGGTCAATAAACAGGCAGAAGTTTGCAAAACCAATACTGCCCAAAAGCAGGAGGCCAAAAAGCTGACTGAAAATGTTACAGAATTAAACAAAAAACTATTATTATGGTGAAACCGTCCCTTTTCCATGTAAATGAGGCCTGGAAACAGTTCACATTAGAGCATTTGCAAGGTGACCAGAACAAGCTGAGTGACAGATCTGTGACTGCATCCTGGGAAAACAGTCCCTCTGCTAATGAAAACCTTTCACATATGTCTATTTCTCTACATTCTATGTATTTCTCTAAACTTTTCTACGTATTTCACCCTTTGTGATGATATCCATTGGCTGGACACACCCCAGAGTACTCTGCACCTTCTACTCTCTGCTAATTTTATGTTTCTATCACAGTATCACCTGAATACTGTTGGCATTAAAACTTGAAAAATACAGCCTGATTCCGCCTAATCTCCTATAAAACTATAGGATGTTAAAATATCTTTATTACCTAGTTTATAAACAACTGAGACCAACAAATGAGTGCACTAGAAGGTTAATTGCTCTTATTAACCTATTACCAAAACCATATGCTCTCTTCTATGTGTTAAGGCAAGTCATCGTGCTCCTGCATCCAAGACTCCATATGGACTTTCACTCCTGTGAATTCTCTTGTAGAAACAAACAAAAGTTGTAGTTTGTCTTCCTGAAAGGTTCTGCTCTATATACACCACAATAATTCATCTAAACAACAAATACTTTAACATAATCAACTGCACAAAGTACATTTATGTCCATTAGGGCACCAGAGCCTCCCAAGCCATTTCTTTTGTTTTGTGATCAGTCCTATTAGAATCAAACACTAAATTATTACAGTAAGAAAAAACAGTATTTTCCTTTATAGCTATAGGTGTACTCATATTTTCAGAAAATACTCATAAGTTTTTAACTGGTACCCGACCATGGCTCTATCAACAACTCCTACTTCTTCCCCTTCAGGAAAATGGTCCTTCTCTTGACCCGAATTCCTATCAAACTGTGGGCAAAACACTCCTGATAACGGGTGCACAATCTTTAATGCAGATAACATGACAGTTGCTCCCCCAACAGTTATTAAAATAAAACTTTTCCACTGATTCCTACGATTATGACAGCTTTTTCCTACTCCTGTGACAGCCTTAACATCTATGGAAAGTATCACTCCATGACAAAGTGAGAGGAGTATCTCTTTTTATCAGGATGACATCATTAGTACATTTTTAGAAATGCTCAACTTTTAAACTAGAGAAGTTCAGCCCTTGCAACACACGAGAGGTCTCATTTGGCTGTTTACATGCAGATAAGCTCCCTTGACATACTACAGCAGGAGAAAAGGCTTTTCCTTTGAGTGATCAAATATACAGAGCAAGACCAACTACATTACAGTTAAACCCCCTCTTTTTACAGACAATCACAACCTCCTTCCCAGTTTGAATTCATTTGGTAGCTTCTAGAATTATCTGTGTCAGGATCTAAAAAAACTATGGACTTGGATGAAAAATACACATGTGTAAAACATGTATTTTTCCAGTGTGCCTCGGGCTGATTTTCAATATATTGTACAAACACTAATTGCCTTCTTTACACAGCTAATGTTTGAATCTTTCTCATGAGCTCCAGCTCATTGAAAAAAACACATTGGTTGCCTTTAGTTAGAGAACTTCAATGTTTGTGCAAATGATCTTCCTAAATGGCTCTGAAATTGAATAGACGGAGGAAACGAACCAAATAAATCAAGCAGCTTAGGAAATTTTACATTTGGGCCTTTGTTTTTTAGCAGGAGAGTCCCATGTAGAAAAGCTGCCCAAGATTATCACTGGTCTATCTCATAAATGACTTTTAGTGTCTACAGTCATCTCCCATAAATCTGTTCCCAAAACATGGGGATTGAGGCAGTGTAAGCAGGCAAACAGAAGGCAACTGGTAGCGTGCAGGGCAGAGCTCTCGCTGGGGCACCCGGGGAGAAGGAGATGGGAAGGGAAAGCAGGCAAATTGCTTCCAGAAACACACTATGAGAAAAACATTATTGTTACAAATTGGATTCAGGAAGTCAACACAATGCATCTGCTGAGACTACTGGCCAGGACAAAACCCTACAGAGCTGTCACAACTGGCAAATAATCCCCGAGTGCAGAAAAGCTCTGTGCTGAGAACCAACCATTTCACTGATTCAACTTGGAAAAATTACTGGGTAGGAGACAAGTCTCAAGAAAGCAGAAAGACAGATAGGGATGTGACTGCTGACACCTCCCCGAGCACACGAGAGCACTGCTGCACGCCAGATGCAAGGACACACAGCCTCACATACACCCACTGCTCCATGAGTGCCCCTGGCAGTGCAGCCCACCCTGGATACACCTTTCAGCCTGGCTATCTATCCAAGGAAAAGCAGACTGCCACCAAATTTGGATTTCTCCAGCATACAGCCCAGATTCAGCATCAGGGAATTAACTTGAACGGTTTCTCCAGCCCTGAGAACCAGCTCAGAGCACAGCCTCCTGCTGCTCTCCTGTGATTTATCCCATGTCTGACATTCCCAAGGTTCTCTCAAAGGAGGGACAGAGCCATGGGTCTGGCCCATTGCACCAAAGTCAGAGCTTACACTGAAAAGATCTATAGAAAACATCAAAAGCAGAATTCTACAACACTACATAAAAATGGTCACATTCTTCCCACCTCATCCATCTGGGTTCTTTTCTGTTCTAATACACCAGTTACTCACCACTCTGCAACTTGTCCTTAAGGATCACCTGTGTTCTTCTACAAACCCCCCAAGGAAGGCTGAACAGGAGTCATGGCACACGATTAAGGCTTGCAGGAATCAGCTTAGGTGCATTATTCCCCAAATTCTCTGCAAACAGCATCACTGCTGAGCTCACTGCCCTACCCATAAAATGTGGATAACAGGTGTTTCCTCAATAAAGAACAACCATGCTCCAAAAAATTCCCTTAAAGAGATTTAAAGCCTTGCTGAAACACTTGGCACTCAAGGGATCTGCTGGAATATTTCCCAGTGCAATGCACACAATAGCAGCCCCTTTAAAACCCCATGCACTGGTGTTTAAGGCAACTCACTGCCCTTATAAGGCCCAAATTTGGAAACTCTGAAGGCTGTTATCAGGTCAGTCCAGAGGCAAGCCCAATGCACATATGGCCAACAGGTGAGCAGGGAACACTGCACCTCAAAGAGGCTCCCTGGAACCACTGCAAGCACCATGGAGGGAGCAAAAATTTGGCATAAGCTCACTCTTGTGGGAGAAGAGCCATTTTATGGATGGAGGTTTTATTTAGATATATAAAAAATATATGGATGTGGGTGGAAGTTTAACATATGCCCCACAGTGCATATAGTGAAGCAGGAATAATAATTTTTTTCTCCAGTTATAACACATACAATTACTTAAAGGGAAATGTAAAAGTGTTTATTTTTATTGGGGGTATTCAGAGTTTCTTCTATTTCTCTCAGGGGCATTTAAAACGGATTTACTTTTACAAAGATGGTTTTTGAAAGTCCAATTTTCCACACAAAACTGCATGCCCAGAAAGCTGCCTCATAATGAACTTCATCGCTCAATCCAATGTAAGAAGAAATCTCCCTTCAAGTGAGTGTGATGCTGATTGTCCTCACTTGGAAAGAATAGCCAAAATTTAAATTCTAAATAGATTTTCAGAGTCTAGACTGGAACAGCTGTAGTTAAAATCCTGGAAGCATGGATCTGTGGCAAGACCCAATATTAGGCATAAGAGACAACTGTAGCATTTAACTGTGTTTTTCTCATGTTATGGATGAGTCTGTTCAGTTCCCAACTCCAATTCCTGGAGAAAGTTAATATATTTATGCTGATATTCTCAAATCCAGTTTGGAATCTAACTAAATTATGACTCAGATAAAGGTTTTCCTTATTTTCCTGGAAGAGAGAAAAGACACTAATGGAGCTCGTTTGCCAAAAGAAAACTTTCTAAAATTGTCAACAGATTTTAGAATCAGTGCCACATTTTTGGTTGAAAATCCTGGCACCATTTTTCAATCTGTGGTTTAAAAACATTTTTTAATATATTCTTCCATCTGGTTTAGACACAGTATAATAACTATAGACTTGTGAAAAGGCAAGAGGAGGAAGCTTTTTTTTTTTTTTTTAAATTTAGGAATCACACATGCAGGAAAAAATAAATGTGCTTTTAAGCGTCCCATTTTCATCCTGATGTATTAGGACAGATTGTATCTGATTGTATCTGTACAGCAAACAGGTCACAGGATTTTCTTAGAGAGTATTTATAAAGTGAAAGGAAGGGGCCTTTGTGCCACAAAGCCAAGCTTTGATTAAATCTACATAAAATGTTTATCACAGCTTATCTTTTACTGCACGCACTTTTATCACTTGCCATTATTTGTAAGGTTTTATATCATGTTTGCATCCTGCAGCTTCAGCCCAGCTAGAAATGCTCTTCCTCCCCCACCACGGGCTCTGCTCAAACGCAACATGAGACGTTCCCTTGAAGAGCTCCAAGTATAAACAGATGAGGCAGATGATTGGTGGGAAGAAAAGCTGACCCAGAAAATTGTTAACAATGCCTCGAAACCTGTGAGGAGAGCTCCTATCTCCTACATCTGGAACAATACACGTGGGGTGCCTCGCTGGGATTCAGCCTCTCGTAGGCACCAACCCACCTGCAAATGCCAACAGCATTCCACTGGGGGACAAAAACCTCTATAATCTGTTTAAAAATTATTTTCCTGATATAGTTATTTACTTGCTGGTATCTGTGTTAGCCCACCTGCAGCAAAACTGCATTTTGATCTGAAAAAAAAGATATATATAGCAGTAATAACGTGCTGAGGACTTGCTGTTGTTTTCAGTAATAACAAAAAGGTCAGGCTTGAAAGCCCACGGCTACTGTTACTGTATTTCTAAGCTAAATGTGCTTTTTATTTTACATACATTCACAAAAAGAACACAAAGCAGGAGCTGAATTATCACAGAAGAAGAATAAAAAGTAGAATTTGAGCCCTTCACAGCCAAGCTGTTCTGCTCCTGCAAGGAATATACAACCAAAGGCCCATCTCCTCTCCAGATGTCCATCTTTCCTTGCACTTAATTCTGGTCACACTGATGCCTGAACCAGAAATAAGGGAAAGGGAAAATGAAAACAACTGTTATGCCTCCCTCCCATGAAGAACATCCTGGGGGGTACGAGGAGATAAAGAGGGCCCCACACTCTGTATGAAAATCATGTAAGGAGCCAGCTGCACGTAAAATCCTTTCCAAAAGTTGGCAAAAGTCCATTTCTATAAATGCTTTCTGAAGATCAGATGAGGGATATGCTACCAGACCCAGAAAAAACAAATATGGTCAACTCTCTTCTCCCTTACTGTTACACCAGAAAATCTCCAACTATGGTACAGAACACTCCTGCAAAGGCACAGATTCAAGCTGAGTAGCTCATTTTCATTGCTTTTGAAATTTTAAATCAGCTTCTAAAACTTTAAAGGTTCGAACAAACAACAAACCAAAATGAAAAAGCACACCACCACCAAAAAAAACCAAACAAAACAACCAACCAAAAAAACACCCAAACTTTTGGGTTTTATTAATAAAACACAAGAAATATATGAAAGTGTCATGGTTTTCCATATAGCGATGCTAAAAAAAATGCTGGAAGAGAAACAAACTTCACGTGAAACTTTATCTGTGAAAGTTTTTGAGGAGGGATGAAGAAATGGCCACTTGGAGGGGGATCTGGACACTGAAGATGTTGGCTGATTGATTTTGCTTTGAACCAGCCAGAACACCCAAGAACCAATTTATTGCTCGTTACACGGAGCTGAAGGTTTGTGCTCAGCTCTGCACGGGCTGTTTCAGGGAGCCCCGAGGCTGCAAAGTGATGCTGGCACCCCGGGAAGGTGCCTAACCCAGCTGAAAATGGGCTCTCTTTTCGTACCCAGACGTGTTCAATTTGCCAGGCTGGGTGTTTCTGGGTGGTTTTTCTCTTTGCAAAGGCCTCAGGGATTTCCATAGCCAACAACTGCTCTTCTGCAGGTCCAAAGTCCAGAGCAGCATTTCACTGTAACAGGAAAAGCAGCGCTCTCGTTCTGCTAAGGAGAGGCCAAATGCTGACCTGCACCACATCCCAGAACCAGGCACATCTTTCCTTTCTGGCTCAGCACCCAGCAGATCTAGTCCCAGCTGCAGGGAGCCCAGCTCACCTCCTCTCCTCCCCACAAAATTCAAATCTGCTCCTGCACGTTTCTCAATGGGGTTTCCCCACATCCTTGAGGAACAGGAGCTGCTTAGAGGGTGGACCACGGTCTCAGTGAACCTGAGAGGTGAAACCCAGCCCAGCTGTCTGGAGGGTGGCCAGGCAGGCTGGGTGACAGCAGCATCTGTGAAGAGACATCACCAGTGTCCCCCAGGCAGGCTGGGTGACAGCATCTGTCAAGAGACACCACCAGTGTCCTCTCCTTGCCTGACAACCCTGACAAAGAACTGGCCTCAAATCAATCCCATCCCTTGTGGCGTCCAGGGACTCCCTCACGCACCCTCCAGGAAAGGGGAAATCCCTCCCTCAAAGGAAGCTGAACCTTGAGCCTGTGTTGCAGGACTGGCTCTGTAACTCTTCTACAGAGCTGGCTCGTTCTGGTGGCCATGTCCTGTAGGTACAGAGCTGTCAAATATTGGATTGCCAAATTCCTGCCGAGCCTCTTTACCTAAGTGAGTTCTCTTAGGACAGCATTGAAGAACTGCTATTTATTAATTTGGATACCAGCCCCTGAAGTGCTGTTGCAGCAATTACATTTGCGGGCTTTTTTTATTTTAAATGAAATCCACATATTGTTATTACTGGCTAGTTAGGCAAAGTTCAATTTTTGCTACAGGAAGCTCAATGTAGCCCTCTTCGAATAACCCATCACACGTGTGGCTCTTACAGTGCATCTGAGAAGTACCACATCTGGGGTTATTCTGGACCAACAACAAGAATATACATAGAAGCCTTAAAAAAAACCCCAAAACAAAAAAGACATGCCAACCATCCTTGTCATTTTTTACGTCCCAGTTTGGACATTCCACAGCTGCATTCATTAGGAAGTATGGCAGAGGGAGATGGAGACGGAGTGTTGCAGAACCCATGGCATCTGAATCTCCCAAGTCATAACCTCACAGAATGATTTACTCTTCTTTTTGCAGAAGAGCTCTAAAAAGGGACAACATCAATATGAAGATCAACCTAGAAGTGTTCATCACTTCACGGCCCACTCACATTTTTTCAATTTAGCTGAGATACTCAGCTATCTCTCACTGCATAATAAAATCTGCTGTCACACCAAGGTGTTTAGGACAGTGCAAGATTCCCCTCTCCTAATACCCTGTGACATGTGTTACAACTACTAAGATTTTAAATCATCTACGCTTAAAGAAACGGATCTGCCAATTACTGCTTCCTGCAGATGGCTCTCATTCCAATTCAATTTCACTCACATAAAAGTAATTACTGATACCTTTTCAGGCATCATCATATTAATAAACGTGTGAAGGAGGAGACAAGTTTTATTAAGGATCCAGTTTTATTATTTCAAAAATATTTCTTGTTATTCTAACTCTGGTTAGGAAGCCTTGACAGCTCCCTGGAGCTAATTGATTAATAATCATTGCCAACTGCATTTTAAATTTTAATTTTGGCTTTGGCTGACTAGTCTAAATGATTCCCTAGAGCTACGAAACTCCTCACCACTACTACAAGTATTTGGGCCCTGGATGAATAGTTTGAATGTGTTTGAGGAAGTGAGTTGTGGCGTTAATTCTCCCAGATATGAAATTTATGACACTGAGAAAACATAAAAACTCCCTTTTGCGTTTCTGCCGTGTCAAGAACCTGGTCTGAATGGAAGAAGATGGGTGAGCACAAAATACCTTTTCTCAAAGCCAGAAGGAGGGTCAAGGATGGGATGCCTGGGCTCAGAGCCAGGAGTGAGGCAAGGAGTTTGGAGAGCCAGGGGAGAGCAGACTTCAGAAGCCGGGAGAAAAAGCTGTGCCTCACACTCCCTCAACACAACCTCACCACAAATGAAATATTCCCAAAATCAAGTAAATAACCCCTGCCATCTGCTTTTAGTTAAAAAATATCAGGAGGTATTTTTGTTGTAATACTTATATGTGAAATGGATTCTTTTAATTATTCTGGTTTTATTTGACCTGAACAGTGCCAAATTCTCCCCCAAGACAAACGGAAAAGATCAAAGTGCTCGTGTGAGGTTTCGAGTACTGCAGTGAGGATTGAAGATGTCTCCTCACTGTCAGGATCCAGTCCTGAAGCAGACTGGTCTGTTATTAAAGACTTCTGAATCTCCCTAATACATCTCACAAGGTTTCTGAAAGAAGTATCAGATGATATAATATATTAAAGCTGCTTAATTATTCAATTAGATGCAATCTCTTTTGTATAATACTATGGAAAGATGAAAGCCAGATCTCAGCGATAAATATCTAATGGCTACATTTAATAAACCGTTAAGAAAATTCATTTATACTAAATTTTATTTTACTGGAAATGAGTTTTTTAAAAAGGAGAGATTAAATTTTCTTAACCAGGTTTGGAAATCAAGATGTTATTTTACGGGAAAGAGAATCAGACAAAGAAACCTTAACTATTTTTACCCGAGTATTCAAGGATTTAATATGTGTAATCTAGTTTTCCTCATCTGAGGAAGCACTTTACAGTAATTAACAGTAGTTAATTACTGCTGATACAACTTATAGTCGTGACAACTTATATGTGAAAAATTATGAGAAGTTTTAACCATCCTGTTGATACAATTATCAGTAAATAAAAGCACACTAAATTTTGGAAAAAAAACCCCAACAATTCACCAAGAATGCACTGGAAGCCTCCTCAGGCATGGAAGTCATCTTAAGTGGCACCATACATCCATGGCAAACCTGGAAATTTTGATTCCTAGTTTTATCAGCAGCAGTGAAGAGGAATAAAGCTGCTCTGATCAATACAAGGAAGGACACCCCAACCACGGAACACAGAAACATCTCCCAGGATAGCTATGGAAAGCTTTGGAATATGAATCCATTAACCCTGCATGCCCATCAGAGACTGGTGGCCTTCAGGACTGCCTTGAGATGCTGCTACAGAACAAAATCCATGCAAAGTTCACTTTCAAAAGAAGGAATTGAGAAAAATCCTGCAGGTCTCTTGGGAGCAGACATTGGTATGGGGCCAAAGAAAACACAGCCTGTGCTCAGATGAGAAGAAGGTTATGTCGACTTTCCCTCATGCCACTTGCCTGAAAGGAGACCTTTGGACAGTACAGGGACTTTGGTGAGTCACAAACTTCATCACTGCTTAATTTATCACTTGAAAAATGGGGTAATATAACACTTTCTTCAAAGCTGTCATAACGAGAGTAAATAAATCAGTGTCAAAATACTTCTCATTTATTTATCAAAACACAGTTGTGATATGCTATCAGGAAAGGTGTTATGGAAAAGCAAATTATCATTACCATGGTGGGGAGAAGATAGAGACAGTATGGTTTTAAAAAAACATATAAAAATCCCCTTAAAGATGGGGCTGAGCAGTCAGGTATTTTTCAGTTGATCCTGTAAATGATAGATGTCAGATGAAAGGATTTGTGAATTCATGTTAATGATGTTATTAAATACAGTATTTCCATATGAGACTGTTTGAACAAAATGCCCGAGTAAATATTTTGACAGCTTTGTTTCACACTGAAAAAATGGTGGAAGTGCAAAGAGACAGAAGGCTCCAAAGTAAATCACTCTGCAGCTTTTACTGAAATATGCTTTGAGAGGTGTACTTGTGACCTTCCATAAAATTAATTCCAAGATTTAGAAAGACAAATAATTTGATTTAGAGCCATAAAGCGGGATTAGAGTTCCCTATTCCATTTTTCTTTTTTTGTTAAATTTAGTGACCATTTATGGTTATGGAAATTAGAAAAGAAATCTCTTTCCTCTGCATAAACTAAATAGACAATGAGCAGATTCTGAAAGATGGAACAGCTACTGACTCTGACTGAGGGAAATTTAGCATGGACCTGAGCTTCCCTTGCTTCCTCCACTCAAGCCATATATTAGTGCTAATCAAAGGGGTAAGAAAACTACTCCAAAACCATTCCCTACAGGAAGTAGTTTATGCATTTATAATGCGTATAATAATCATTAATATTTATAATATTAATAGCTAAACCATGAAAGGTTTGGTTCAGGAAGGTTGTGTTAGTCCAGCTGCTTTTCCAAAGCTCAGTTGAATGAGTTGCATCATAAGCATTTAACAATTTGGCTGGAAAATCATGCAATCATTGATGTTTCTACAACTTCTGAATGAGTTGGAAATACCACAGAAATACTTGCAACATCTCGGAATTTCCAGGTATAACTAAGCTTAAAAGTCTTAGACCCCGACATATCAGAATCCCCCAAACACCTATCTTGTCTCTAGAAACCAGAGCTGCTTATCCAACAAGCTGGAAATGGCAAAATACATCCAAAAATATTTGTAAGTACCTAGGATCTTCACAATCCAATCCACGACTATGGAGAGGACTTGCTAGAAATTATTAGACTGAAATAATTTTACAAAGTAATTCTATCCATCTGGAGCATTTCCAGGATAGTATTACAGATACCCAGAATATATTGCTAAGGTTTGTTTTCTTCCCAGAAATTCTTGGTAAAAATAGCTAAGATTGGCCCTGAGCCACTTCAAAGGGGTTTTTTTGTTGTTGTTCTTTCTTTTGGTTGCTGTTTTTAGAATTGTGTAGTAAATGATACTATTATTTGTCAGCATTACCTTGAGCTGACAAGTTTATCTTCAGCAGCAGCTCAAGAAGCCTCGGCGCCCGCTCTGGCTCTGGAAGTGGTGTCACTTATAAATCAGCACCAAGCAGTGCCTGAGCTCTGCAGAGAGCCACAACTTCTTCATTCAGCCTCATCTGAGTGTTAACCTGGTTATTCAGTTTCCAGACCCAAGCATTCCTGCACAGGAACCTTCCTCTGTTCAGTGCCAGTGCTGGCATCTCTTTAACCATCTGCATTGCAAAATTGGATTTGAGTGGAAGAGCAGAAGACCTTCTTTTTTGGTGTGCACTCTTCACACAAAGTCTGGCTCGCTCACTCTGGATAGCTGCAATATTTATAAGTGGAAAAAGACCAGAGATATAGATAAGGAACAGTAACCTGCATGATCTCACTAAATTAAGAGTAAGATATTCATGTGCTTCTTGCGAAGCAGTGAAATTGTTGTATTAGAACCATAAAAAGCAGCTAACCCAGCAAGAAGTTAATAACAGTTTAGAAGCAATTTCTGCACAATCTGACATCCTGTGGATGTCATGTGGGGGTTAGAAAAACACTGGCATGTCTCCAACACATCTCTACATATCACTTGCCATCAAGATACAGAAAAGTGAATCCAGAAGTCAATGACTCTATCACAGGGAATGAAAATCATCGACTCAGGCTGCCACCAGACATCTTGATTAAACAGGCAGAAGCTGTATGGTGCTGTTACTGAGAGCGTAATGTGACAGTCACAGAATCCTAAATGCACAGTTTGAATAATCAGATGGTAATGAGAACACCAACACCTGGAAATGGGTATCATAAAGCCAACTCTGAAACAGGAGCGTGTCTGACTTGCTGCAGCCAGGCTGAAGCAGGATGAGAAACCCTGAAAAATGTATCATGGCTATAGTGGCATGTTCATGCCAACACTGTCATTAACACAAAACTCAGTAATAGTTTGAGGGGCAAAAAGAAAGGAAAATGCTCTTATTGTTCAGAAAATTCAGTGTGAAATCTCAGCATTCTATGGCTCAAAGATGAATCCAATGCTGTTGCCCACAAAACAAAGCCAGAGTGACAGGGAGCAGGGAGGAATCACAGACCCTGCGAGCTGTGTGGAGCTGGAAGGCAGCTCCAGTAAAATCACATTTGTTTCCAGGTGTGGCATTTCCAGAAGGATCACAGGCACAGGAGTTCAAAGAAGAGCACGAGAGCACATCAGGGTCTGGAAGGAGCAGGAGCAGATGAAGCATCATGGATGTGCTGCTTCACCAGAGGGGCAGTGAGATTGAAAAACCCAACACAAGCAGGATGTAAACACCAGGGTGGGAAAAATTATTTACAAACTGTGGGGCAATACTGTGATTTAAAAAACCTTGCTTAATAACAGGTCCAACACAGCAGGACAATTTTTCTGTTTCATATACCCTAGCAGCAAGCTTTCTCTTCTACAGAAGATAATCTGCTTGAGCACGATAAGAGAACAGCTCTGAGCAGCACAAATCTGTGCAGTGAATACGCCCCCTCCACCTACCCTCACCAGAATAACTGCTGGCTTACCGGCACCCTAAAAATAGGAAAGGTGTGGGCATTGCAACAGAGGGCTTTGTGGAGCTCGTGAGTAACGTCAGGGCTGCTAGGGAACTGCAAACAAACTGGGGTGGCTTCATCAGATGCCACTGAATGTAGCTGAAGTTACACAAGGGAGTGTAGGATAATGATAAGGTAACTCACTCTCAGCAAGCTGAGACTCCTTTGCCACAAACACAGACAGTGGCTGCCTGGAAAATGAGGAAGATCTGCCCAACCATTAACATCAAATGGAAAACTAGCAGCTTTACAGACACTCTGATTTAGGTCAAGCAGAGGAATCCCACTCAGAGGCAGGTCAGGCCCTGGTAGAAATTCAAAGTCAAGCAATATAGAAACTTGGAGAAGTGCTAAAACAAATTCACTGATCTCTAGAGTATTAGGAAAAGTGCAAGTCTTTGAAATCAGATAGCAGCAAGTGCCTGCCCCAGTTCATATAAAACAGAACAACCCCAAATGCAAATTTATCCTGTACCTGACTCTGGATTCATGAGGCTTCTTACGGAACTAATGATACGACAAAATGACTAAAAGCATGTAGGAATAGATTAATTACATCCATAGTTAATGCTTGCCCCAGAACCTTTAAAAAATAGCCCTGGGATTATTAAAGCAAAACTATTCCCCTTCAGTATTCCCCTAATATTTGAGGAAATGATGCTCTTTCAAGACACCTTAAAGCCCCAGTTGTTGAAGGTAATTCAGGAATGCTGCTGTGTCTAATTACAACGGTTTCTCTTAAGTTCACACACCATTTTTGTTACTGGCTAATTGAGATCCATCACTTGAGCAGTTCTCCAATATTTTATGAAATTCAAGGTACCTGATGAGCTTAGATACATGCTGCACCTTCCAATCAGGAAGGAAACTCCATCTCCATCTTGGAGAGTGGGGGAAGGAGAAATGCCATTAATGCTAATGTTAGTTGCTATCCAACCCAAAGAGTCAGTCTCTGGAAGGAAAAAAAACCCTGTGTATGTTTAGATTTCTAGTACATCAGTTACTCTTAATATCTAAAAGCTTAAGCTGTTGATGGTGAAACATCAACACCAGTGCCAAGTTTGAAATTAATACCAATTTAGGCCAGCAGCAATGAGAATGACTTACATTCAGAATCAAGCATCAAAAGGCATCACTGACCGTGGCTAAAAAAGTAACCTGTGAGAAGTAAAACAACTTCAAAACATCATGAAGAAAGGAAATCATCAACAAAGGAAACTAAATGTGACACAAGCCCACTTCAAGGTACTTTAAAATTAGAAACTGGTTTTCAACATCAATGAGCACGGTTGTGTTTGTGCAGAAGCTCCTCCAGCAGAGTCACCTGCCCCCGATGGGGCTGGAGGAATGGGTTTGTGATTTCCTGAAGGGTCACCATCACCTGAGCTCTTTGCCCACAAATCTCAAATGTTGCTGCTCACTTTATAGCCCAGCACAAGTCTCTCCTTGCTCCTTCAAAAATCAGAAACTTCTGAGTGAACACTAATCCAACTCTTGATTCCCTTCTCCAGATGGCCTCTACTCCAGAAGGACTAAAAACCTGATATACTTTCTACATGTTATTTCTATTTCTACACCTATATAACTTATGACATATATTAAAAAATATCAAACTATAAAAATAAATGCTTCCAGCAACACCCCTCAGATTTCTGTATTCTCTGAAAGGAAGAACAACATTTCAGCTTTAAAATCTCCCAGGCTTGGCGCTGTTTGTAATAAAGTTTGACTGAGGAGCAGGATGTGTTTCCATTGTGCAAACCCAGCAGATAAACAACTGCCCTGGGCTGTCCAGGGCTGTCAGCAGTGCTGCCACCACACTCAGCAAAAACCACTTTGGGATCTGCAGAGTCAGACCATTTCCCCACACCATGGGAAATTCTGCCTGTCTCTCACTTTCGTGTTTCTGTAACTCGCCCTTGGTTTGTATTATTCTAAAAGCATTTTTTTACTTTAAAGAAATCTCTGACAGTCTCTGACTCTTGCCTGAATTCAAATTAGACATGAGAAAAATAAGATCTATATAAAGAAAAGTGACATATACTACCAGTAAGGCATAAATAATTTTTAAAAAAATTGTACTTCAGCACCCTGTTTTTTAAATTTTAGCACATGATAAACAGTATTGCAAGGCTTAGGTAATTCACAGCACACATCCAGATAATATTATCTATTATTTCTACTTCAGATGGTACCAGTCTTGTAATTTCACATTTTTTTAGTGAGGTCTTTTCAGATCTCTCTCTGTTCCTTTGATGGGTGATGGAGAAATCCATATGTGCAGATCCATACGGCAATGAACTTTCCAAGCCAAACACAGGAACAGCAGCTTCTAGGAGAGGGTGGCTTGCCAAGACAAACAAGTTCTGCCAACATTTTAACACCACAGAAGGTCAGTCAGGTTATAATTAAACCTAATTACCATTCTCAAGAATTGCAACATCTTTTCACTTGAAGCCACCTAATACTCAGAAAAGGATGAAATTTTTATTCTAGATTTTCCAAGAATCACAGTAATGAGACAATCTAACATTCCCTTTAAATCTGAATCATCACTTACCATCATAAAGAAACAAGGCATTTCATCATTAAAAGGAAGAGATTTGAGCACTTTATTTAGCCACTAATACTTCCTCTCTCCTGCTTTCCCCTATTCCTCTGCAGTAATTGTACAGGGTTTTTTTCCCTTCTGTTCAGTACCACTCTGGGGTTTTTCCATTATTTCACTTTTTTTTTTCCTTTTCAGAGTTTTATAACCTTTCTGCTTCAGCTCCCTACTTTTAATCCTCTCTGTATCTCCAGATCTTCCTGTGCTCCCTGGGCAAGCTGGGGATTTGACAGCAGTAAATTTTCTCTGCCAACTGCTGCCTTGGAAGAGGAACTGTGCTGGGAACCACCTGAACTCATCTCAGCGAGGAAAAGATGAGATAAAAATTGGTGAAGCAAAGACTTTTTTTCTCTAACCCCTTTCCTTTTCACACAGGAGAGAGGGGGGAAGAAAACCAGGGGACATTTGGCTGCTTTTCCTCCATCAGGAGTGCAAACCTGGTCATGCTCATGGCCTCGTTCAAATGAGCCAGGAGCTGATAATCCTGGGCTGTCAAAGTCACCCAGCTCACAGGGGAGACCCTTCAGCTCCTCATGGACAGCAGCTGGGGGCTGCAGTTTGAGCTGGCATCAGCTTCTGTTGCATGGTGAAAAAAGCCTCTCTCAGCTAGAATGGCCTTCCCATAAAATGATAATTTGATCCCTCCAGAGACTGGAAAGCATCAAGGACCATTTGCTTTTAGACTCAAATAACAAACTGAAGACAGTTTGTAGCACACTGTGCCAGCAGTGGGGACCCCAGCAGAGGGAAACAGGTTGGCAGTGCTGCCAGAGAGAGCCAGTGCCTCGATGCAGCCCTTGGAATGCAGCTCCAGTGCTGCTCTGAAAGCACCAGGAAGAGCAGGATGCAGGGAGCAGCCCTGCCCAGCACACTGTGTGCCTTATTCCCTCCCATCAATGCTCTCTTCATGAACTCCCCTCGACTGACAGCATGAGGCACAGCTTTGTGAAAGTCACCTCGTGCAGCTGTGCTCTCCCACTGCAAACAGCCCCTCAATTAATAAAAATGACAGTTCCAGTTATCATATGGTACATCGAGCTCCACCTGTCCTACAGGAGATTCACATGGCATCAGGGAGCTCAGATGCCACCTCACTTACCCACACTTATGTCATGGAAGGCTTTTATTGTGGGTGGGGAAAACACAAATCCACAGCACTCTTTTGTTTCCTTCCAATTATATTAATCTCTCGCATCTATAAGATTTACTTATCCTCCCACAGATTATTGAGGCCTGTAGCCCTGCAAAAGGACTGAAATCCTTCACCCACTGAACATGCTGGAGAGCTTGCAATGGGTTTGCAGAACCTGGATTTCTGTTCCCCTTCCCCAGCTGATACATTACTTCTCTGATTCATTTAAATCCAGTTATTTCTTTTGCAGTCTTACTGGGTTGAAAAAACGTCTGAGGTGTGAAAGGACTAAGCTGGTTTTTTACAATTTACAATGGTGCAAGATGCTCTGGGCACATTTGGGGCTAGAATGGTGACTATGGTTATGTTTGCTTGGCAGTTCAACATCTTATGACTACCCCTGTTAAGTCTACAAAATTCAAATTGTTGCTGAAATAATCCCTCACAACCTTTTGCTGCACATACAGCCCACAGACTCTGTATTACAAGACCAAACGACAGAGCTGGTTTTCTATTTCAAGGTAATTTGGTACAGGTTAAGTGAAACTCTAGAATCAAATCAGTTCAAATATTAGTTTCAATATAATTTCATATTATTCCATATAGCAAGGCAAAAATCTATACAGGTAACAGTGGAATAACAAGCAAAACCCCACAGCTTGTTCCTTTACTTTCCAAACCTGAAATCCATTATCTGGAGATCCACCACTTACCAGAGCACACATACCAGAGCACAGGCTGAGCAGATGGTTCAAAGCTAACTGTCAATCCATTTGCAGTTCAAAACAGCGGTGAACTGCTCCAGCTGTTTTCCAGATCAAAAATATTATTGTCATTTTGCTATCGCTGCATGCTGAGGGTTATGTAACAAAAATGCACATGTCCCTCTGCCTGGAATGCAATTAATTTCCTCCCTCCCCACTGCGAGTGGTAAGTAACAATTCAGACAGTCTGGATGCTTCGGTTTTGAGCAAGGGCAGGGATGCAACCCTGGAATTATTCTGCGTGGTAACCCACTATTTGTAACATGCCAGTCTCCTGGAGGTCTTACAGCCAGGGTGTATTTTGCAGTTTGGAAAATAATAAACATTATCTTCCTGTTTATACACGGCCTTTTACTGTCTGTGGGGTAACCTGAGTGCTTCTCAGTTCTTCAGTTCAACCATAGACTCTGCTTTCTGCTGGAATTTTAAGTCTTCTAGTAAGTGTGCTAACTGGATGAAGTGATTGCTTCCAGTCTGAAATCAGCCACTATATTGCTGTACACTTTGGTATGCAAAAATCAGGCACTGTACACTTATTAACTTTAAAATAGTGGCAAAATCCCGTCTTAATCTACAAATATCCAAACATTCTGCAGGTGGTTAAATTCAGACTCCATAATGCTTAACTACTCCATGGAATTTGCTTATATAAAGAGAACAACTGGAAGTCCTTTGCCTAGAACAGCACATTCAAGAAACAAAACTCATTTTCTCAATGCAACCTTTTTTGCAAAGTGCCTTTCATCTCTGTAAGTGCAGCTAAGCCCGTGATATTTATATAACAACCAGAAGATCTTCAGGACAGGAGCTGCCTTTCTATAAAATATTTGCACCATACTTAACTTCTCTCTGCTGTTGCTGCAATAGAAGTACAATGGGGTGATCAGCTGTCCTCCAGGGTGTCAACTGAGATGAAACATTAACTAAGTACTTAACTGCAGCAATTTCCTTTAATGTGTTATTGCTTGGTACAGCTTGTTCTGGGTTACTGGTTTACAGCTTACCTCAGTAGGGAGCACCTGCAGTGGTTTTACTGCTCTTACCTGGTTAAATAGGCCAGGGCCCGCTCAGATCCCGATGGCTTTTTGGGCTCCACCTTTTTAATGGAGATTCCAGCTTCCCTCATCAGCTGTCTCTCCTTCTTCTTGCGCTCTTTCTTTAATTTTCTTTCCAGTTTTCTCTTTTCCTCTGGAGTAAGTTCTTCCTCTTCCTCTGCAATAAGCTCTTCCTCTTCTTTTGTAGCCTGAAATAATTAACATTTAGAATTTTATCTTTCTAAAGGAAAGTGAACAAAATATGCATAAATGTAATTAAAGGGCACAGGTAATATTTAAAACCAGAAGGTTTAGGTTTCGTATTTTTGCTGTTCACTGTACTTCCATCACCTCTCTGCTCTGCCCAACTCCCAGAACTGCAAATGCTGCACTCACAGAGATCTGTCAAACTGCCCTCTAGAGATGATGATCCTGCTCTGGGCACTACAGGAACCTGAGCACCTTCCACCAATGTATTAAACATCATTTCTAACATTTCTTGTGCTGTTTGTTCTCCCACACTCAGACCTGAGGAGGGTGTGTGAAGAGCAGAGGCTGTTTCATAGCGGATGGAGGGTTTGGATGTTTATTCAGCACACACACATTTCAGTGGGAGCCAAAGGGTTTCCTTGAGATGCTCAGTTTGTGTTTGTTGTGTAACCACACACTTCCCTGGACTGAGAAAACCTCTGTCTGCCATGCAGAGGCTTCATCTCGATTATGCCCAGGGCACCTTCACCCCAGACCTCTTGGAGATCCTTTGGCAATCTTGAGGAAACATATGCACAATCTTCAATAAACACATACAGATACACATCTCACAAAGGCTGACATTTCTTTAGGTTTGCAGACAGAACAGTTAATTATTCACATCTAAAACCATATTACCATAAATCTATGCATCAGTCTATCCCAAATGAAAATAAATATTTCACGTACAGATGAAGAGCTTTAAATAGTTTATCTGACCATAAACACTGAGTTTATCCTGGAAAATCCAGTGTGAGATCACATTATGTGGAAATAAAATGCTATTCCATGGCAAGATGAGATTCACTCCAGGCATTCCTAGATGTGTGAGGGAGGTACTCCCCAGGTAAGGTCCTCTGCTAGAGCCTGGGACACCCATGGAGGCCAACTGGCTGAGAAAAAAATACTCTTCCTCCTCTCTCTGCTCCTCCCTCACCTGTTCAAGAAACCTGTAACTGAAACCTGAATGCACCAGATCAACTGCTTTATGGCAAGATTGGTTAAAACCACTGTGTAAGTTCACAAATCCTCAGTGTTACATCCATTTGTGTCAGTCGAGTGCTTTCAAACACAAATCCGGACACAGAGCTAAATAAGGTTATTCTTGCTGACATCCAACCAAAGAATGTTAAACAAGACAATACCTGAACACAACCTTATTTGCCAAAGACACCTGCTGGGCTCTAAACATTTGTTCAGTGTCAATTCACCTATCATCTGAGCTTACTCTGACTCATCTTTTCAACTTGGTGTTTTCATAGACCAAAGAAAGGTTAAGAAAGCAGAAATCAGAACAAATGGAAGTAGGACACTAAAGAGGAGTTGCTTTTTCTTGTTTAAAATACCTTTTTAGCTACTTTTATGAAAAAGCCAGCATTCATTGCAAACACATGCAAAAAAGCAACATATGTTGCATTTGTATAGATTTTATAGTTCACGCTGAGAACAAAATAATATTTAGGGTGAAGGTAGAATTGAATTGTTACACAGGAAACAACGTTTTCATTTGAAAAGCCACCCTGGTACTTACTAAAATAACAATCCAGCCACACAAAGCCCTGGAAAACACTGAGGGTGGTCATTTATAAAGTGTTTGTAAAAGATTACTACAGCAGCTGTCCAACAGACGACACACTACAGTTAATCTTCTTTTAAAAATAATGTAATGAATTTGTTTACTTTTCTGTGAGCCATGAAGCTTTCAAATAAAAGTGACTGTGGCACATCATTAGAGCCAGTCTGATAAAGAGGTCTCTGCTTCTTCATACTTACAGTAAATGCATATCTCGGTAACTCCCCTTCCCCCCACATTCCTCCCATTATCAAAAAGCTTTTTATCCTTCTCCCTGACCGCTCCATTAAAAACAAAACAAGTTGCTCCCTCCCTCTAGGTCCTACGTAAATACCGAGCCCTAACAACGTTTGTTTCCAGCGTGGATGGGCCATGGGCTGTCTGACACAGGAGTATTGTTCTCCTGCAGGGCTGTCCTGGCAGGAAAGAGTCGGGATTTACAGCTGGAGGTGCCTTCTGCTGGCCCACAGCATCACCCAGGGAAAGCTGGATACATCAGGCTTCTGCCTGGGACTCCCAGCACACAAACTGCCAAAGTCCTTACAACAGCTCAAACAGCTTCTCTGGTTCCAAATACACTTTTATCCATCCATGTCAACTTGGTTAATTTAGTAGGACAGGCCTCGGTCTGTCCTAGACTGGCTTTTAATTTGAAAACCTCAGGTTTTATGTGTTTCAGAAAATACCTACATTTGGTGGTACAGTCCCCACTGAAGCTGAGAGCGATTTTATCGCAATTTGTATTAAAAAATCCCTTTCCCCCAAACTTGGGACTTGAAAGAAAACAAAACCAAACCTTCCACTGGAGTTTAAATCCTAGCTGTATTTATTATTTATTAATCTATTGATGCACCTCTCCTTCCTTTAAATCAACAGCCTTAGTTTTTAATTTTGTTTTCCCCACACCATTAGTGTGACTGTTCTTCTGGAAGATGTCTGTGACCCATTTGGATTAAGAGTTTTAGTGTTATATCATTATTTAAACTAAAAAAACCTCAACCAACAGGACTTCATTGTTTTGAGGTCATAAATATTCCAGGTTGTCTCCTTCTATATTTATAAAGCGACATCACAATTTGTAGCGCCACAATTTAGCCTTAACTACAACATTGTAAAGTCCCTATTTGAGCATGTGAGACACTTGTTTATTGACATGATAAATTTAAACCACATGCACACAGAAAAACACAACACTTGCTTATTTGCAAAGCCTGCTGAGAGCTACCACACCACCTTGGGCTGTGGGCTCATTAGATCTCAATCTAAACAAGGTCAGGCCAGGTCAGCACACTTGAATGAATGACATTCAGAGGAGAGCCAGTGTTTTCTCGTGATTAAGGAGGTGGGAGTCTTCCACTTGGAAACTTTCCAGAAGGCCTGAAAAGGTGCTAAAAGGGATATTGCCACTGGATGCCTTTTTTTTTGAGCAAAAGCCAGACCCCCGAATCTTTCACGCTTATGGATCATAAAAGCCCACGTCAGCTTTGCACAGGCACGGAGATGTGAGCTCAGGCACCCTGGAGCAAATTCCCCAAGTTTGTATCACACCATGTCCATCTGCAGGCAAAGTGCTGAGTGCCAATACAGTGCCTTTCATCAATGCCAGCCCCCAACTTTCTGAACTGTGTGTAAATATAGCAAGATGCTCTAAATAGTCCAAGACATCTGACTCAAAATAGCTGGAGGCTTCAGCTGTGGCAGTTTTAGATGCCAGTTAAAGTTTTCCATCATTCTTTTTAATCTGGAAGTATTGCACGCATTTGAAATATTTCATAAATGATCTTCAGAAGCGAGCTTACAATCATAAACGGGGAGCCAGCTCACACAGGAGGGAAGCATTTAATACTATAAAGCAGTATATATACTATAAATACTATAAAGCTAAGCAATACAGAACAGAGAAAAGCAACTAGAACTGCAAGAGAAATCCACAGAACGAGGTACAGGTTCTCTTGAAGGTATCTGACCCCTTTTTTTGCTGCAACAAGAGTGGCAGAACCAAACAGCTGTAGTTTTTGAGGGTAGTTTTTGTATCTGCATAAAAGCTTGTGCTGCCAGGGGACTGTGAACTGCAATAGCTGAGCAAGCAGCACCAAGATGGGAACAACAGCACTAATAACAGCACGCTAATTGTGCTGTGCTTCCACAGAGCACTAAGTGCATTTTTAAATGTTTCCAGTCCTTGATGGCCTCACACTTAAGTAGAACTGAAGACATCTCCTAAAGACTTCTGTTCTTCCTTCTGACTCGTCACTGCTTCAAAATTCCCACATTTGCATCCCTGGTTGTCCAGTGCCAGCACAGAATAATGTTGACAGAGTCAGAAACTCTGAGGAATTGCCACAATGAACAAAATACTCATCTATTAAATTCTGCCTTTGGGATTCGTCTCTGTAGGTCTGAACTTCCTGCCTGATCAGGGTTTTGGCTTTGCTGCCAAACCTATAGAAGGAACCACAGACCAAGCCACAACACCAAATTCACTATTTATGAGAACCAGTGAATCCAGCTCCTCCAAAACCAATAGACTTTTATCCTTTTCTCCCAGCGTGGCACCACAAGTCGGTACAACAGCAAAGCAAGCAACAGCAGAAACTCAAAGGAATAAATAACAGTGACACACATATAAAAAGGGTGTCAAATTTTTGAACTCCAGAGAGTTCAAAACGGAGGGGAAATGGATTATATGGCTTATTTTATAGTAGGAGCATTGTATCGCCCTGTTTGTTCATGAAGCTCGTGTTATTTCATAACTTTTAACATGGAGAAATGTCAAAAGGGGCTTTGTTCACTGACCAAGAGCTACTGAAACATCACATAGTGGCTTCTGCTTAGGAGTAGCCTTTTGCCCCCCAAATGCCCCAGGAACGATATCAGCATGCAAAACGTCCTGTTTCTGCCTCACACAATGCATATGAGCCCAGATAAATAACTGGCCATCTGCCAGCCTAAAAACAAAAAGCGGAATCTATAAACACAGTTCAAAACCCACAGAGAAGAAAGGCTGGCAGACCCTTAGACACGAGGTTCATAAAAGAAAGATTGACAAATGATTTACTATCCAAGGCTGGCCAAAGAGCTGTGCTACAACTACAGCTAGAGAATTTGCATAAAACAGTTCATGGCCATACTGAATTTAAATAATTATTTACTACCATTTAGCATCCTACAAAAAGAACTATGACCAGAGAGGGCATATGAAATTTCATTACCATGCAGAAAGCAAATTTTTAATGAAAAGCAACATGTAGAAGTACTCCTTAAATAATGTCTGTGGCGCTTACAGAGGAAGACTTTTAGAAGTTATATACTGCTCAAAAAAAATATAACATTTTTCATAAAAGCTAGGTGTTTTTAGAATTTCAACTCCTCACAAGAAAAACACTGGCAATAATTTATATTAAGTTGACTTGGAAAGCCTTCTGTAGATTCAACCCAGGCAGAGAAGCCTCAAACAAGTTCTGCAGGAAACCAGATTTAAGTAAGAACAGCATTTTTATCTTTCTGCTCCAGGAAAGGATTCTTTTTGTGGTCATGTAAATGTTGTTGGTTTTTTGGGGTTTTTTTTATTTTAAAATGCCTCCTTGTGTATACAGCTATTGTATCTCAGGAACACAAGTGATCAGGTAGCACCCTAAACTTGCAGCTGTAATTTAGAATAGACGCACCTTGATGAGCTTGAAACCTGGTTTAATTTACAGCTGTGTGATCTTTGCACGTCTCAGATTTACAGCCAATTGTGAAGAGCACATAAAGTGTTATCATTAGCAATTGCTGAATAAGAAGAAATTGAACAATTTACAAAATTACGTGGAAGCATTTACAAGCACATAGAATACACAACTTAAAGAATGCAGCTTGTTGAATTCCACTTTATAGACTGCTTGCTCCTATAAAGTACATAGTCCTGTGCTGTGGCAGATTAAGTTCTAAGGCATAAATTAGGATCGTATTGTATTTCTCATTTTTCTCCACCAGTATCACAGCCCTGAGTACAACAGAAATACTCGAGACACCACCACAACTGCGGGCTCGGGGAATGCAGTTTTGCTTCATTTGCAACTACAGTGCAGCCAGGAATTTTCACATATTTGTTGAAGGATTTTGCTTACTCCCCTACTCTTAATTAAACCGTGTTAACCAATCAGGAGAACATGGAATTTAAAAAAAAAAAAAAAAAATAGAATCCCCTTGGAAATCATTTGTATCCACATCCCTGTGGCTTACACACAGCCCTTTTAACCCCTCCCCAGAAACGCAGAGGAATTTTAATAGAAGGAGCACGAGACTGTCGCAGCACTCGGCGCTTTCACTGCCACCAAAGTCGCCCCCTTTAGTGGTGCTGACAATTTCTTCCGAGGCTTAAAAAGGCTTTGGGCTGCGAGAGGAGGTAGAAGCAGAGCAGAGGCTGTTTTGAAATCCTTGCTGGAGAATTAGAAAAAAAATAAATAAACCAACCCCAAACCACGAGCTCCATCTCCTCCAATGAAAGAGGTACCACAGGGTGTAGGCAGGTTGCCAGGCGAGCTCGGCAGCGTGACCGCACTGCATTGAGTTTCTTTAATGAAAGCCAGGAAAGAACACATTACACAGTGTTTCTTCTGAGAGCCAGCGAGCCTCCAGTGATTGAAATCAATAAAAACAGTCGGCAAGGGGCCCAGTGGGGGAAGAGAGAATTCTCCACTACAGCATTCAGTTTGCTCTCCACTTTCTCCCTCCCCCTCTAAAGTTAAAACTCCGAAGAGCACCATGACAAGCTACTTCGCTTCCAGGGCTGGGAAGACGCTGGTGGGGATTTAAAGGAAGCGAGCGCTTTCCTTCGCCTCCCTGCCTTTGCTCTCCCCCCGGCACGAAGGAAATGAAAGGCTTGTTCGGAATTTGAATCCCGCCTGGAAAAACTTCATTGGACAAGTGCATCGTTCTGCATTTCAGGAAAGGGATGGATTTTACGGTCGGAGAATGCTAAAAGGTGAGAGGGGGAAGAAGAAAAGCAGGGATCTGATCCAGCCGGAGCCCACGAACACGGTAGGATGTCCAAGCCGGCGGAGGGGACCTCTGGAGCTGCGGGAAGGACTGCGAGCAAGTGTCTGAGACCATCCGCATCCTAAGGAACAGGGAACACGTGACGGACACGCCGAGCCAGGTAAGCAGAACCTGCTTTTGACCATCCTCTGTCCCGCGTCCCAGAGCCGAGAGACCCCCGCGCTGCAGCCCGCACAGTCTGCCCCACGTCCGCCCTCGTTAACCCCGGGCGACTTAACGCTAAGCTTGTCCCGTCTGAGAACCGTGTCAGGCCACTAATCCCCGCTGAACTATAAACCGGGCACAAAAGCCCTTTGTTTACCCGTTTTGTGTTGAATTTGCGAGCTGACAAGGTAGGACAGGGCCATTGCACGAGTCCAGCCCCCCCAGGAGCTGCCGCTCCACGCGGAGCAAGGGAACGCGGCTGACACCGCACGCTGGAGCTGCCTGCGATCGGAGAGAGCGCCACTAATGGATTTCTAATATGGTCCATATTTATCTATTTTATTTATGTATTTTAATCACCATAGCAGCCACATACAGAACATACTTGCACCAAGTTCCATGTGCTGCTCTGCACCACGATCACATGCACAGAGGGCTATGCTGATTGTTTTGTCAAAAAGAACTTTGCAATTAGTTGTTAACGCAGCCAAGGGGGATTTCTGGCACGTTGTGTAGGAACGACCGACACAGGTTTATGCAGCACGAGTATACTTGCCATTACCCTAATGCAAACAGGCTTTATCCCCAATAAACACGGGGAAGGCACACATAAGAGCTGTAGATCACAACACAGTTCTCAAGTTTTTGGCCAACTTCAGATGATTTATGTAGACCTCAGCGAGACACAGAGAGTGAAATCAAAGCCTGCCTTCTGCAAGGCAAGCAAAAATGATGATAGCTACATCTCTTCTCCAGCAGAGGCAGGAATTCAGTGGGACAGATAATAAATAGGTGCCTGTGGAGCAAGAGCAACAATGCTTGTCCCCCTCATGCTGGTCATCACTAGATGTTGACAGCAACACACATGCTCACTGCTGGAGAGAGCTGGGGAGGGATTGGATGCCTCCACTTCCACTTAAATGTTTCGGCACCTCTTTATCTCCAGCCTGGACGGTACAGAGTCTGGTTGGCTCTGAAGGTAGAGAGAAGAGACTTCCCAGCACCTCCTCCAGCTCAGTGCCAGCAGACAGAATGCATGAATTTAGTACAGCAAGTGCAGATGTCCATCTGCAGGTGCAGCGTTACTGTTTCCTTGAAAAACACACACTTTTAAAGGGTCATTTTGTTATTTTCACATCACAGAGAAATGGGTAACTCAACCACTTAAAGAATGACCCAGAGAACACCCTTATGACCAAAAGTAAAGGGCAGAAGTTGAAGCATGAACTGTTCTAATAAAGCTGTGAAAATAGCTGAGGCAGTATTTAAATAGTAAGAAGTTTCTAGACTAATTTATTAATCCAGTTTAGAACTCTTCACGCAAAGCAATCGCAAAATTATAGCTGAAGGTGTAATTAAAGAGCAATAATTTACAACAAAAAAATCAAAGTGATGATTCATAATAGAATAGGACTCTATATGAAGTTCTGGGCATACCCACAGACCCACAATTCATTTTGCAGAATCAGTTCTCTGTTTTGCCTCCCCTGCACAGATCCTTTGCAGAAATGACAGCACCTTCATAGCTCAGGAATCACAGCAATCATTCCCACACCAATCAACAAGTCTGCTTTGCACTGCTCTTGGAGCTAAATTTATCCTCATGCAGAGGAACTCATTAAAGTCTTTATTTAACATTTCAGACAAGGAAAGCTTAGGTGAGACTTACACAACACATATCACTTGTACTGACATTCTCAAGCTCAAGTGATATTCCTCCCCATTACTCCCTCAGCAAAAACATAAATATTATCTTTAAAATGTGGGATATTTTTGTTCCTAGTAATGCATTTTTCAGAAGCCAAGTGGCACGAGTGTCCACTCTTAATGGAGTATGTTCTTTTCAAACACACAACATAGAAAGAAATGTATTTTGTCAATCAGAAGTTGTGACCATACACAGATATTCTAGCAGTCATACCAGGGTTTTTCAGTCGTGTCAATGTTATTAAAGCAGATTCTATGCACAGTGACCCAATCCTCCAGACTCTGAAGGATGGAGATCTGGAATAATCCCATGTTGCTTTGATGAGTTGGGTACAACAAAAAAGAACTAATGGAACCAATTTCTCACATTTCTACCAGTCTTGGAGGTCCCATACCATTGGGAGTACTTTGTCCTCAACAATGAAACACATCTTTATCATAATCAAGAGTTCCTAATAATTCATGCCAGTTGTCCCCACAGCAACACTTGTTGGCAAAAGAGCTGTTTGAAAACAGTCCATAAGGTTTTGAAGCAGTCAGCAAAGCAGATGAAAGTATTTTAAATGTGGAAGGACAAACATTTTGTTTTAATCTCCCTATCTAAGTCCTTATGAAGAAAAAGATCCGGGATTATACAAAACAAGTTGAATGGCCATTCAAAAAATGCTGAAATTGAATAATAAAGGTGCCAACACCAGGGTCTGCTGAACACCTGTGTTAGGTGAAACAATATTCACGTCTGCAGTGGTGGAAAAAGAGCGTTGCCATCCCTTTCAAATGAACATGATCTGACACTTCTTGAATATGGTAAAGCCTCAAGGTGTCTCCTTCCCTATTTATACCAGTGGCTCATGTTCACAGTGCTGGATTCACTCCGCAGAGTATATTTAGTTTGCTCAGTCTCAAATTGACAGCTTCTCTGAAATGTATCCATTCTGACTTAAAAATGGAACATAATTAACATACAGCTGGAGAAGGTACATTTTTGCCGTTTATGGGAAAGACTAGTGAAGCTGAACACTAAAGATTAAGTAGAAAATAAATGGTTATTGATCCCTAGGAAAGGTGGCTTTCCTTACAATTCGAACGGGAATCCTCATATTTAACTTAGGAAAGACATATTTGTTAAAAACAACAAGGTCATCAAAGCCTATAAAAAACTTCCTATGTCCTTACCAACAAGTTGTCACTGTGTTCAGCTGCAGAGTTAACAGGATGTACAGCTACAGGGAATGAATGTCCTGGGATATATACACTGTACTCTGAAACATTACGTTATTTTCCCAGACCTCAACAAAACTTTTATTCATTAGGTCCTTATTAAATAAAACCAGCACCATTTGTAGTCAGCTATACCAAGATCTTCTTCAAAATCTAGCTAAATATTCCAGAATGTGTTTCATCCGTACCTACATTTATATACCCTCAGCTGCACATGCACACATAGGCAGGAACACGCAACTTTCAATTTGTGACGAACAAGACCCAAGAGAAGACACTCAAGAAAACGGAGTGGGCAGGATTCATTTCTTTAGCAGAATGTGATCATTTCATGATTCAATCAGCCTAAAATAGACACCCACGGCAGCACTCAGAACACGAGCAGCCTCTCAGCTGTCCTGCACCTTCATCCCGAGGATGAGGGTATCAACAACCTCAGCTCATGTTTTGCCACTTGTTTTGCTTTACAATGGGATAAATGGTTTGGGAGACAGAGAACTGCGCCCTCAGTTTGGTTGTGAAAAGAGAGACACCTTTAAATAAAATAAGGAAGAAATGTGAAGGGCATTACTGATTTTTGCATTTGACTTCCTGCCTAGTGATAACCAGAGATGGATGATTGAGACTGTGACAATTAATTTCTGTGAAATGATCCTTCTTCTAAATATATATCATATCCACTAATAGACCTTTGAACACCTGTATGCAGAGTTTGAAAATGTTTAAAGAAACAAGTACTATAAAGCTGTACTATAAAACTCAGGCACAGTTCAGTTGCCACTGAACATCCTGTTTTAAGAAGTTCTTTCTCAAGAAGAATGGTAGAGGAGGAACGCTTTTAAGAGCTGCCATGAATTACACAATCTAACTTTCCTTCAAGGTCTGCCTGCTGCTCCTCAAATCCCCATGAGCAAGTGCAAGTGGTACTTAACATGGTAGGGAGAAAGAATTTGAATTTGTTTGTGAGTTTGAAATGGTCTCCTGAAAGTTCCTTATGAAAATTCCATCCATAATTTCAGCATTTTTTAAAGTCTCTGAAAATAAAGTGCAATCCATTGCAAAATCCTATTTATGCAGCAATGCTCTACATGCTCTCTGTTCTTGTGAGCTCTCTGGTAACTATACATCTATGATACCAACTTTTAAGCTCTCCAAACTTATCACGCAGCTGAAAAAACTGAAATGACATCTGGTTTTTACAGCATCAGGTGTGCCTTCATTATGCGTTTGTGAGGCAGAGCAGAAAATTGAAAAACAATTATGATTTAAGAAGCTAAATTAAAACCTGTTGACTGTTTAGTAAAAACGCTCCATAAAACTTGTTTGTATACCAACAGACCACACTGAAAGGTATCATTGTAAAAGCAGCACAAAACAAGGTGGTGTTTGCTTATTTTGGAATTAAGGCATCTAGCAAGTTATCCTAAAGTAAAATTATTTGAATCTGCATTTCAATAATAAGTAGATGAAGCATAATTATAAAATAAGTACGAGAATTTACATGGACTGAATTTACTACTCATGATAGTTTTAAAGCCAGGCTTTACCCGCTGAAATTACATTTTACATCTTTGATAAACCAAGTATAAATACAAGAGGAAACAGCAGTTGGCCATGTAATTTAAAAGTTAAGTACAAAATAGAATAACATGTTAAATACAAGAAAGCCTGGACCCACCCACTAACGGGAGGATTAAGTTTATCACATACCTGTTCTGTTATCATGTAATTTTGCAGGGATCAAAAGGAAGTTTTAAGATAGGAACAACAAGGAACTTCTTCATGGCAGCCAGGGCAGCACAGGACTGGAGATGGTCATTAGAAAACGCAGATGGTCAAAGGTAAATGTTTGAGTTGTTACTGAACCAAGAGTCAACATTTCCATAGTGCATAGGGATAATGGCTACAGTGGGATTAGACTGCAGAGCTTTGAAAGTGAAGTAGTTTATGCCTGGCAGAAAAAAAGGAGAGCAAAGGAAGAGGGAGATTAACAGCAAATGGAAGGTCCATCTCAAGGGAAATCCTGATATTCAAAACAAAATTAAAAAAAAATTAACTAGTCTGGAAAAAAGCCAAGATGTCAGAATTCTTTGTTGAATGGCAACAGAAAAGCTTCGTATTTCTTTTTGTAATTGCAAACAACAAAACATACTTTGAAACAAAAATTAAACGACAATCAAAATGAAAATAAGGATTCTACCTTAATGAGAGACATTCCGTTATTATGAATGTGAAATGAGCAAGCAGATATGACACTTTTCTACTGAAGATTAAATTAAAAGGCAATATGTTTCCTAAAACAGATTAAGTAAAATTGCAATCTCCAAAGGAAGTTTGACAAAGAAATTTCCTCTCTTTTTTTAAACTTTCTTTAAAAATTAATACTTTCCCTTGGAATACAGGGAGCTAAAATTGTACTGGAAGGTCATAAGGTAGCAAATGGAGATACGATCTCCTGCCAGGGATGCAGGAAGCATGGCTACTGAAACGTGAAGTCAAGGAGAACAGGGAACACTGGAAAAGTTAGGGAAGCCAGGAAAATCAGAACCTGTTTTTCTATCAAAATATCAAAGACAAAACATTGCACTTCCTGCATAGATTCTTCCAGATTCACCGAGTGAACTCCTCAGTTATTTAAGGCTTTCCTAAAATCTGTCATTGACCCTTAAAAACTTTTGACTCCAAAAATTCCAACAGTTTTGAAGCACTGAACTATTTCCCACTGTGCATGACCAGCCAAGCATCCAGGAACAATAAGAGGTGCAAATTCATGACAGATTCCAACTTCCAAGTTACAGAAAGTTGTCACAGCCATGCTTATATAATTTAAGTACTTGATGACTTAAATCTGCCACACCTTAGGAACAATAGGAATAGAAAATCTGAAATAAATACATGAAATGCATGAAACAGAGCCAGCAGCAAGGCCAGGAGAGATTAAGGTTGTGCAGGATGATGATAGACCCAGGCCCTACAGCTTTCATACGATGTAAAGCTGAGCTTGGCCACCAAAGGAATTCTGCAGGAGAGAACCAGTCAGCAAAGCTCCGAGAAGTAGGTAACAAAGTTTGTATAACATTTTTCAACTCCCAGCTTGTAATTATTTTACAGCATCTGAGAGTTTAGAAAGCTACCATACCATGGTTTAACTATTGTAATTAACATAACTAACAGTTCTGGTCTATGCTTTCTAATGCTTAGGTGCATGATTCAATTCTAGCTGCAGTCAGGGTTTCTAAATTTCAAGTGTTTTTAAGCATCAGCAGAACATCCTATTACTGCATTGCTGGGCTAGGTTTGGCCAAGGGTGAGATGTTGTGGTCAGCAATATCTAATGACTAATCTGGGATGCAATTTCATAATTACTTCAAGGATTTCTGCTGCTCTAAAGAAGGCAGTGGGAATTATTCTAACAACCAGCCCAAAGAAGAACAGATATATACTGAGAATTCAAACAGCACACAAAATGGAGAAAAATGCATAAACTCTGCATACAGGAGGCCCTCACTGGCAAAATATATAGAATGTTCTTAAGTTGACAGTTTTATAACTCTAAATGGTTTCGCAAATGAAATCCAAACAAAAGAGCAGAGATGTACTCTAAATCACTCAGCAATTGCTGCTTAGAAAAACCAGCAACCACTAACTCCTGCAAACAAAAACAGTTGCCTTAGGAAAGCTTAATGAATGGAAAAGATGTCAGAGTTTTTGTTGTTCTTCTTTCAGCTTTATTTTTCTGTATTCCTGAATCTATACACATAATGATTCAGTTCACCCTGACAAATACTGTATAACCAACTATCAATCACATCAACTTTTTATATGTTGAGAGCAGTCAGATACCAAGTGATAAAGCGAGTTCAGGCAGAGGGCATATGTTAAGCAGCTGTGAGTCCTTTACTCTGTCTGTAACCTAAAAGCTTAATGTCATTACACAGAGCTCTGATTTCTTCCTTGCCTGCCTTACACTGGAATACCCACATTATACGGAATAGAGATTATTAACTTAATGGAAGAAATACAGCCCCATAGTGACTGCAGCAGAACAAACAATATGCTTATAAATTAGATGTATTCTGCTTACAGTGAAAGATTACACAACCAAATGCTTCTGTTTAGGCTCTAAAGAAAGCTTTACACTTATGAGTAAAAATCTCAGGTAATAGTTTTAGCAACAATTTAAACCTGCTTAAGTCAGTACTGCTGCCAAAAGACATACTCTCCGTTTTCTCCCACCTCTTCCTTGGCACAAGTGTTTGCACAGTTTTGTAAACCCATCTGGGTGAAAATTACCCCTCTGTCCCCTCACAAAGGTTACTTTAATACCAAATCAGTCTGTTAATTTGATTCACTGTGAACATTTCTGCCAGCAAAAAGAGGAGGTGATAGAAAGGTGCAAGCAAGTAGATGTGCAGCTTGTGGGATCCCATTTTTTGCACCCTCTGCCTGAAGACACCATTCCTTAAAATAAACATAAGTGTAAAATACGTAATGTTGCTATGTGTATCCTACCTTTTACATATAGGGGTGATGAACTGCAGCTTGTCAACTCTCAGATTACCACAAATCATTTGGTATTTGTTGCTCTTTAGTAGCACCATGCACTGAGGTTTTGGGCTTTCAGTTATTTCCCTCTAATTTCAAAGTGACAGAAAAGGTCTAGTAAAGGCAGAAAGCGTGATTTTTGCTTCCAAGGGCCTGAATAATATGAAACACTCAGGTGTTTCATATTATTAAAAAAAAAGCATAATTTTGATTCCTTGCAGACACAAGCAGGTAAATTTTAAAAATGGCAACAGACAATGAGTATAGCAATTAATAAATGTCTTACAGTGTACAGGACTCAGATTTCCACAATGCTGAGAGTATTTGTACAAAAGGGAAGCTCCCCTCTGCTCTTCATCCTCTCGGGTGAGCTGCTGGTTCAATTAGTCTCTGCTTTGGCTGATGTTCTCTGGCTGCTGGAGCTGTGACTCCCTGAACTCAGTGTTTCACTGTCCAGCACTGACACTGATTTCCTGCCCATCACAAACCCTGAGGCACAGCCAGGGAACAAACAGGCAGCTGCCACTGGAGCTGTCAAGGTTTTGTAGCCATTTCAAAGTGTAACTCCAGTGAGAAGATGCTGGTCTGCTTCCTGCAGTGTCAAATGAGCAAGAAAATCCCCTTCACTCACTACCCACACATCAGTGCTCAGTAAACACATCAGAAACAAGTCTTCTGTGGCAAAAATTCATGGGTTTGCTTGCTCATTCTGGAGTGGGTAATGGTAGCAGTCAATTATTGAACTGCTCCAGCAGTTTAACAGATGATGACTGAGTTCAAAATGAAATTTTACTTGTATCATTTAACTAATTAAACAAACAAATGCTGCCATCTAATAATAACTCATACCCATAACTTCATTAAGATACCTAATGTAATAAAGAACATAGGTTATCTTCATACACTGTACAAATACAAATATACTGCAAGATGTGCTCAAGGCAGTTAAAGAACAGCAGCTGTGGCCATCCTCTGTCCTTCCCTTTGTGTTTCCTTTTGGACTTGCCTCACATCTGAAGACACCATCCAGTTCAGCAATGACTCAGAGCAAATTCCCTATTAGGAATTAAGTTGTAGCAACCTTTAAAAAAGGTTGACAATTCTGTAAACAGAACATCCAATAATCACTGGAGTCTGTAAGCTCACAGCAGGCACACACTGCCGTAGGAGACACTACCAGCAGAACAGAGCAGAGCAATCGTAAGAATCAACTGACAATTTGAAATCTTACTGCCAAAACATGGAAAAATGTCTTTGACATGCCTATGTGTCTCTGAGTCCACTCCTGTTATTGGCTAATTAGTAAAAAATCTTAACACTAACAGCGTGAAAAAGGAGTTCACAGCTTCTACTTCCAGAACAGGAAGAGGAATTGTATCTAATACCAATGACTCAAACACTGCCAGGATCTTGAAGCACAGCTATTGAGTTAGAAGTTAATCAGACATCTAAATTGAGAATTTCCACCTGGGAACTGTGTTTATTTAGTGTCAGGACAGACTGTTCTGCTTGCTGAACCCACACACATAGAAACGTGTTTATTTCAAATTCAAACTAATGTTCAAGTATCGAGTTATGTTTTTGCCAAATATATATACAGCTAATATAGAAGTACTTCAGCCAATCAGTGTACCTACAGAGGAGGAAGGACTTAAATTTGACACACTGGTGTAACTTGCTCATAAGGGTAAAAAAAAAAGAAACTGTGCGAACTTCCACAGTTTAGTTTTTTTATGAAGAACTAAAAGAAAATTAAACATTTGTCAGACTTATTTTCATTGAAAGGGTCTTTTATTTTGACCACAGTACTTAAGGTCATTGGTGCAGAAGTAATGACACAGAGAAGTGTTCAGGTACAAAATGTCTAATTCTTCAAACATTTGGTTAATTTGTTTTCTAAACCTAAAGCAATATTTGATCAGTTGAACAAATACTTGAAATGCATTTGGCTAGTTATCTATTTAGAAAGAGAACAAATTTATTTAAAAGGTCACCACAGAACAAAAGTTAGATTGAGCTCACAGGATTTTAGGATTTTTTTTTTTTTACCTCACTAAGAAGGTTATTGCTGTCAGGACACCAGTGATAATGGGAAAAGTTTTAGGAATAGGAGTGCTTTAACAGGAGAAGACATACTTTAAGAACTCATATGGCAAAACACTCTTCATTTACCTCTGAAGTGAGCAGAGCTGGTTTAGGATGTCTACATCACCAGACCTTTCGGTAAAAGAAACAGATATTTGACAGTAGCAGCACTCATATTAAAATCTATGCAAAATTTCTGACTTAACTACAAAAGACAAAGACTGAAGAAGTGAAAAGTGTAGTCATATCAAGGTTTGTTTTCAGTTTAAAACTGGCACATGATCAAAAGACTTGAGACAGAGTTGTTGCTTGCAAATGGATAATTAGCCTGAAACACCTCCTCAGCTGATCAGCCAATAAATTTACCAGAAATAAAAGCAGAAAAATATCTAATACAGCTCCTCTTACAAGCAACTGTCAAGAGCTTTTGAGGCATTTTTATCTATTCAAAGAGTAGATCTACTGACAAACTGCCTGTATATCTTTCCTTTTAAAATAAAACACTACTTTAAATCCACATTGGGAGGTGTCAGAAACATAACCCATATAAAAGAGCACACAGACCTCTAAAGGCTTCTGAAATCCTTCACCCCTAGTAAAAGCCTTGTATCTTTCATCACTTTCCTTTTAGCTTCTTAGATTAAGGTTTGTATTTGGATTTCAGTTCAAATTAGGCTTAACGTTCCTGGTACTGTCACAATTTCAGACATTTATAATTTTCCTCATTCTGTCCAAAATCTTTGAAATCATCCGTCTTCCTTGCAAAGTTACGTGGTTGCAGTAGGACACCAACTGCAGGTTCTCTGAAATACTTCTGAAGCTACACTGAGGGAGATGCCATTTGTGAATTCTGCTGTAGCATATGTTCAGTATATAAAGTTATTTAAGTGCTGTACAATAAATAACACAGCAACATAAGCTTTCAACACATTTGGAAGTAAAGTCATAAAAACAGCCTTGTTTTGGCCAAAGTGCAAAAATTTATTCGCAACAAATGTTGCAAATAGGAAGCCACAAAATCCACTACAAAGACAGACAATTCCCTAGCATTTTTGTGGCTCTTCCTCCAGAGTGATAATCAGAATTTTAAAAACGAGGCCATTTAATACCCGACCTGCTGGGTTATCAGGGGTTTTTGTATCCGTGCCCCCATGGCACGTGCTCAGCTGTAGATGACAATCAGCAGCACGAGGAATAAGCCACAGCAGCACTTCTGGGCCTTCACTGACACAGAATCCAGGGTACAAAGGGCTCCACAGCAAGCGGGGAGGAAAATGGATTTATGGTATCGGTACAGGCAATGCATTTTAAAGAGCTGTAGTGACTCCACAGTAATTAAGAACTTCTTGGGATAATCGTTCACAGAGTATCTGGCTTGTGGTGACTCCCAGGCAGGGATCCTGCAGAAATGAGTAATTAGAACCTATTACAATGAGATTAAGATGTCTCTGCCTGAACAAGCATTGGGGATAGCATCATCCTTCAGGAAGAAGGATGGGTGAAGGTGTTAGCTGCACTCCCACCGGTTCTTCTGGAAACTCTTAGGTGGAGACACCTTTGGGAAAGCTGCAGAATTCATTCAGTGTTTGTGGGGACACCCTGGGTTACACACACGTGTGTCCACTTGGTTCTGCAGCTGGTTGGTTATTTCAGGGGCACGTTGAGCAGGGCAGGTACCACCTTGGGTGGGAAGATCTCCAGGGTCAGTGACAGGAACACTGCTCCTGACACATGATGGGGCACTGGGCTTGTCCATGTCCATCACTACAAGCAGTCCTGGTCAGTTTTGGAGCACTGGGTGTCACCAGCTGGTTTGATGCCAGAATTTTGTATGATGCCTGGATCATTTGAGGAGCTTCTGGTGTAAGATGCCAGCTGGATCACTGGCTTAGGCTTTCCAGTTTGATCTGAAAGGGATCTTCAGTCACATTCCCTTCTCCGCAGCTTTTGAGTGAAGTGAATTGAGGAGGGGGAAGGTAAAAATACATGGAAAACTTGTAATGATAATTCAGTTTCAAATGCTCAGAGAGTTCATATGGCTGACGTGAAATCCCTCACAGTTGTGAGTAATTAAAAGCTGTAACTCAACAGATAAAAAGTGTTTGTAGGCAAAACCACAACTGGATCCTCCCTTGCAGCAAAACTGTCTGGTAAGGTCTGGACTTCTATATTTGCTGATATTGTATCTGAAGGCATCTCGGTTCAAATGGTTTCCTGATCAAAGATAACATATGGCACCAGAAAGAAACAAGTCCCTCCAGAGCTGCAGACTCACTGCACCTTCAGCACTGAATCACAGCAGAACCTTTTAGCTGGAATGTTACTGAAATGCCAAGCCTAATGCAGATACCAACACTAAACTTACTGTGCTGTGCCCGAAAACTGCAACAAATCACACAAAAGAATTCATAAGCTCTACAAAGAGGATCTGTGAAGGGCACTTTACCCTGGGACCAGTTACAGTTCCAGTCTGGAAGTTCAGAAAAGAAAGGGAACATTAGCATTTTTCTACTTTAAGAAACAAGAGGGAAACAAAAATCTTTGAATACAACTCTCTTTCTCAGCATCAGATTCATTATACCAAGTCATCACAAACCTGGATATTCTGGTTACTCAAACATTTGTGGGCTAATATAGGGGGAAAAAATCACTAAGAAGTCAGAGTTCCTCCATACTGTTCTTACAATGTGGATGATACAATGTAATAATATGATTTTTTTTCATTTAGAATGGTATCTGGCATATAGTTTGCTCCTTCTGCCCTGATTTACAGTATAAAACCCCCAAATTACAAAAATACATTTCTATTTTAGCCTTTTTGGGTTTGCTATATTTTTTACTACTTTACCAGGCCTTAAAACCTACGAATGCCTTCTCTGACTTAAAAAACTCTCTTATGTACACATGCAAAAAGAACATTTAGTATTCAATCCTTTTAGCTGCAAAATCAAATGCCCCCAATGGAACACAAGGAGGAATCAACATCAGACATATATTTCAAACACATTACACAAGTGATTAAAGAAAAAAGGGAAGAAATCTAAAATAAACCTACTTGCATAACAGCCTGTGCACCACCCCTTGAGACTTCAGAGTGGGATAAATACGTTTCAGACGGTGCCACTAATGTGACGTTTTAGTGGTGTGAGAACGATAAACAAAACTTCTTAGAGATAGATAATAAATGATGAAAGACTGCGATACAATTTAAAGGCCCACATAAACAAATATGCATCGATCTTTTTCTGCCAAGAGTGGACATCACACCAAACCTGGACACGTGAGAGTTGAGAATGTTGTCACTTTTTCTGGACAATGAAGCAAAACCACAGAAACCAGCAGGAGAAGCAGCCAAGTTTAGCCACCACATTTGGCTATATATATATATGTATTTATATCCTATAAATACACGGGCAGCATCTAAACAAGGATACAATTGTCATTCCCTTTGTAAGAAAATGATCAGTTGTACTATGCTAACAACACACTCTGAAGTAGCGAGGAATCAGAACGGATTTTCGTGAAATAATACCAGAATGCGATTCCACACTTCAGTAATAATATTTTCTGCTGTAAATGTGCAGCAAAGATGTGTGCAGCCAAGGGATGGTAAATACAGATCCAGGGAATTATGCAGCATCTGGTCCAATCCAGTTCCCAGGGAGGGCAGGGGAGGAGGACACGGGAGGACACGTTCTGAGCTACGATGGCTTACGCTGATAAGGGAACTGGCTGGAACTACTCCTTGCATGAAATCACTTCCTACTGTGAGCATGATGCTATCACAGAAGTGCTTGAAATGAAAGCCGACACAGAGATTCCCGTTACTTTGCTTGACTTGGGGGAAAAAAAAAATCATTTACACTGAAAGCTTTGTCTTCATTCTTATCACGGAGTGTGAGTTACACAATATGTCATCACAGGAATTGCACGTCCCAAGAAGAAACTCTTAATTTCATTTAATTTAAAAAGGGACAGAACTGGGTCAATTTGATATACCATCATGACTGCTTTGTTTGTCAACAAAGACCATGTACTATTGCCCATAACTCAATTTTAGGAGTGTATTATCTAGCAGTTTTACAATCAAGATTGTTTTTACTAGTGGAAATTATGTAAGCTTGGACAAGGATAACATTCAACATTATCAAATGGGAGGCACCAGAGTTATGATTTCTAGGCACAAGTCGTAATTGGATTGGAAGGCAAAGTTCAAGAAAACAGTAATACTCTTGTGTATTAACAGAAGGCCTGTTCTGCTCTGTAGTGCACTACCCAAGGCCATTTCCTTCCTTAATATTAAAATTCTAATCAGCCTTCATTTCATCTGCAGAAATTTATGACCCAGTCCAAGTTCTGTGTATAGATTTAGAAACAAACAGACCTGGAATATGAGACCCAGCATGTTATAAATTCTCAATTCAACTATAAAAATCTGTACGTGCGCAGGGGGAGAATGTTTAAAAACACACTGAGTTCCACACAGTGAATTATTGCTATGAACCCTGCAAATGTCTTCGTCCCTAAAGACAGCTGTATTAATTCCAGATTTGATATTAAGATCCTAGATAGCAAACCCTGAGGAAACTGGACCCACTGTAGAAGAAATGAAAATGGAGAACTATAACCACAAGAAGAAATTCTTTACAAATTTGCCTTCAGCAGTGCTCTCCAAACCGTGGGGCACTCGCTGCAAGCTATGTGCCTATTTATTCTAAGTGGCTTATAGGAGCTGCCAGAAAACCTGAGCATGTTCTCCTCAGCACTGCTGCTGCTCAAGTCAATGCCTTTGGCAGGACCTGTGTTTGAGGACTTCCAGAATACTGGAAAGTAAGCTGCTGCTTCTAAACAGAGAAAATAGTTAGCTCACTCAAACCCTTAGCTGTTGGGGTTTTTTTTGCTCCCAAGGAGACACCTCTGACTTGAGTATCATATCTCAAAATTAAGCCAACAGCAAAGAAAACGAAAAGGAAGTCTGGGAAATGGAACAAAAGAATGTTTACTCTGCAAGGTAAATCAGGGAAATGGCCAGAAGGGCAGAATTACAAATCTAAATGCTTGAGTCTCCAAACAAAACATTAAAACATCACGCTCACTCTTCAAAGAGCAGTAACAAACCCCGAAGATCACAAGTGGGAGGGCACGCGTCGCCTTCGTGCCTCGACATAGCTCCAGAGTGGGTATTTATGTCAAAACAAATGGGTGGGCCACCGAGAACTGTGATGTGGCAAATCAACCACACCACTTCCTCCTTGTTGCAAAATTCCATTCTTCTTTTCTGTCTCAACAACACGCTCAACCCACCTCCAGCTTCTCCCTGCTCCAGCACTCACCGTCCTCTCCTCGAACTCCCTTCTGCAATCCTCACCCCTGGCAGTGCCAGGTACTGATGACAGGCTCGAAGGCAGCTCTGTGTGCCAGCAGCAGGTCAGCTGAGAGACAATCCCGTGCCATCAGGCAGGTACCAGCACAGGAGGCAGGGCAGGCATCCCACTGTCTGGAGGTGGTCACCTTCACGTGGTTTCTTGGCAATAAAGTGCCTACGTTCCACTCGCCCAGTGAGCCAGGGGCCACACACGTCCCCTCCTGGGAGCTGCCTGGACACACTCGGTGCCACCGAGCTGGCAGCAGGTTACACAAAGTGCTCCTCAGCCATCAGCTCTGCAGCTCCCACAGAGACACGTGTGAGATGTCAGCTCTGTGCTCCTCAGCCATCAGCTCTGCAGCTCCCACAGAGACACGTGTGAGATGTCAGCTCTGTGCTCCTCAGCCATCAGCTCTGCAGCTCCCACAGAGACACGTGTGAGATGTCAGCTCTGTGCGTGTAAATAAAGTGACTGTAAATAAAGTCAGGTCAGCCCTCGAGGCTGGGACATTGCACCAAGTCTAATATGGGATGGGTTAAATCTCAGGGCACGTAAATAATTTTCAGTGACCATGTCAAAAAAAGAGTGGAGGTGAAGTGCAAGAAACTGCTCTGGCTGGTCATGGAACCACTGTTAAGGAATTGAGCCAAGTCCCCGGGCCATAGCACTGCCTCCAGGACACCAACACCAGCTTTTAAACCCAGAAAAGCTCCACTGCCTCACACTAAACTCAGAACCAGTTTGTTGCAATACCCTGGGACGGAGAGGAAATAGAAGGAGGAAGAGAAACCTCACTCAGCCCATGCAGTTTGGCAGTAAGCAGAATTGCATGTTAATTGTGAGGTAATTTTCAGTATTTGAATACAATTTCCTCAGCACTTTTCCACTCCGTAAGACACACCTGACAATTAGAAGCAGCTCTGCGGGTGCCCTCAGACTGAGCCACCTGCACGTTGTCAACACACAAATGTTGATTTGCCAGATTTAGCATCCTGCAGATGCTGTTGCAGCAGGTGCTGCCGGGGCTTCCTCTACTTCAGACTGCAGAAGCAGTTCACTGACTGACCAACAGCTCTAAACTACATTTGGGAAAGCATCCCAGCTCTCAAACTTTCTGTTTAGTCTCTCTGAGCACCTATGAATAAATAAATAAAAAAATTCACAAAATAGCACTACAAACAAGCAATTGTAAAAAGTGAAGTTAAGAATGTAATTAGATTACGACATTTATAAACTCAATCATAAAAAAAAAATTCTACAAATTAGAGCCTGCAAATGAATCTTCATTTATATAACGAGCAATAACAAAAATCTCACAGGACATATCAGCAATTGAGACTGACCTTCAGTGACTGGGTGCACAGACAGACCCTTTTGGGTGATTTTTCACTTCTGCTGTGTCTCAATTTCTTCAATAAAAGGGTGGGTTTTCCAGTGCTGGTGGTTTTCTGCAGACTACAGCCATGGCAAAGACTGCTGCTTTTTTTTTTTTTTTTTAAATTTTACACACCTAAAGCACACGATCAAGTATCTTCAGAAAGGGCATGGCACAGCTTTTATTCTGCCTGCTCACTCTAGATGAAGTTAGTATTAAAAAATAACTTACAAAATAACAAAAAATCCCGCTCAACCAATAAGCACATAAATTTCAACAGGAGACAAAATGCCAAAAATACCAAGGAGTTATGGGGAGCTGAGACACACACGTGTGAACTTAGAACTGAAAAGTTTAGTCCCATGTTAAAATTGACTAAATTAAGATTTCTCTGTGCAACAAGTTCCAAAGAAAGACACTAAACTCTTGACATTAATATTTACTGTTGTGGAGAGCAGACATACGGTAGCAAAGGCAGCATCTGCCACTTGGAAGCTGAGTGACTTCAAACCTGGCATTTGTACAAATCTCTGTGTACTATAATCTAACATAAAAATATTAATTGAGAAGCATATCAAGTTAGGCTTGTCAGCCTTAATATTTTCTGGTGATCTGAATGGGGCCAGAGAATAAGATAAGTATCTTTACAAATCCAGTTGGCTTTACTTCAAATGCAAAAGCTTGTTTCTAAGCTGCACAAGAACAGGAGCCCTGTAAAATCAAATTTTGAATGCAAAGCCAACCCAGTTCTGCTTATCATCTTCTACTCTGAATCCTGTCTGCAGCAACAGTTTCTGGTGAGCTCACTGTAGTTGTACAACATACAATTATTTTTGTAAGAATTTGGGGTTTTTTGGCATCAGAGCTACACTCATCTCAGGGACAATCTCTCATTTTTGTATTTAAAACAAGTTTTGATCTTTTAAGTTTATGCTAATGAAATATTTTCATTGGCATTGGTAAGCTAAAAATTACTGGAGCTTTCTTTGCAGCTTTCAGGGAGTTTTTTAATCAAGCTGGTCAGTATTCCCCATGTACCAGTGCAGATCAGCTTAATTTGTTTAGCAGCTAAAACTTGGAGCGAACAACGGTATTTTCAAAACAAATACATCAAGTTAAAGCAAGGGCAGTTGTGGTTCATCTGAATCATATGGCTCCAGATTTCAAATCCAAGCTAAGGAAATAGAGGTTATGACATCCTGCAGCTGCGACAAGTCGTGTTCATACAGCAACATTAAATCAAGACCACTTGGCCAGTTCAGGCAGTTGCTTGTGTGGAAGTGAAAGATCCCATGAGAGCATTAAAAAAAAGAAAGGTTCTGGTGTCCCAGCCAAACCCCCCTTCCTGCACTGACTGCTACCAGGGACTAAGTTTCTTCAGAGCAAATGACCATGGAAGGTTGGTGCCAAGTAATTGCTACTGATTTATTTACATCCAATAACAGGCAACAGGAATCAAACACTTGGCAAAACACACGGGCGAGTAAATCACAAATGGCCTTCCCATGCTACAGGAATGCAAAGTGCCTGAGCCTGCCCCTCACTAGGCTGGTTTTCAGAAAGATTTTGGGTGGTTTGATTCACCGTAAGGCCAGGCAAATGCTCACATCAGCACAGGGACACATCAGTGGCAAGGGGAAGCAGCTGGAGCTTCATCGAGGCAGTGGTGTGGGTGCTGTAAGTTAGGGGCATACTGCTACACAGATAAAAGTTTTCATCCAGCTGGGAGTCTCAGGAAGGAAGAAAGGATTGGGTCTGGAAATGTTATTTTCCAGTCTCCTGTTTTGTAGCATTCATCCCTGGAAGTAAGGCCAGGTGTGATGGAGCTCTGAGCAACCTGGTCTGGGTGTGCCCACAGCAGTGGGGTTGGAAGTAGATGATCTTTAAGGTCCCTTCAAACCCAGGATTTTCCATGATTCTGTGATTTTAAGATCTATTTATTGATACAGTAAGTACTGACAGAATACCTGAGAGTTGGCATTTTCAGTTACAGCAGATGGAAAAAGTCTTTTCCAAAATTTTGTGAGAGAGTACGGGTGGCTGAAACAGCGGGACCATTCACTGCTCCCTTGAGTACCAGGAAAAAAGTGCCTGTAGCTTTTCCTTTTTTTCTTCCTTGTTTTTTTTCCCCTTCTTTTTTTTTTTTTTTAAGCAGGGAGGAAGCATGAAACAGTAGTACTGATTGGCAACTTCCACGACACTATCTGGATGCCAGTGTCCTGCTGTGTAAACATGTGGATCCATTAGACAATTGTTGGAAGCGCTGAATTCCAAATTTGATCTAGTGATAGGACTCCTGCTGTTTGGGAGAAAAAAAATGGGGTTGCGAAACCACACAAGGAAAACGCTTCAGACTTCTTAAAAAAAAAAAGAAAAGCACAGTGTGAACAATGATGAACTGGATGGCCTGCAGATCCCAGCCTCTGGAGAGTCCTGACACACAGAAAAAACCACCTGAGCTCTTAGTTTTATAACTCTGTAAAACTTACTCCAACGTGAAAGGATAAAAACATTTGCATAGAGAAAAATTCATACCCACGTGCAGAACACAGAAGATTTTCCTTGCTAAACGACAACTGCAGCAGTGATTTGTATCTTCGTGCACATTTCTCGTGCAAGCTGCTGCCGGAACTGCAGCCGGAGCTCTCCAGTATTCCCAGCGATGCTGCCTGGGGAAGGGAGTGGTACCTAACTGCCTTCCTTTGGTCTGTGCTGGCAAAGCAGCACTTTTTGCTTTGTAGTACTTAATGGCCTAAAACACACGTTGAAATTAACTCCTTCATTAGCCACACAGCTGCTACTCCTTATCGCTTTCGTTCTTCTTAATTACAGCACTGCGAAATTTTATGTTCTCGTTCAGAATTCTGTATGATTAATACATGAATTATATTTGTTAGAATATAAAACACAGGCCTCATGAATAAAAGTATAATTACACATGACCTTTGAAATCATACTCCATTCTTTAAGCTATCTAGAAATAACTATGCTTGTTCTGTCCATGCCACAATTTCATTTCAAACTGATTAACCAGCATTTTATTCCACTCAAGTTGCCTACATTAAAACAAAAAACAGGGAGTTCAGCTCCCAGCAAAACTGCAAACCCACTTTAAGGCTGTCACTACAAAACTTGTTATTCATCTCCACAGACTTAGAGATGTGAAGAGCCGTGTGTGTAGCTCAGCATTTCCATTATGATTCATGTTGTGATTTATTCAATCCTGAAACATTGTTTACTACATGAAAGAAATTGTACTTCAACAGCAAGGATCAGAAAGCAAGAAAATCAACCGAGAAGGGCTCCTGAGTAACTTAAGGAGGGAGGCAGTGAGTCACAGGCTATCCTTGGGAAGCTGCAGGAGGTCAGCAGTAGCAAAGCTTCTCTCTGGACACTGCTGGGTGACCACAGAACCTGTCTCCAGCCCAGCCCTGAGAGCTCCACGAGCACACAGCAGTGGTCCTTGGAGTGCAGATCTCAGAAATGCACCTTGCTATGTATCTAAAGAAACTCGTGCAACTCTGCCAGCTGAATTCAACAATTCCCATGTCTAATTCTAGTGATATCCATACCCACATGGGGATGGGGCCACAGGACACAACTAAATCACTGAAGGACTGCATTAGTCAGGGGGAGCCATCTCCTGCAGCCTGTCCTTGCACAGCTGGAGCTCCCAGAGCTCCAGATGTGTTACAGCTATGGGACTTCAACAGTGAGAGGCACCAGGAGAAGCTCTCCACAAGCAGTTTCTGCTCTAAAGCATGGGGCAGCTGTCCCACTACGTCCCTGAATGTGACTTAAATTTGCATGAAAGTATGAACAGAAGAGCTGCTCCTTCTTTGCATGGATTTGTGGCAGATTTATTTTTGTTCCTGAGAAGAGAGGCCAGCCAGAGACTGTGATGGACCAGCCACTACTGCAGGGTTTTACAGCCACCAGAGTTGGTGTTGGGCATTTCCACCTGTGTGGCACCTCACAAAGACACGTTAGCCATGGAAATCCCTTTTTTCTTAAGATCAAGACCACATAAAAATAGTAACAGTTTGTCCTTCTATTTACTATTCTCCATCAAACTATGAAGCTAAAATTGCAAGCAAAACACTGGTTGCACAGTTTGTTTTTCTTGGGTCCTTAAATGCCAACCACAAGACGTCAAACACAGGGCAGAGAGAGGCCAAGGAGAGCAGGGGAGCTGGGGAGCCCTGACTGGAAAATGTGGTAGTAACAACCATAACTGGTGCTAATAGTAAAGAAAAAGTGCATCAGAATGAGATCAGATCTTTTACAGACCAGCGCTGCATCTCTCAATAAAACTTTATTACAACAAAGAATGAATTGGCACAGGCAGCTATCTTAAAACATTTTTTCTCAGATAAACTATTCTCCTTACCTCAAAATTCAGTCATAATTAAGTGTCCTTGAACAAGTTAATCTTTACTTTTTGGGGGAAAACTCATCTACTCTTAAAGGTTGCCTTTCTCTACAAATATTACTGTTCAGTCATTAATCTCAGCTAAAACCTCTTTAATGCCTTATGTATGCCTGTTTATATTTTTTTCCTGCTGCAGTACATATGGAAATTAGTGCTTTACTTATTTTTTCTTCCCCTTTAGATGAGTTGTATCTGCATACTGAAATAGTGGTTACAAATTTTGAGTGGACAGATATATTACACTTCTTATAATGCAATAAAATATAATTCTCTGTATTTTTTCCCCATAGCATGCAAAGGAGCAAACACACACTCAGTAAAGTGAATTAACATGACACTGTGTGCCAAACCCACCACTTTTTACAGTAACAAACCAAAGTGACATTTATTGTAGTTTCATATTACTGGGCAAATATTTCATATCAGGACTACTACATGTCAGTTTTAACACACCAAACATGATATTTGTAATGAGGAGAAGGAAGTTATGGTTCTATTTTTAGATCAATCTACAGCTTTTATTCAAGATCTTTAATTCACCTCAAGTGTAAACAGAACCATCAGCCCCACTGTGACGCATTACAACATCAAACACCATGAACAATTACATCACAGATTTTCTAATCACTGGGTGAAAACACTGGGTATTGTAAATGCCACATGGAAGATGGCATTGGGAGATGTAAGACAAAAAAATGAAAATTATCTATATTTACCAGATTTGATTAAATTTTGTTTTCATTCCTTTCAATCACTTAGAAGTAACTGTTTCACCTTTTCCTTTTTTTTGCCTTTTCTCCTCCCAGTGCCTCCATCTCAGAGTGACATTCTCCTGGGCTGCACCTCATGTAAGTAGAGCTGTAGCAATACAGTGTGATTATTGTTGTGCATGCTTATTTCTTCACTGTAAAACAGTGAAAATATTTACCAAAATTGGGACTTTTAGACCTGCTATTTACTTCTGTAAAAAGGTACTGGATTACCAAATCCTGACTGAAGACTTAGCTAAGGTAAGTAATATTAACTCTTGGACTGTGCTTCTCAAAGATCACAAACCAGCCACCTAAATAGTCTCAAAGTTACATCCAATTTACCACATCTTTCTATATTTGTGAAATCTGGACTCCATGGAAGTGTCCCACCATCCTTGAGGCTTTCCAGGGCTCTTTGCCAGGCAGGGAAACCTCTGCACAAACAGACTGGAGGCACATCAGAAGGTTTAATTGGCATTACTTCTGCAAAGTGCTTCCCAATCCAGGTGAGGAAGGAATGGAGGCTGCAGTGCCTTCCTGGGAGAGCATCCTGACAGGTAAACTTGCCTGGAAACCCATGGGAATGAGTGTCATTAACAAGGGCTGATCAGGGAAAAAGGGGAAGACAAAGCCAAAGCCAAGCCCTTGTCGGCCAGCAGGGAAGATGCACCTTTAAGAAAGACTTTTAATCTAAACTTAATCTGTTTAGATTTAAAGGACAGACACAAAACTTCATTTTGTCCTCTCCAAGTGGCCAGTTCCATTCACGTGAGCACTGATGGTGCAAACACCACCAACACTCTGAGGGGTATTTGCACACAACAAAAGAACGTGCTTGGGTACAAGGGGTGGCACCTGCCCAGCGTGGAGAGGAACAGGGGACTCGTTCAGCCTGGACTAATGAGCAAAGGATGAGAAGCCAGGAATTATTTAATGTTAATTCCAGCTCTGTGAGTACCAGCTGCTGTTCTGTTACTCTCAGCAAGTCACCTCATCTTTTTCACATTCTCCTGTGTACAATGAATGTAACATTTTGGTGCCCAGTGTCCAACTCCCAATTTAACATTCTAGTCATAAATGCACTGCCTGCCTTTACTTTGATAAAGTACAGTCAGCATCAATAGGTAATACTTCTAAAAAATATCTTTCCAGCTATTGTGAAACAGGAGCTGACTGTTTATGGAGTACTTATTTTTTATGTCAGTTTACCATAGGGCCTCTTTAGCCACAGGCTTACAGCTGGAGGCCCCAAGGCATTTTTTGGGAGTGGAAACTTTTTGAGTTTAGCTCTTAACAAATTTCCAGCCTGCAGTATGTTTTTCATTAGTCTACATGGTGTTACAATAAATGATGCACTTCCTCTTTCATTTTATGATTTTTTTTTCTTTAAACATGCAACAATTTTTCTGTGTCTGTTTTTTATTACTTTCAATCTACTCAGCCACACTAATCTTAGAGACCATGTATAAAAACAGAAAGGATGTATTGAGTAACATATCAGCTTCAGCAAGACAAGCTTTTAAGTTTAAATTCTTCACTGAAGGCCAGTCATAAACCCATTACATGTATGCAGCTCCATGGGCAACCACTCTTTTAGAGGGTGTTGTTAAAAAAATAAAAATCTGTTATGCCAAAACATAGAGCTGGCGTAGGAAAGGCTCCTCCAACATATTCACCTGAAAGACATTCAGCTAAAAAAGTCTGATCCCACTGGAAATTCTCCACTATGGGTCCCACTGTATGTGTTTGCCTATTTTAAATATATTTTATATATAGTTGATACACACACTTCTTTAAAGATAGCCTTCCTTTTATATTTTCCCCTCTCTTTGTAATTTTTAATAAGAATGTATTCCCGGGGGCTGACAGCACCAGGAAAACCAGGCTATGCCAACAAGAAGAGATTCCAGTCAAACATCATCACGTCTGGCACACTGTGTTTCATTTACAAATCTTTGATTTCTAAATGAATGGCAGTTCAAAGTACACATGAAACACAGATACTTTCTACTTATATACACAGAGATTGTTAGAGATTAAACCACTTTTAATTAAAGACTTAAGCAGGTGTCAGTTCATGATACTCTCTGAATTTGGTTTAAGAAGATGTACATTCCACAGTTACCCAGCAGCACATTAAATACAAGCAGAAATCAAAGAGACTTTCCTAAACAAAGCCAAGAAAAGCTACTTTGTAAGAGGGTTTGAAGGTTGCTACTACTGATCTGTCATTTATGGAACGTCACATACTTACTTGGGAAACATTTTAAAACACTTAAAAAAAAGAAACAACCCCCCAGTAAACAGCCCCACGAGACAGAGCCCCAGGCCACACAAGACCTATTAATTTCAGTGGGGTTTTGCTGTACCTCTGTTTATGCATCTAACGACATAGAAGCCTAAACCAGGTAATTTAAGAGCATTCTGGACTCAAATAACAAGAGTTTAAACATGGAAATGGAATTACTTCCAAGGAATTTTTCTCTATGTCGTACTTCAGAGTGAGAGCAATATGAGGGGCACCCTGTTTCTCCATTACTCAAAGACTCTTCATTTCTTTTTTTAAAGGAAATCCAAAGACTAATTTAAAGCCATCTGATGAAAATACCTTAATATTTACCTTAATATTTTGTTGTAATATATAGTGAATTCGAGTGATTTCAAAAGTTATCCTGGATGCTTCTCATTTCAAGATGTTAAATATTGGCTCTCAGAAATTTCCATTACACATTGTCTGACAATATTTGCTGCTCTGGAGTACATGGACTTTTAATTCTTACAGAAGTAATGATAATAAAGTTTGTAGAAGTGGGGCACAGGTGACATTTTAGAATTTCACAGTTATTGTAAGTCCCTCCTCTCCAGGTCCATAAAGTAAGTGTGAAAAATGGTTAGAACTGCCAAATGTATAAATTCTCTGGATCCTTTTTACCTGTTATATTATCAGTTACAGCTACTCTCAGACTGGTCTCCTAATCACCCTTAAATGAGGGCACTCCAACATCCCAGCAGCGGTGTTACAGCTGCCACCTGAGCACAGCAAAGGAGCACACCTGTAGTTCTGGGGTTTTGTAACTAGTACATCACAAACTGGAGTTCCAAACCCAAAAGCAGGTCATTACAGAGCTGTGGGAAGGAAACAGCGAGGGAAGCAGAGCCAAAGATCCCCCAGCTGACAGTCAGGGGGATGCAGGACAAGGATGGGACAAAGAGGCAGAACAAAGACCAGAACAAAGGCTGCTGACCAGCCAAAGCAGTCATCTGCAGCAATGAAGTGCAAAGGCATTGTTTAAAGGTGGCACAGGATGGTTAACATGAAAGCACAATTTTTGGAGCTTCAGCTGATCCCAAAGGGAAGACTGAGTGCTTTTGTATAAACCAGCTTTCCCTTCTGCAGTTACTTTCCCCTGCTTTTTTACTTACTAAAATACTGCATACAGAGAAATCTGAAAAATAAAAAATGGTAGAAACTAAGATCTGTTTGACTGCTTCAGCAGCAAGGTACAAATCTGGAGTAACCACAAAGGCACAAATTACAAAATATCCACTAGCACAACCAAGAGTTACACACGGCTCCTGAATTTTATCAGGTTGTCTGCAGACAGTGTAAGGAATCTCCCTTAGCCAGGAAGGAAAAACTCCTAAATTCAGGTGAGCTTCTTTTGTGCAGCTACGACAGGCACAGGTTACAAAATGGGTCTTTGTATGGCTGCTCCACCTCCAGCTTTATTTGCTGGGAGCTGGTTATGTAACTAACACAAAAGAAAATAACCATTTCTGGGTTGTTTTCCTTTGCAAGCCCTGGGCTGCCAGGAGGAACTGAGAGAGTTCAAAAGCAGCTTCCCTTCTGTTGCTCTTTTGGGTGTTTCTCTTTGAAGTGGCACCCTGAGTGGCTGCTCATTCACCAGTTTTGTAGGTAGCCTTTAAAGCAATACTTTCCACCCTTCAAGCTGAAGCACAGAAACATACAATTAATTAAACCAAGTTAGTGGTGTTATTATTTCAGCCTTTTATTTCTACTTGGTGTCAGACTCTTAAGACGAAAGGACTCTTTGTAGTAGGATTTCAGACACTCTGGGGAAAATTATGAACTTTAAGACTGATCTGATCTGGTTCGTGCAACACACGAACAATCTAAGGAAACCATTTAGCTACTGCTTAAAGGAAAATTCATTCTAAAATCTAGAAACAGAGTCTAACTTTGCAGTGTTACTGTGCTGTATTTAACTGATGACTTAACCCTTTGTTTTGACATGCTATTTTTTAATCACTTTTTTTTTTCCTCAAAAGAACACTCAGCCTAAAATATGGAATTATTGCAAAGTAGCTTTCCTGGCTAGGAAATCTTTGGTAACAGATAAATGGACCACTAACCTGCCAAATGGCTCTAATGCAACAAAAATTGCATCTATTGCTGCTTATAATAGTAGTGGCCAAACACCACATTACTGGTTTCCAACTATTTTCCTGGTGTGAAGTGTTTGTAAACCATCCTTTTTGCACTGCTGCTGAACTCCAGGAACATTCTCCAGCACAGTTTTAGTCCTTAACTAAAAAAAAATATTCCCACATTATTAAGAATTACTATGGAGAAAAGATCTCAGTGAATCTGTCCTGTTGTAATGGCTCACTCCCATTTCCACACACTGTGTATGTTGTTTATTTTCATTCTTTGAACATGGGATTTTATAGCCATAATTATCTCATTTTCTCATAGTACAAACAGTCCAATTTTCATTCAGTGAGGTCAACATTTTTATTGTGTTCTTCCTCTGTTTTTTTCTTCCCTTTAAAATTTGCTATTAACAACAAATACAATAGATTTGTGCTATCAAAATACCTCTTGGGGTAGAGATGTATTCATAAATTGTTTTTTCGCATGAGCATAGATCAAAAGTGGCAACAGTAAAATGGGCAGCCAGAGGAAATGTTGTTTTAGCTCCATTTCCATTCTCCATAATCTTTAGACGCAATAGTTCTACAATCACGCAACCTCATCTTCAAAGATTTTTGTGCAACTATTTTCTCCAAAATCAGGAAGGCTTCAAGAAGTAATGTGCAGTCAGGCAGATTTTAGAAGCTGGTAGCACTTCATGGTCAGCTGGCTGCAAAATCCTGCTCAGCACCACAGCCTGGAGCTTGCAAACTTGGTGCTTTACAACTTTCTTAAAGGGCTGAAGGGTGGGGAGACTGCAGCCAAGCATTTATTAAGGAAGACAATGATACCCTGGACTTTTTCCTTTGCTTGTACTTTCTCCTGCTTCTGCTGTGCTGCAAAGTGAGCTGAGTTCCTTCAGCCTGTCCTGCAGTGCCTTCAGCCTGTCCTGTAAGCTTCACAGAATACACCCAGAGGGTTAAAGCCCTTCCTCCCTCCCTCCCCACCACCTGAGGTCTGCAAAGGAAAGAGCTGCTGAAAGCCTGGTAACAGGGAAAGGTCAGGAGCTGTGTATTATATCCTGTATGTTCGGATTAGCCCACAATAGCTAAATAAACTGATTTGATGTCTAATGACATTTTCAAACAGTAGCTAATAAAATTATCCAAAGTATGCAGAGACAAAAGATGCACACAGACACACCAAAAAACATCCACACAGGCAATGACCTAACAGGGAGTTTCAGCAGTTTGGCCACACAAATCAGGGTCAAATATAAAGGAACCCAAGTTAAAATCCTAGTGACTAGAAAGGACGCAAATACTCCTGCCTTGCCCATTATCACCACTCCTACTGATATGCAACTATCAGGTTTTTTGCACAGAACCATGTTTTTGAAACAGAATCGTGGTCTTTCCAAAATAAATAAATAAAAGGTATGCTACTGACATGAACCACAAGCTTGGAATACTTTGGGAAAGCTTCTCAGAATTAGCAGGTCTGAGGGATTTTCACTAGAAACTACACGAGGATCCTGAGTCAGGTCAGCAGAGGAAGGAGCTGTGATGGAGGAGGTTCCACTCCTTTAAGGATGGAGCTGGCACAAGCAGAGTGACCCTGAGCTGCCTCAGCTGCAGTGCCCCTTAGCATGAGCTCCTCTGTGCTCCCACCTGGACACCCAGCAGGTGCCACTCGCTTTCTGGTGGCCCTCAGCACAAAAAGAAGGCTGTGCTGGGGCCGTGGCACATCCAGCTGCCACAGCCAGTTCCACCAGAGCTCATCTGGAAAACCCTCAGGGAGAGCTGGGTGAATTCCTCAAACCAGAGGCGCTGGTTCTGAGGAATGAATGTATGATTAATGGGGTTGCAGCGCTCGTAGGTACAATTGTGGTCGCCTTTTTAAAGTTTTCCATCAAAGTTCTTGCAATCTGAAATACTGTAGCAGGTGAAAAATGAAAGGGACTCGAAGCTGTGCCCATATAAAAGGCAGTGCTAAAGCAACTAATCTAAAATCTGCAAATAAGTCTTGCTTACCTCGGCTGATTTGCACATTCAGTTTCATTTTTTAATGTAATTACCAAAGCATTTTCAGACTTGTTATGACCAAATACAAACTTGCTGAATATTCACACTAAGATGAAACAGAAATAAACAATCTTCAGTGAATCCCATTAATACTACACCTTGCTTTACACTTAGAACAGTAACACTGAAAAATGAGAAGGAATGTCAGTGGGGATTGGCTTCATTCTGTGCAATGAACCAGGAGATCTTTGCCCACACCACAGTCTCTTTATCACGAACCACCAACTGTTTGCATTCCTTTGAAGGTACCAGCTTAAGATAAAAGTATTCCAAGGAATATTTGTGATAATCCTGTATATGAATAACCACTCTTTACAGACACTCTGCACATGGATATGAAGGCTGAAACACACCCACTAATTCACTAATATTGTAGTGATGCTTCAATGAAACCACTGCAGCTCATAAAAATAATACTCTGGCAACCACAGTCCTGAATAACTACTTTCACTTTAACCTTGTGATTTGTTTAATCCACCTGAATCACTGACTCTGCCTAAGCTGCATAGAGCACTCCTGAAAGGTGAACTTCTAAAAGTCATTATAATGTGGAACAAAATTGAACAGAACCTTGTTTCGCTTATTTAGCTTCTGTAAATAAAAAATATAACTAGAATTGTCTATCAATTAGATATAGCAGCACTTTAGGGATGTCAGCACATGGTCAAAGCACAGCAATCACAGCCCCACAAGTTCCCCAAGTAACTGCAGGTGATCAACTACCACTTGTCACTACAAGGGGTAGTTACGCAGCATGACTGTGTCAGGGATTCCATATCTCTACACTCAAACAAACCCCAATGAAAGTCTGCTGGACAAACCCAACCAGGAAAATGGAAGAAGTATCAGGTTGTGGGCACTGCAGACTGCAAGAAGTGAGGGACTGGCAGGGCCCATAAGAGCAAGCAGTTGCCTCTATAAAAGCAGGAGAGCAGCAGACTCAAAGGAGCCACATTATTACCTCCTGCTCTCCCTGGAGACCAAAGGAGTGTGATTCCATCTCCCAATCTCTGCATTTTTCTCCTGCAAACAGCCGATACCCTAAAGTTTATGAGGTCTGAATTTCAAAAGGAAAGCACGCTTCCCCTTCAACTCCATGCCCAACTGTCACTGGTATTACATAAAATATAAATCAATGACATAGTTTGAGTTTTCTTCTCCGTGTTTCAAAATACAAACCATACATAGCGGCTTAACCAAATGAGCGATAAGTATGAAATATTACAAACCATAAAAAAAGGAAAAGGCATAATCCTGGGCTGCCCCACACTGTCTCCTCAGACATATTACTTCAGAGATTAAAGAAGTGCTTGTTTACTTAATAATTTGACCAATTTCCAACAATAGAAAATCTGATGGAGAATACTTACATGGGACCTACAAGCAGAGCTGCTGTGTGATAGACATTGTAAATAGAGACTTTGGGGGGTTTTAACTTTAATATAAATAATAGAAACTTAGCCAAAGGGAAGAAAAAAATACTGGAACTAACCAAATACTTAGATCATAAATACCACCACTCAAAAAGTTCTCAGGTGTTAACCTTAGAGCCTGTCTCAGAGTCCTGTTGTGAAGTTTTAGCTTCTAAGAAACTGCAAAATTAAAAATAAGCAACTAATGCTATAAAATAACAAAACACATTTATTTTACATACATCAAAGAAGATACACATGCTAACACGAATGACAAATTCTTCATTCATTTTACGGGTCAACTCATTTTTGGTCAATAAGCAAAATCATATATTAAACTTTACTGCTTTGGGGAGGAAGGAAAACACATAAATTATTTCTTCATTACAGTTTAAAAAGGCAAATTATTTAAGGACTATTTGTATTCAAGCTAAATAGACGGAATCATGATATTACAGGCTTTTTATTCAAATGCAAAGAATTTGCATTTACCTACCACCTCATTAAAGTCAGATGATAGAGCAGCACCATTTTCCTTACATGATTTTTTCCCCCCCCCCAATTAAAATGTTTCTTCTGAATGCTTAAAAGAATTCCGAGGTTTACAGTAAAGTATTTTTTAAAGCTCACATTGGCTCTCTTTCAGGTCTAATGTTGGTTTCTGTCTAAAGCCTCCAGAGGCCAAGGGGATGTTGCAGGCTTTTGCTAAAGAGCATTGTGTGTCCGAGGTGGGAAGGGATGAGACTTTGGCACACACAGCTGTGATGATCAGCTCTGAACAAAATCACAACTCACTAACATAACATTTTTGTCAGCTTGGCTCATTTTGCTGCAGGTCCGTGACTCTGTTAATGTGCACAGAATAGCTGATCCCATGGTCAAATTCTTTCCCTGTACCAGAGCTCTCCTGGTTTGATGCAGCCGCTCTCTGTGTCCTGTTACGTAACGACACCAAAGGCTGAACTCTTCCCCGAACCACAGCGTGTCCTTTCCCTCTGTCCTTTCCAAAAAAAGACCTCTCCAAAACCTTTCACAACCAGGGACAGGGTACACAGCACCGTGCCTAGGGCAGGATCTGGCCCTGGTTTTGCCAGAGCCCCCAAGAAGAGCGTGTGGCTGCGGCTTAGGGGATTATGAGCATGAATGTGCAGGGCAGCCCCACGGACACGCACGGTCCAGTGCCACAGCCACTCTCCCATTGTTTATTCCTGCCACAGCGATGAGACACTGCAGTCTGTGCTGAGCTCACTCAGAAAAGGGTCTGCCTTGATGGGCAAAATGTTTCTGCCGGCCATCAAGGGACAGCAAGGCAGTGCCTCCCAGGTGAGGTTTTAAGCGGTTCACCTTTTGGATTGCTTTTGGTTTTTAAGAGCCTAGAAAGGATTTGCATAAATGCTTCTAAGACTTGGATCAGTAAAAATGAATAGTGGCGTCGTTAGAAAACAATGTTTGGTTTTTAGGTAACAGTTCTTTAGGGAAAACATCACTGTTTGAATTTGTCACACTCCCAGCTTTATCTGGTTGGCCAAAACAAAGTTACAGTAGCTTTTTTTGTGCATATCAATTTTCATGCACATTAGGCTGGATTTCTCACTGTTTCTTTAGGTAATGACAATGTGCTTTTACGTTCTTTTATTAATTGCTGTGAATACACAAGATCTCGATGTTTCTGTATATTAAATCTAGAAGTATTATAGAAGAGGAGAAGTATAGCAGAGGAATTGATCAAAAGTTAATCCAATTAGTCTTTAAGAGAGAAAAAAGTTCTCAGTGAAAGTGAGATCCTTATGAATATTTTATTCATAGGATAATAATAAATGTGCAGCAAACCATACTGTGAAATATTACTGCAAAGCAGATAGACACAGCAGAAACTAATTAACTAATTAATCACAATTAAGCTGCATTTTCCTTTATATTATAAGGGAAGGTAAGCCAAAGGCAAACTTCAAAGCACCAAAAACTTCCTAACTGCTTTCAGCAGAAGCTTTGAATAAGCAGAATGACTGCTGTCTTTTAGCCTCCATAAGCATTTTTAACTACACTAATCACTGTGATTTCTGCAAATCTGTTTTCTCCCGTACGTAGCAGAACTCCTACTTTCCCTCAGGGCTCTGTCAGCTGAATGTTACGTTGTTCTGATAGAAATGCTAAAGCAGCATAAAAGGCAGCACCCTATTTGTCATGCCAGCATCACATCCATCACGTGTTTGATTGGCTCCATCACTTAGGTCTGAGCAGAATTCCATGGATTTCTAAAGTCAGACAGATTCTGAAGTGATGCAACAAAGTTAATCAAATGTCTGGACAAAGTGATTCATGTAAACATCAGTGTTTGTGATTTGTACATCAGAATGATTAATTTTAACTCCTCCATGCAGAATCTGAACATCAGATAAGAGTTATCAGAATATTCTGCATATTTTCCACAACAGCTCCAACAAGTACTGCCCATTTAAGTGAAGACAGACCAGCAGGCTCCAGTGACCTCCCTACAAACTGTGCTTTACTGTTCTCAGCACCCAGTGCCTGTGTGGGCTCTGTAAAAACAACCATTTATCAATCATTAGTAAGAAACTGGCTCTCTGACAAACTAATTACTCCTCAGGCTTCCACTCATTAGCACAGGAGGAAGCAGATTATACATTTATTTTTGTGGTGGGCTGACCTTGGCTGGGCACCAGGTACCCACCAAAGCCACTCTATCACTCCCCTCTGCAGCTGGACGGGGAGAGAAAATATAATTCAAAGCTCGTGGGTTGAGAGAAGGACAGGGAGAGATCACTCACCCATTGCCATCCCGAACAAAAACAGACTCAACTTACAGAAAAATTAATTCATTAACCATCAAATTAGAGCAGGGTAATGAGAAATAAAACTGAATACCTTCCCAAAACCTTGCCATGCAAACCAAATATAATTTTACATATCAGGTCTCCTGAAGTAACAAAGCTGCTACAGGAGTCATTTTTGCTTCCTGAAGCAGGCAAGACTTATTAAAAACAGCATGTTACCTATGAAGAACGCTAAGAAATCTCTCCAAAAAATCTGTTCTAATTTTTAAAAAGGTAATTGCTGTATGGCATGTGAATGGGTACACTGCAATTAGTAAGCACTAGTATTTATTCCCATGTCCTTTACGTGGCTGAAGCCCCAGGAATTTGTACAAATCCTAAGCATGGCTTTCCAAAATACCATGGAATGGACACAATGTGGGCAGCAGATGGCCACTGGTAGTAGACTCCAGGTGTAACTTCACAGATGTTTTTGTAATGGGAGGCTTTAGGTTTAGAGTCCAGATTTACAGAGGTCTCAGACTCCTTTGCACATTTCTTCCCCCAGAATTACTTTGGGGATATATCTGCCCTTGGAAATATTTGTCCAGCCTCATACTGGGCTGGAAAAACAATACCCATTAAGGGTATCTAAGGAAGCATCCCCACCCACAGGTCTGTGAAAGGATGGCCAAGGGCTCAAATGAAATCATCAAATACTTAAACCTGTCAAACTCTTTATCAGCATCCCAGAACAGAACATGCAAAGGTTATTTTCAAGTTTGATATATACATATGGTTGCAATAGGGAGTCTTATAAGAAATCAAATTTATTGGTAGAACATTTTGATGACTAAGGGGTAAAAAACCCCTGTTGCTGATAAAGCGGAGTGGGGAGTGGCACGTGACAAGCAATAGATGGACAAATCAGAACCCATTCATGTCAGTAAGACGCCTCAAGCTACTGGTAAATGAAAATTCCTCTTCTAAATCTTACCGTCTAATAATAACCAACCTCAGATCAGCATTAATATTATACTAGACCCCCTAGAATGTAAATTAAAATATTTTATTCAGACATTATAAATGGAATAAGATGTAATCAGTAATTATGCAAGTTCATCCAGGAGGCAGCTAGAAAATGCTATTTCCTTCAACAAGCAGTGAAAATTAAAAGCCACAGGAGTGTCAGGAACAAGATGTCTCAGACTTGCCAGCAATTAACAGAAAGATACGTTTATCTCCAGCGGACGTGACAAATTTTGAAGTCATTTCAGCCTCAACTCTGCTGAGGGCTGATTTTTCCCTTCAAACTCTGAACTCAGATCAGTTTCATAATTCTCATACGTGCTATCTGATGAAGAACTATGTCAATATTTCTGCTTTTACTGGAAACCCGCGGTCAGAGTCTGTTCCACAAGAGTTTCCTACCCAGCCAATGTGATGGGCTGGTTGATAAGTCACCGAGTCAGCTTTCACCAGTGCTTCTAATAGGAAACAGCACTATGTTATAGTTTCCAGGAAAAGCACCATCTGTGCCTCTTGTCAGTCTCTGCCCTGGCACCAAAAGATCTGTGGGGAATGTTTCCGTGCTGCCAAATTTCAGCAGAGTTCCCTGCCCCAAGCCCTGAGCACGGGTGACGCTGACAAACAGTGGGAGAAGATAAGAGCTGCTGTTTCCACCCTGCCAGCTCACCGGGCCAACTCATTTACAGAGTAATTCCAGCACAGTCCGTGCACCTTTGACACTCTCTTCCTGGAATAAATTCAGTCAGCAAAGCCCAGAATTGGCATAATTTGCATTCATTTTGATTGGCGAGATTCTGTCTTCTTTCCTGGAGTGATGCTGATTTACACGAACCAGAAGTACAAACATTCCTTACCTGGAACCTGAGCAATTCCAAAATGCTGGAAGTGCAGAGATCCAGGCACTTGCTATCTTGTAAGAAGAGGTGCAAACGACCTGTTTGCATTTATTAAAAGACATTACCTAAACAAAGAATTTTACCATAAAACTGTCTTTTATATTACCTCAAATATTAAAAAGGCCTCAGCAGAAGTTTCTATGATCTAATGATCTTTAGATAAAAATAGGAACACATAAGTTTCGTAAATGTTTTTTCCCCAAAACCAGTTTTAACTGACCTGTTGCTCTACAGTTTAAGTGTCTGTAGATACTTGGGGCAGAACTCCTTATATTTAAACATTGATGATTATAAGTTATGAAAGATTAATTAATGAAATCACCCACTTAATCTATTAAGTTCGTGAAGTCAGAATAAATGAACTAAGTATTTTCATTAAAAACAGTGGGATAAAGTGTCTGCTAAGTCCCAGCTGCTCTGAACATCAACATCACAACAGTAAAGATGCTTTCTGAAGGTGTCTGTAACCCTTGCTAGATCCACTGAGTTGTAGTATTTCATACAGAAAGAATCTGCAACTTACATTCAGTTTTAAACTGAAGGAAATTATTTGTTTGTGTGCTCTCCCAGAAACTGAAATTTTCTGTATTTTTTAATTAATTCTTTTGGTTTCTGTGGCTCACCAGTTATATGGACACTGAAAATTCTCACGAAGGTTAAATTTTTTTAAAGTTTGTTTCCAGTGAAGCAGCTAAAAGAATATATATATATAACAACTTTCTGTCATCTTGACACTGAATTCTATTTAAGGCTGTACTGCTACTTAGTTTTAAAGTAGGATAGCTGCACGAAAATCAGCTTCCAAGTGCTCTGAAAACATGGAGCAGAGCTGCAGCAATGCTCACTGGCTGTTCAGCACTCTGAACGGCGCCATCTACTCTGCTGATGCTTAAAAGCTGTCACTTCTTGTATTCCAACTGGTCAACTTTATAAAACCCAGAACTCGAAGCACCTTACGTAAGCTGATTTTCTAATATTGCATTCATTCTAATTATTCCTGTTATTTAATGCGCCATAAGTTCCTGGAAGTGAATATGAATACTGGGAAAATTACTGGGGTTTTGTTTTGCATATAACTTCATCTTTTAAAATAAGTATTATCTAGTGGATACTTGGGCATCTCCAAATTGTATCTCATTTCAGGATCCGTGGCAGCTAAGGCCTGTAGATAGATCAATACAGGTAACCACTCTGTAAATTCATTCTGCCTGAGGGAATCCCCACCTTTAGAACTGCACAAAAGTAAGGTATTTCACTTTTTGCAGTGATGAAATCCTGATGCATTAAAAGCTGCACTGTTCACTCTAGAGTGAATCCTTTCTCGCTGCACAGAAACATTAAAAAAGAAGCAATATGTCACGTTTTCCATATAGAAGCTCTTAGGGAATTCAGTGATAAAGCTAAGTCAGGAAGGGGTGGAGCAGCACATCAGTGCCACTCATCCGATGCTGGGAGAGGAGGAACTTAACAAAACACAGCTGAGTTTATGGAGTTAACCCGTGCAGAGCCCCCAGTGCAGCTGCTCCCCTGCAGCTGCCAGGAGGGCACAGCCTCCGGCAACCCAACTCCCGCAGAGGCTCCGCTGCAAAGAAATAAACAGCTCGGAAAGGAGGATTTATCTGGAGTGGCAGATGTCCCTGGCAGATAGCATCTGTGTCTGAACAAGGGACTCCTTCCACACAGATCTTTAGGGGCTGCAGTGCTGGGCTATCTCCTCTCCACAGAGCTTTTACCCCATAGTGCTTGGTGATTACAACCTCCCAGAGCACCATGACACTGCCACTCTCCAACAGATCTAAAGGGCTCTTAAGTACACTGTTTATCAGTTTTGATTATGGTTTCCAGGGTGGTTGATCTTTTTTGTCTTTCTTTATTGGAGTATATTATCTGTTCTCATAAGCTTTAAGCTGCTTAGAAATTGAGGGGAGGGGGGAAGAGAACCTAAGCAAACACAATTATTCATTTCTGATGGATACACACACTTGTTCTGAGCAACTTTCTATGGACTCTGAAACAGAACAAAGTTTTGCAGTTCTAACCTATAACAGAATATGCACATTCTAAAAAACCAGTTGCTATACCCTAAAATCAAGTTTTCCTCTTTCCTCCAAACCAAACGCCCATCTGAACTCATTTGTTGATGCTCAGTGACCTGTGGCAGCAATTTGCAGACTTACTTTTGACATGGCCTCACACGAACTCAAGATTCCCAAAGAGCTGAACAATCTGAACAGAAACCAAATGTGCAGCTGACATTGTTACTGATTATATTACGTTAATAGTTTTACGTATCATTTATATATTTTAATAATAACAACAACAATAAATAACAACAACAAAAGGTCAAAACGAGGGAGGGAAAAAAGCATCTATTTAGCAGGTTGCCAAGAGGCCACGGGCAGTAAGCAGATTATAAGGGCACAAGTGGGATCTGAATCACCAGGTAGCTGCTATGCAGATGATCTACCACAAAAACAGTGCTTACAGAATGAAAGGATAAACAAATGAGACAGATGTTGCCAACATCTGTGGAACAATAACAAAGGTCACCCAGAGAGGGGTGCCCACAGGGGAAGGAGTTCTGAAGAGAACATATATTCAGAATTTCTGGAACAGCAGAGCAAGCGACTCAAAGGGCGACCAAAGCAAAATGCAGAGACCAGTTTCAGGAACGTGGGTATCTCTGAAATCATGCCACATGCAACAGAAATGCACCCTTGCAGTTCTCGAGATGAAATTTTTATTGTTGATTCAAAATACCAAATCACAGCCTGAGATGTCCCACAGGAAAGTCACAAAGTAGAAGTGAAAGCGTGCCATGCCTGGAAGCCCTGTCATAAGCTGGATATGATCCTTATGTGAGTCACATGAGCAAATAAAGATGGGAGGTGCAACGTCAATTGCAAGGGATTCATCAGGGAGGGATAAAGAGGAAAACATTGGCCAGGCAGATGTGAAACTCAAGGGGTATTTTAAGAAACCAGGAAATGTACACAAGAATTTATGCATGGATAGAAGGAATGCTAAAGGAAAAACACTGGTCCAAGGAAAGGCAATTACCTATAGAGCTGGAAATGGGTTCACAGCACTCAAATTGTGCAGAATCAAGCAGGAGTAGGCAAGAGTTGGGTTATGTAAGTCGAAAATCTTGGGCTTGTTATTTTAATTATTAATTATTGTTACGCTGCTACTAAAACAAGTTATACAGCAAGGGGAAAGGGTTTAGAAAACCAAAACCTGAGCCTAATGAAGGGTGAAATCAGTGGGACCAGAAGCCTGGGTGACTGCTCTTCCATGAGTTCACTTGCCACGGGTGGCAAACTCCTTGCTCCCTCTCTTTCAACTGAGCTACTCTCGCTTTTTGATTTGTACTTTTTAAAATATCCAACACAGGCTTATTATACTCAATGCTACTTTATATCAATTATTCTCCTTGTTTGATCCTGCCTTCTTTCACCTTACATTGCACTGAATTAACCACATTATAAAAGGAACCAATATCAATTATGAGCTTCCCACTCACCAAACTGGTCAATGGTTGCACCACAAAGACATAAATGACAGGGTTGGAAGGGGCCTGTTTTTCAGCCCAGCCCCCAGTATCAAGCAGGATTTTCTTCTCCACTCATCTTAAAAGCATTTTATCTGAGCTGTATCATTATATTATAAATAGCAGCAACTCAGCAACTGCATGAGAAAAGTATATTCTGGAACCTACTTGCCTGCACTGCTGCATTTTTTCCCCCCTTCACATCTAACCTGGGCTATTTAGCTTTTCTTTTCTGTATATCCAGCCAACAAGTCATTTGTTAATCCCTGTGGTATGTACATAAGCTAGTAAGCCTAAAGAAATGTCATGTTACCCAGACTGAGAGGTAACAGCAGTGTGACACTTCACTCTCCAGCACTTCAGAATTCAGCGTGTTCCCGATGTACAACTAACTGTAGGTTTGTTACTTTCCAGAAATATTGATCATCCCTTATTTAAAGTTTTCAGAATCAATCCGTAAGTTAATATTCAGCGTGACACTTTCAAAAAGCACCCATCAAACCCTGATGAGGAGCTGACAATCTACTATGTCACGGTTTATATACACATTACAGCACTTCTGGCCGTGATTTTTAGTTTGCACAGCCGAGATCTGAAGCAAATCTGTGCTGCTCAGCAAAGCTCTGTGCAGGGCCCAGCCTCCCCCTAGGCAGCACCGGGTTTCAGTCTGTAGGAATTAAGAGATCCTGTGGGAACTCAAGAAGACGTGACCAAGGTACAAGTGTTTGGCAAGTTTAGAGACTCACCTTGTTGGCAACAGCTTTGTTAGCTATGTACTTTATTAGCTACTAGTTTATAATGATACCACAGCTTGTGAAAGCACATTCAGAGGTCAGATAAACCAGGTAAGAGCTACATCACATGTAGATGATAATAGAGCAAGCAGACAAACCATTTATTGTATAAACAAAAAAATCTGCAAAGGGACATTGCTGCAGCTGGATAAAGGGTTGGTTTTTTTAAGTCAAATAAAATAATCCGAGCGTAGAATGGTCATGCTTCAAACTCCTACCCAACCTGCTCTGCAACTTAGTGCTGCATTATGAATGAAAATGTCTGAAAAAGCCTGACTGCAGCTATGGACTCTGTAATACAACTGAGCAGAACTTCATTTTTTTCTCATTATTTAAACTTCATTTTACGCATCTTTTCTAAAATAATCTTTGCCGCCAAGTGCTCTTAACTTTTTGTGCTGTGTTGCAAGAGGTTTTTTCTTAAGTACTTCATGCACGTTGTTATCTAAATAAAACCACCTTCAGCTTTAATGGAGTGGAAGGAAACTGGCTTTTGGCCAAGTATGAGCACTCTAAAAGTGCTTCTACATGAATACCTTTCCTACTTTGCTGTTTCCCTGGTGAACTTAGGATGATTAAAGTCCTTCTAAAGTTTTGAAGCACCAAAAACTTGATGCCACAGTTTGTAACATGAGGTTATCCACAGCACACACACAATTCTGTCTGTGGACTATGCATCAAACAGGAACAGGGGAATTTTCTGCCATTTGGGAGCTGCAGTGGTTTTACAATGTAAGTAATGAACCTTTAAATACAAACTGCAGTCAGAGTAACTCAACACGAACTGGATGACCATTTTTAGACTTCACAGAATATTCTGTGTTGGAAGGGACCCACAAGGATCTAGTCCAAGTATTAAGTGAATGGCCCATACAGAGATCAAACCCACAACTGTGGTGTTATCAGCATCATGCTCTAAACAACTGAGCTAATCTCAGGTTTAGTGTTTTTCCGGTATTTATTTCATAAACACCTGCTTATTTTTTCAGTAAGGGATGCTACATTGGTGTTTATTTGCTATGGAATAAAGCCTTGGAATTTCTAAATATGAGACAAATTATTTTGAAAGAGGCAGCTCTCTGTTTTGGTTGGTGATATCAGTTAAAAACATACTTCAAAGGTAGTAACTTTATTTCATTAGTCTGAAGAGTTTCCATATAAACAATGGAACAACCACAGTACAAAATTCAGCATGGGATAAATTACCAATCTGCAGTTCAAAAACTATTTCAAGAAGTGACCCATTTTAAAGCTGTGGAAAATACATACATTCACATCCATTAACTGCAAGTGACATGCAAATATCCCTGAGATTAATCAACTTTTTTAAAAGGAAGCAGAATGGAGCTCATAACACCATGAGGGTTATGTTGTAACGCCTTTTCACAACACCTAAACAATCTCCAAATTCAAAGTAAACGCTCAGAAACTTTTCCTCCTACCTTGTTTTACAAGCTGGCTCACGTTTGCCAGCACCACAAGCACCTGTGCACTTTGTAGTACAGGAATTTTTAAATACTGATTGTTCAGGATATATGGCCTATAAAACTGAAACCTCAAAGCTACACATTCTCATCCCGAGTGGAAAATAAAGCCCACGCTCTCGAATTGCTGTTGACTGCGCTTGCAGGGAATGGCACGGGCTCTGCAGCATCCCCGGAGAACCCCAGCGCCGATGACAAACCCATAACAAACCTGCGCGCCCGCGGATTTTAAGCAGCAAATCTGCAACCCAGAGACTACAAAGCGAGCTGGCTCCAACAGCTCCGAGCACAGCCTCTCACTTCTTGAAACTGGCTGTAAACAGGGGAAGGGAGGGGCCAGGCGCCTGCCAAGCAANAGCGCGCTGCCTGCCGCCGGCCGGGCCAGCACCATGCTCCCCGGGAGAGCCACGCCGGGGCCTGGCGGCCGGCTCCGTGCCTCGGCAGGGCTGCTCGGGCCAGGGCCACACGGGAATTAAAGGTGAGAGAGGCTGCGGGGCCGCGGGAGCGGGCGGCGGGCGGGACGCGCGGTGTTGCTGCGGGCGGGTGAGGGCTGTGAGTGCGGCGCGGTGCCGCGGTGAAAAGCGGAGGGGATCGGGGCAGCGCCGGGGCCGCCGCAGCCGGGGCACTGTAAACAAGAGGCTGCAGCCTTCACTTATGCAACAGAGGCGAGCCGGGGCTGCCGAGCTGCCGGTGACCGCGCAGGGAAGGGGTCAGCGGGGATGGATTGAGAGCCGCGCAGCGCTCCGCGGAGTGACCGCGGCACGGCGGAGCGGCCTCGGGAATGACAAAAGGCACGGCTGGGGGCGAAATGCTCCGCGGGGCCTGCACGGCTCGGCACGGCACACAGGGTCAGTGCCCGCGCTGGTAAGTGAGCATTCACACGGGGGATGTCGGCTTTAGCGGCAGGAATACCTCACCTGGCAGCTTGAAAGTCATCAAGAAAATATTTTCATTTTGGGTTTTATTTTTGCTCATTTCAGAGGTAAATATTGTCGTTTCCCTAAGATTACTGTTTAAACACGATGAATCGCCTGCCATTTCTGTCATTAAAACAGAATTGTCGCGTTTAACTGCACTTAGAGGACGTAAGGGGAAAAAAAAAAGGGTAATGACTAAAACCACTTGTGAAACCAGACATCCCCCTGCTCTGTAAAATACAAAGCCTGGTAGCAAAGACTGTTGATCTTCTGAGACAATATACAGGCAAGTTATTCAGTGGCTGATGTAATTCAGTCTGGAGTAATCAAAGCTACATGCTTAAGGATAAACCTACATAATGGAATTACGTGATTGTATCCATGCCTGTGCTTAGTCACCTTTGCACTCACCAGAATGCATATATTTGCAATATCTAGTTCCAGTCTGCTGCTCTGCTTGAATCGAGTCATAACAGTTCAATGAGATGTAGTTTTGGTTCCCTTCAACTGCGAAAAAAACAGCTTTGCTTTTTCTTTCTTAAAAACTTAAAAGAGCAGATGCTTCCTGAAAACAAACTGGGTTGTTTTCGGTGCTCAAAAATAGAATGAGGATGGAAAGACAACATAAAGATATGATTCAGTCCACTCATACACAACAACATAGCTGAAGAACTGATGTGAGAAAGTGAACCGAAAAAGTCAAGTTTTCCCACAAAGGTGAAAACAAGCTTTGAAAACAATAGAACTTCTGGTGCTGCCACAGAAGCCACTTCTCTGAGGAAATCCAGCATGGGACAGTGGAATAAAAATTTGCTTGCCCAGCTAAAATTACTGTATTTTAACCTGATTTCTGGCTCAGCTTATGGTACTTTAGAAGAAAAACGCACACAAAACAACTGCGGTGGGAAATAAAACATGGAAGTTGACACGATTTTGGGACAAATTCTGTTCTATGGCCGAAGAGTCAAAGGATTAGCACCAGGGAGATGCAGTCACGTACCCGTACACTCACAGACCCCACACGGTATCATTCAGCCATCTGGTTCATGGAGTGTAGCATGTTGTCTAGTAGCATTCATTTTCATTGCACAATGTGTGTTGTGGATTGATTAAATCTTGCTCTCTCTCTGGAAAGAATCCAGGTACGTGTACTTATACTTTGCTATAGGTGCTGAAAGGGAAGCAGACAAAACCACGGGAGTGTGTGACAGTCAGGGTACGTGACATGGGAAATCACCTGCTGCACCGGCTCTGTGCTGTCCCTGAAATGGGCTGCCACGAGTAACAGCCACGATTTTAAGGCTGTGCCTGTTTTGAGTTGTACTTCAGAGATTATTTCTTGTTTCTGCACTTTGGAAAGAGACTTTACACGATCGCTTTGAAGTTCGCTTGGTTTCAGTTAAAACGCTATCTCTTTACTGATGATAAAGCAAAGATGGCTGGACCACAACTGCTGATAGCAGCATACTTTTTAAAGAATTCGAGCTATTTTGAGAGGAAATGATAGCTGATTCTTGCCTTTTTGGAAAGTCAGGCTGCCCTGATATTAGGTTCCCTGGACTACAGAGGTCCATTGTTTTTTTGAAACTAAATGGTTATAAGGTTGGAAGTCTGAATACAAACTAACCTATTTAAAAAAAAACAAAACCAAACCTCCCTCCCCACACACACCTCATTTCCCAGTATCCTCTAGTCTTTGTCAATTTTATCAGTGATCCAGTACACATCCACCATACTCCCTTGGGTGTGCCTCCTGAGAAACTCTTTTTTCAAGGTAAAGCTTATTTAACATCTTAAGAGATCTCCATTCTCCATCATATTGTGAAGATTTGTGCTTCAGCTTATATCCTTCCCTCTTCAGTAGTTACCCTTTTGTATTATTAGCTACACACAAGGTACTGTTTGACAATTTTTTAAAAATTGCATCAGTATTCATATATATATCAGTACTGAAAGATAGTTTACAACTTACTTCTGTTGATTGTCCTGTATCAACTGATTTGTCACTAGTTTCATTTAAATTAGTACTTCAGAACATGTATTAGTCTCATGAAATTTTGAATCACAGTTGACTTTCTTCTAGACTAACAACGTCAGTTACGTGATGCGTATAATCTTTAAGTTCAAAATGTTTTCCTCACAGTACTTAGCATTTCATTTACAATGTAATATTTTAACAACACTTTCACTGTTTCTCTCTCTACAGAAAAGCTGGTAACCAGCAAAGAAGACGCAAAAGCTGAAATCACTATGTGGAGCTGTGAAGCCTTAATCAACAGTACCGAGAACAGTGAGGACCAGCATCTCTGCCATGACTTCGACCTTGTGCTTTCCATCTTCTCCCTACTCTACCTCATTATATGTTTCCCAATCGGCCTTTGTTACAATGGCCTGCTGGTCCTAGTTAACCTCTACAACAAAGCTACTATGACTATGCCAGATGTTTACTTTGTCAACATCGCCATTGCCGGTCTCATCATCAACACTCTGGCACCAATGTACCTGCTGGGTCTTGCCAATACAAAATGGGCCATCTGGAATTCCAACAACGAAGTTTATATTACCTTCCTTATTTTATTCAACGTCTCGTCCTTAGTCACCATGTACTCTACCACGCTGCTCAGTCTGGACTACTACATTGAACGTGCCCTGCCCAGGACTTACATGTCCAGTGTGTACAACACCAAACACGTCTGCGGGTTCATCTGGGGCGGCGCCATGCTCACCAGCTTCTCATCTCTCCTGTTCTACGTCTGCAACCACGTGTCCACCAAGATAATCGAGTGTTCCAAGATGCAGAACCAGGAGGCAGCAGATGCCATCATGGTGTTCATCGGGTACGTGGTGCCCGCCATTGCTGTTCTCTACGCGCTGACGCTGATCCTGCGGATACGCAAGGAGGCCACGCCGCTGGATCAGGACACTGGGCGCCTGGATCCATCCGTGCACAGGCTTTTGATTGCCACAGTCTGCACACAGTTCACCCTGTGGACACCCTATTATGTTATTCTCTTGGTAAGCACGTTTACTAACCTACGAGGAAGGATTCCAGACGTAAATTCCATTCAAATATTACACTTCGCCACGATTTTGTCAAAATTCCTAGCTTTCTCCAGCAGCTTTGTCATGCCTCTGCTCTACAGATACATTAACAAAAACTTTCCCAACAAATTGCGACGTTTGCTTAAAAAGATACACTGTGGGAATCAGGGGTGTTCTCACGAGCGCACAGTTGTACAGCAGGTCATGACATAGGTGTGACACAACCCCTGGTGCTCCCTGACTGCAGCGCTGGCTGCTCAGTGCTGGGACTGTGACACTGCTGTGGTGGCACTCACAGACATCAGAGAGTCCCAACCGAGAGGCTGGAAGGAGCTTCCATTGCAGCTGAATGCAAGAGTCTTAATTTTCCAGTGGTTTGCTGAAGTGGTGTGAGGCTCTGGCCTGTGTGCTGCATTACCTGTGACATCTGATACCTTCAGTGCACTGAACTGGTGACAAAGGATAAACTCTGTTTTCATGGCTCTGATCTTCCTGTCTGGAGAAATCACTAAGCAGTTTACTGAAGTCTTGACTGAAGACACAGCACCTTGTATCTTGTATAGAAAAAGGTATTACCTTGTTTTCTGTACAAAGAAGTGATAGTGCTAGCCTTGATGAAGTAAATAGCATTTTTCAATGAAGATTATATAGATGGCCTTTACTGAAGATCATGTTATCCAATTATACATGTCCAAATAGTAAATGTTAATTATAAATTAAATTATTTAATTTCTTTCTCCATCTCTGAATCCCCTCTAAAAGAAGCCTAATTTACTATTTTCAGGAATTATTTTCTCACACAAACTAACCTGTTTTAACGTTTATGTAAACTGATTTTTCTTTTAGCTACAACAAATAACAAAAAAGTGTTTTAATTTTCCAGTGCTTTGTTTGTATCCTAAAACATTTCAGGAATTCAGAAATATTTATTAACTAATTCAGAGGGAACTTAGAGATGTTTGTTCCACATATTAAAATGAAGGACACAGTCGTTTACAAAGTTAAATCAGAATTTAACTAGTAAAGATTGTCTGGCTAAGTGTTACGGTCCACATATGTTCATGTAACAAGAGTAATTACCTTAGAAAATAAATATGTTTTATGATTAACATTTTGTATTTTCAAGGGATATGTTTGCAACAAATAAATTAAACTCTCTTTAATCTAGGACATCACTGGAGTTTTGGAAACCATATAGAATTCCCCAATATAGGAATCCCAGTCAGCAACAGCTCTTTGCTGACCTCTCAAAAAAGCCTTCCATTGGGATTCTTGGATACACAGTAAAATCTAGTTTCACAGTAGGGATGAAGAAATCCCATCCAGATCACCAAATTTTACTGATTATATGAAATACATAAGAAACACAGACACGCTGCAGGAAGCACATAAAGAGTTACAACAATAAAACCACAAAGCACTGCCCCAAAAACGACCTGTTCTTGTGCTGCTGTTGCATTAATGACAGGAGGGGGGGTACAAGTGAAACTGATACTCTCCCACTGCTGTGGGGCCACAAGACATTTTTGTCACTTGACACATGCTACAGCATCATTTTGTTGCTTAATCTGGCACAGCACAACTCAAATTCCACGTGACTTCATTAAAAAGAATGTGACTTTTCAAGCTTCAGGTATAGAAAAAAAACATGAAGCAACACCAGAACTGAACCTTTCCCATTGCTTAGAGCACAATCTCGTCTGGTAACTGGTCCTAATTGTCAGCAGAGGCACACACTAAAGTTCTGTGTGAAAAGCATGTGAGGAACAGACCTTTCAGATCTTTTCCCTTCAAGCAATTTCTTCCCATAGTTTTCTTTGCTTATCGTATTTACATAAAAGCATCTCTAAGTTACCAACATCCTGGTGGAAGACTTTCCATTAATCTTTACTTTTTAAATAGCTTTTCATATTTTACTGAATACTTTTAACCCTTAAAGCTTACAGAGTAAATAACCTATTTCTGTGGTGTTTTCAATCTTAGCCTGTTGATGAAACCCACGTTAAGGAATGAAGCTGTTCCTTATCACTGTGTCCAACTCACACACTCACTTAGAGTGTCTCTATGCTGACACACATGATACTGGCTGCTCTCTTGGTTTTGCCCCCCTTGCAAGATTTTCTATGAATTTCTCCACATCTTGAGCATTCAAGGCTCATTTCCACACAGAAGTGCTTAAGAACAAAATCTTCCCTTACAGCTGTCAAGCAAACAGATTCCCTCTTCCCATCGGAGGAAAATTAGGTTTCTTAATGCACCACATTAAATCTCTCACTTAAAATCTGTTAAAGAAATTCTGTGCCATTATGCAGGAGGAGTTCCAGCAGGGAGGAACTGGCTTATCTGCTGTGAATAGAGGCTTTCAGAACTGGGACGCTGCCAGAACGGTGCGGCTGAGCAGGCAGCATTAAATGCAATTTCAGCTTCCATGCTGCTTCCTCACTTCCATTTCCTCCTTCTCTTAAGACATCTTATTTTCTGTCTCTAACAGAACTGTTGTCTTTATTTCTGTTCTTTTCTCTCTGTGTTAAATTCCCAGTTTCAGATCATGGCTCTTGTATCATTTCTCTTTATCGTTTTCACTTCTCTGCACCATTTATTTAACTTTCATTTCTCTCCCATCCCTGCTTGGTCTTGCACACCTGGTACCATTCAATACTCATGTTTACTTCATCACACTGTCTCCTTTATGATGATCCAAATCTTATTCAGTGATTCAACATTACAAACAGATTTATATAGTAAATGGAAGCTGCTATTTAAGAGATGTAGAAAGACAGATTTTTAAGTAATTTACCCATGGGGTATCAAATCTGATTTTTTCCTAATCCTTTTTACTGCAACAGAGCTACGGATGTTTCTCTGTATCCTTGATAAACAATAAATGTGATGGCAATCACAGATAAAACAACTTGGATAATTTAATGAACAAGACTGGTATCCACTCAACCTTTTTTAAAGTTAATTTGATATATTAGTTGCCTCAAAGAAACTGTGCCGTGGATCTGCCTGGCTGCTGTTCTCTTAGGGAAATTCTGAATTTAATTGCAGCACCCTCACCTGGCATCTCTTAAAAAGCAGTATCCTAAAAAGAGAGAGCTTTGCAATATTTATATAAAGAACAGTAGAGGGGCAAGTGCAGTAAAATACTTAAGGAAATACAAGGTATCATAAATTAGGAAGAACTTTTATGGACAAATCTTTACTATACAAAGTTCTCAAGAATGGGGCCTTTCCATTTCAAATACCTGAAGGTTTCTGATGACTGTAAATAGGGGCTTATCTATTACACATTTAAATAGATATGAATATAATACTGTATATATGCAAGATAAAAATCAGCCTACTGATGTAAAAAGAATCTGCAAAGAGTTTATTAAATTATTTCTAAAAGTGTATCATTTAAATGTAAACCTCTGAGCAGGAAGGTGTACTGTATGCTTCTGTATGTATATAATGTGTACTAGAAAGTAAGCACTAGTTAAGTGCCATTATTAACAGTGTTATTTTCTCACAAAATTAAACTTAATATTTGAGTTGATCTATGGCTTATAGCCCTCTTGCTGAACCGCTAATTAAGTCAAATCAATGAACTAACAGAAAATGTCACGCTCTGCTTCTGTTTGAGTTATTAACACAGCTAGCTCAAGACAGGTCCTTGTTGACCAACTTAGTAGAGGTCCTAGTTTCAAAAGTTTACATTTCAGAATCAAATTTTGTTGGTCTCTGAAGATGTAATTTCAGTTAATGAAAGAAGGTGATCAGCCACTAGAAAATTCCTGGCTCTATTACAATGAAGAGATGTGGACTACAATATCATGTCAAAATACTACAGAAATGGACTTTCTGGAAAGCTTCAGAAAGGAAGTATTGACTCGTAATACATTCTCAATAAAAACTGGTCAAGTGTATATGGTCAATAAAACGTGTGATTTTTTTTTTTTTTGCTTTCTTGATAAAAACCTGTTGTGGACAAGGTTAAACCTGTGTGGCTTCACTGAATCGAAACATAACAAATTGCATGACTTGGATGTCAAATTTCCAGGCCATAATTTGACATTATTAAAATCTCATTATTCATCAGCATGAAGTTGGCTGGGAATAAAAGCTAAAAGGCAGATACCTCCCCTGACTTTTTTTCAGCATAAAGAATCCTGCAGTTAATGAGACAGAGTAACAGTGCACCTGGAGATCAATGCAAACATTGGCCACATCCTGACAACTTCCTTTCCTTTGTGCTGCCACAATCAGCTTCCTGCAGAAATTCTCTTGGTTCTCAGAACAACATAAAATAACCCACACCTCTGGCATCCCAAAGAAAACGGAGCTTTTAAGAATCTAAGGTACCTTATAACACATTCATTGCAGTAACCACTGCACATAACAAAAAGATCACTCCCCGTGGATCAGTTTGTTCACCCTACATATATGAAAATATTTTCTTGGCTATACTTTCAAAATTGTTCATTTGTTCCCTTTCAGTGTTCTGTGAAGTGTAGGAAGACAGCAAGTAACAGCAAACTCTATTTAAAATGATTATTTGTAAACCCTTTAAAAAAACCCCTTAGTACAAGGCACGCCTGAGTTTTAAGTGTCAGTCAGAAATAAATAAAAATGGCAACTATCAAAGTGGAAGTTGCAATATTACACCATTTAATCAAAGCCTTGCATCTGACAGGATGCCCTTACTTAAAACAGTGTTTTAAAGGGTGTTTTCTGCTACTTTAATAGGAGAGGCAGCATCTCTGAACAAGTACAGAGCCGTGATTTTCTGATCCTTCATTCCACAGAGCTTTTGGATACAACCAACAAAAAGGCTCTTTCTCAGCTGGATTAGTAAAACCCCTCAAACACAACACAGATTGAAGGATCTGCAGTGAGAACAGAGCTAGTTAATAAGGAGCAAGTTCACAAGCCCACAGGTTTCTGAAGGGTGCACAACTACATAAATGCAAGGAAAAAGGGTTGATCAGGTACAACAAAGTCAAGATGTTTACACCGGTGCAAACCAGGCTGACACAGCACCTGAATCTGCCATTATCTGTCCATACAGAGACTTCACAGAAGTCAGACACATTTTGAAACAGTCACAGAAAATACTCATTCAACTACAACACAATAGGAGAACAGGCCCCAAGGTTGTGAAGAAAATTCAACACTGCTGCCACAAACCTCAAAAGGAAGTAACCCCATTTTTTTTCCTTGTTTAAAACTAAGATTCAATTAAATTGTTTTTGTGCTGTGGGTACGTGCATAGGTAATGCCCTATTTATCACTGCTTAATAAAAATGAAAGCAGCCCAGTGTCTAGGCTGGAGACCCCGTGAGCTTCACTGCAGCAGCACGGGACTGGTGAGACCTCAGAAAAGCAGAACCTGCCCAAGTGCCACTCTCAGTTCCACTGTTCACTGAGGACTCGGAGAGGAATTGATTCTTGCCTAAGTTTCTGCAGCTGTGAAGTGCTCAATGCACTGATGAATCTAGAACATCTGCTCCTGGATTAATTTTATGTCGTTTCTTAATAAGCAAAAACTTGTGTATTTCTTGAATATCTCGTGCAACACTCTTTCCAAGTGCAAGCAGTCTAATGGTACAAACCCAGCTGTGCAGACTGCCATGGCAACAAACCTGAAGTGTGAAATGTTTCCTCTGCTGAATTTCCTTTAGTTTTCCATTATATATCAAAACACTTTGACATATGCTGACTACATTCTTTTTCCATCAGGAGAGCAGAGGATCTATTACCTCCTTTGTCGTCCTACTTTCTTTCCACCAAGTCTTTCCCTTACCTTGAAAGACCACGTGATTTCCTTGTATTCCTTCCTTCTAAAGAACTGGCACCTTTAATTACATCCGCAAGAATTGTCAAAAATATTCACAGTCTGCAGCAGGCAGAATTTCCGTATTATTACAAATCATTATTACAAATCATTATTACAAAACACCAGATTCTCATCAGAATATTTATGAATTAAGTATAAAAACATATTTGAAAAAACCCCTTTCTATCAAAAGTTCTTTAGAGCGAGATTTATAACCAGAAGTGAATCCATTTAATGTAGTTTAAAAAGTACTTGCATGCTTTTCTTCCTCTTCTTAAATGCATTATCCCAGAGCTGCTACCACTGGCACTGATGGGCTCAGCCTTGGCCAGTGGCAGGTCCATCCTGGGGTCAGCTGGAATTGGATCTGTTGGACATGGAGAAGTTTCTGGCAGCTCCTCACAGAAGCCACTCCTGTAGCCCCTCTCTGCCTCCAAACCTTGCCATGCAAACCCAGTACAATTACTAATTACAAAGTGAATCGAAAAGCCTAATTTAGCCCCCCAAAATTCGCTAATTTAAGCTAAAATTTATCTTGAAGTCGACAGAATTTCTGCACTGTTTCTTATCTCCAAAACCTTTACAAGATCATTTTGAAATGAATTCTGGTATTGGTTTATCAAAGCTGTTTCAGAAACTCCATCTGGTGGTCACTGGCAGAATGGTCTTGCAGTTCCCAAAAGCAGTAAGATCAGTAAAATTAGTTAGATTTAAATTAATCTTTAGGAAAAAAAAATAAAACAAAAAACAACAGTCCCAGTTTCTGGTTAAACACAGATTTGTACAGCTGGTCCTGTCTGCAGGCAGTGAGGGTATTGCTACAAGTATTTAGAGGAAACAAAATTAACCTCAACTTGTACAACCAACTGCAGCTGGGAGGGAGAGGCACATAAGAGACAATTCTGTTGCAAGAAACAAATCTCAACAATGGTTAATTTTACTTTTGAACCTAACAGAAGGATATTTAACCAGGCTACTAGGTCTGACTATTCACAACGAAAAAATATTTATTAAAAAGCACGTGTTTCTTGTATTGTTTCATAAAACATCTGTTACTAGTCATTGTGGTTGACAAGATGCTCGAAGACCAAAGGAAGTGCCATTGCCATTCAGCTCCAGAGAATTGTAATTCTTTCTAATTAAGTATGGTTTCACTAGTTCACAATGAAATAGATTTCTTAGTTAATTAAGAGAGAAGTCTGAAATGTTTCAGGTCCAGCCTATGTGCAATTGAATAACCATTCTAGCACCTGCAATGCTAAGCAGAGACCAGCTCTCTTATTAAAACCTGCCATTAGAAAAAGCTTTTTTCCACCCTTTAGTAGAATGTTATTCTGAAATACAGGCAATTTTTGAGCTCTTGTAGCTGAGTTACACAGATGATTTACCCGTATTGAGGAATTTATTTTGTGATTGATAGAAACATTACTGTATGGCAGTAATAATAAAATATTGTTTATAAAACAACTTGCATTACAAACAGTGCTCAAATAAGCCAATAATAAAATCACTAATAGTGAACCACAGGCAAGGAACCCTGAGATGTGAAGGCAGCAATCACACAGCACCGAGCACGGCTGTTCTGGGAGAAAAGGAAGAAATGTTGATTTACAACCAACCTCTGAGGTGCAGGTAATCATTAATAACCAGTGCTTATGGATAAACATTGCCAGCCTGGGCTTTCTTAACCCCATCCAAGCAGAGAGAGCAAGACTATCCAATTTTACAATTTCACATAGCTCCCTGTACCTTATAAATACGCATAAGCATCTGAATTACATTTAAAAAACCACACTCAAAAAACCCCTTCCTAAACCAAACATGCAGGGAATATAATACAATAAAGCCATGTGAGGTTTTTTTAATTCTAAAATGAATCTATACACAAAATTCCTTTAACTTTCTTCCAGCTAGCAATTCTTGGTTCTCTGTACATCTTCCATCATTTTTGGGGTTTGGTGGTTTGAGTTTTTGGGGGTAGGGGTGTCCTTTTTAATGTCAAAGGCCTAATGTTCTGCAGCCTTTTAATTAAGGACACGAATTTGATTGCTGTCAAGTAAGACTAAACATATGTCAAATTAACAGCAAGGCCTTTCACAAGAACAGTTTCACAGAGTGACTGGCAACTGTGCATCAGTATAACAAAACCCTTAGAATAGATCCTCCTCTCAAAAATAAGGCGTTTTTCCCCCAGGAATTTTGAGGTATTGCATTAATGTAAGTGGCTTTAATGTCTTAAAATGCCACAAAGAAAAGCTTCCAATATTTAAGCTCAGCCGAATAGCAATCTTTGACTAGCACAGTGGCTTATATCCCACAGTCAGGTTATTTCTTACACAACAACAATAGAAGAAAAATTAAGGTGGAAATACATGACAGTTGATGAAAAACATCTTTGAAACAAAATTGCAGTGTATTGCACGATTCAAAATTCCAGTAACAAAGCAACTGCTTTTCATCATAATGCACTGGGGTATAGGCAATAACAGTCATTTAATATTCCAAAACAATCCTATCATTCTACACAGGGATGGTTTCCTTAATAACCTTACATCCAAAAGGCAAGAAAAGATAAGTTAATTGAGAGAAGAAGACAACAGTGTAGTCTGAAAATAAACTTCGGGCTTCTCATGCAGGATTAGCTCCCTAACAGTGATCACTACCCACAGAATCCAGTCCCGTCCTTGGAATAACTGCAGGTAAATAATCACTGCCCCACAGAATCCAGTCCAGTCCTTGGAATAACTGCAGGTAAATAATCACTGCCCCACAGAATCCAGTCCAGTCCTTGGAATAACTGCAGGTAAATAATCACTGCCCCACAGAATCCAGTCCAGTCCTTGGAATAACTGCAGGTAAATAATCATTACTCCATAGAATCCAGTCCAGTCCTTGGAATAACTGCAGGTAAATAATCAGTACCCACAGAATCCAGTCCAGTCCTTGGAATAACTGCAGGTAAATAATCATTACCCCATAGAATCCAGTCCAGTGCTTGGAATAACTGCAGGTTGCTGCAGCCTCCGGGATCCTGGATCACCCTGTGGCTGATGCTGCACCAAGCAAACAAGAACTCTAATGCTCAACTGAGCATGGCAGCTCTTTGCTCAACACCTGATCACGATGGTTCAGAAGGAAGGTGAGCAGGACAGGAGCATCATCTCCATAATACTTCACAGGATGGATCTGCCTGAAGTCAGAGAATAAAAAGACTGAAATCTCCAGGGCTGCAGCACCTCACAAGCCAGAGGCATTGAACGGTGTTTGTTAGGAAAGATGGAGAAGTTTCTCTCATCTGGCACACGTGGATATCAGAGATAGAGCCTTCACTTCAAATTAAACCTCCTGTCAGGGATGTGTGCTCTGCTAAACTCATCAGTAATATGGGTCAATTAAGAGAAATTATTGGTGTTGGTAAAAAACAAAAAAAAGGTTGTTCACATCTGCTTTCTTTATAGCAACATCTGTCACTCAGTACCGAAGATATTTATTTTGCCATATGAACAACTGTGTTCAAAAAGAAACCAGTTTTGCCCACCACAGCACACTGGAGGTGCTGAGTGGTTGTACGTGTTATCAGCCAATCCCAAAACATCAGCACAGCATCTCACAACTATTTCACTTCTGTGACTTCACCTTTCCTGCCTCCATCCTATGCAGAAAATCATTATCATACACTTCCACTGAGAGCAAGTAAACTAATGCATGAAAAGAAATCTCACAAAAAATAATAAATCCACAAATCACTAATAAAATTAATTATGACATTATGCATCATCCCAACCACAATCACTTAGCCATTTTCTTCAGCTTTATGAAACCTTTATACAACTGAGCACTAGTCTGCTTGCCACCATCCTCATATGACTTGTACCCTGTGATCATTTTAGCAAATTAAACAAACTGGTTTATTGTTTTTTTCTAAGGAAAGACGCAGCTGGTCAAACAACAGCAATATTTTGCTTTTCTTTTACTAACACATTAACTGTGACAGTAACAGCACAGCCAAAACTCCACCTGGGAGCTCTTAACATACCTCAAAATTTTTTTTTGTTTCTGTAGATGAGGTGGAATTGCAGCTATTGAGATGGGAATCAGCAAGGTCTAAACAGAATAAAGAATACAGAGTTGGGAAATTTTGATTTTCTAACCTCTGTTTCTCCTCTGGCTTTCAATTTATTCCATCATCTATGGAAGAATGAATTTCTCAGTAGCCAAGTTTCTCCACCTGCAATGCAATGCTTTCTGATGTGAGAGTCTCTCAATCTGTGTACAATTCTGAAATTGTGTTGTGCGACTTGCACCTGATTCCAAGTAGGAAACATGTTCTTGCTCCCTAAATACCACTGAATAATGAAGTTTAATAGAGGTTTCAGACAAAGTATGAACTAATACCTATAAATGTGAATGCAATTTTAAAGATGGGAGCTTTCTTTTCGATTACTTTTTCTTTTTAAAGATGGGAGGTGTAAGAAATAGCTTCTCTCTTTTTACTTTTCCGGTGCTATTTATACAATTTTCTCATTAGCGGGTGAGTTCCCCTGGAGCTCTGCTTACCCAGCCCAGGCATTGTCACACCCGAGGTTACTGAATAACAGGAAATGTGGCCTCGGCACTGCTGTGTCAGGGCTTATCTGCACGGGAGTTACTCCTCCTCACAACTGCTCATTAACCCAGAGTCACTGAAACCTTCCTGAAGAGTGGTTTGAATATTCCTTAAATTGGTGCAGTCATTGATTTGCCTTTCTTTCACTAAAAAACACCAAGGGCACAGCCACATAGCTTTGTGTATGCCCACCCAAGGCAAATCCAACAAGATACAAACAAACCCTCAGCAGTTTGCCGCTGGCCCACAGCTAATAAATAATTTTAGTTCCCTCCCCTCTGCCCCCAGCAGGGCCCGGAGTTATCAATAATGAACCTGTTCAAAGCAGTTCAGTGGAAAGTACAGCAACAAAACCATGCTGCAACTGTTCAGCATTGCCTCAAATGCACAGGTGATCCATTCTGGAAGCTAAAAAGTTAAGTTGATGACCGAAACCTTCCTGAAATTTTTCTGTGACTTCTAAAACAATCGTTTCGCTATGCCTAGGTAGTTTTGTGTGTTTTCTGTACAGCCCTCAGTCCTAGAAAGAATAAGGTGACACCTGAAATTTGCATCTTTACTGGAAAACCAACAGAAAAAGAAAAGTCACCTGATTTGCACATAATGACAACGCATATTTTTTCTTTACCATTCTTAAGTGTGAGAACTTAATATCAACAGAATGAGCCTGGATTAGGGCACAGCTCACAGGGAAATGCTACACATAAAACACCTGCACTACACTGCCACTGTGCCCAAGCTTTTCTGTAACTGTTTGGAGGTACTGTAAATAAAAGGGAAACAATAAACAACCTACCCAGTCCAACAAACTGCTGCATAGGATGATCAAAACCAAAGGCTCTGTGTGAATTACAGCATTCTGAATATTGCACGTAAGCTCATTGGAAATCACATTTCACAGAGCCCCTGAACTACTGAAGAGCTGTTCTGGAGGACAGTTCCTTCACAAAGAACATGAACCTTCAACCTGAAAACTGAAATGTGTCTGAGCTACAGCTGCAACCCAAGACCCTCCATCCAGCCTACCTCCAGCCTCAAGAAAGTATTTGGAGCAGTAGTGCTATAACCTGCAGGTGGAAATGTAGACCCAGTGCTAAGATATCTTCTCCAAGTAAACCACAACTCCAATTTTGAAATCTAGACTCGTATCCATTTGTCTTATTTCATTTTTTGAAGGGTTTTGGCAGTTTCCACGTGTTTTTTAGTGAGCCTTGTTAAAGTACAATAAGTAGGAAGCCATGAAAACAGAACTGATACACTGGTCACAAATTACCCTCTCAACCCATGAACGCCAGTGCAAGTTACTAAAAGATTACAACAGAAATGCCCTTCCCCATGTGCTGGTAAGAGAAAACATGATGCTACCAATACATCCCAGACAGACGGGATGCACTAAAAAAAAAATCATGAGCCAAGCCTTTCTTGCTTATTTATATCTGAGGTTTTAAGAACACTATTCAACATAGTCATGCTGAGCCAGACCCAAAACATCCTCCATACTCAAAATCTTGTCTTTTAACACCTCATGGTCATTGCAGAGCATCTGGAAAAAATAATTTATTGCATGTATACAATAACAGGAGTGTTTCAAGAGCCAGGACCCTTGGAAAAATAGAAATATACCTATTTTTAAGCAGGGACCTTAATGCTTTGACATGCCCTGCTTTGTGTTGAGTTTGTGTTGTATTAAGCAAAGGGTGTGGTGTGGTATTTATTCCACAGGCTTTTCCTTTTCTAGACCTCTAGCACTTCACACAGCGCACTGGGAAAAAATGCAGTTGCAAAGGCTGGCCAGTGAGCGTAGGATTACTTCATGAACAGGAAAAAAAAAATCCACTGGATGGCCTCACACACTTAGAAATGGCAGGGACAAACACTACTTTTCTGTTCTAAAATATCTCATTGCAGAGGAGAATCTGAACTTTAAAGTCACATGATGATGAAACCATAGGTTTGCTAAACATGCAACGTGTATGGTTTGAATGACTTCAACCAAGTTCCTGTTCCCCTGACAGAACTGCATGGTTTTTCAGTCAGCAAGCGCCTGGATTTTTCACTGTGATGTACAGCAGCTGAAGAAGTTATTGTAATACACACACTCTGCTTTCTACAGAAATAGGAAGGGCTATAAGCTCCAAACAATAATTGTATTCCATCTGACATTGCACAGTGAAAGGCTCAGCCTGTTGTTTCTGTGGAACGTTTCCTTGAAAAGGTAAGTGCTTTATATTACTTTGAATATGCAATGTTTTATTCAAGAGGCTCAAATAGTGAAGCTAAGGTGTTAATTAAAAATTTTTAGTTTTCCGTTCTTTAACAACATTTGAACGACACAAACTAAAATACTTTATCTGAGAAAGCTCCTCAGAAAGCTGAAATGTATAATGAAACTGAAATTTGTGATAAAGCTGGGCATTAAGCAGAGAAAATGTCAAGACTGTTTTCCAGTAAGTACTTCACTCCCGTTGAACCAATGGGAGCTGGATGATGAAATACTGTTCAGTGGTCTGGACAAACGACTCCAACCATTGCCTAAAACCAGGCTTTTAAAAGATGGACATTGTCAGATAATCTTAACCCCACTACACAAATTGTATAGGACAGGAAACACATCAGTGACGCTGCTCGGAGATTGTGTTTAAGTTACTGTAAGTTCCTTTATATTCTAGAAAAGTAAAAACAGAAGCTTTCGGTTTCTCAGGAACTGGTACTTTTCTGTAAGTTAAGGGTAGGATTTCGTAAGTCTTTCCAACTTCAAATACTTGCCCAAGAGTAGGAATTGTGATCTTACAAGAAAGAAGAATATAGTATTCTGCATTTTAGCCTCATATACTGCAAACTGCCCCCATCTTTTAACTTGGCAGACGTGGTGTGAACAGAAAGGACATCTTCACCCCCCAGATCACATGTTTTCTCAAGTCGATGCAGGACATGCCCACCAAGAGCAGAGTTTCACAAGCAATGTATTGCTTTATGACTGGATGAAAGAATATTTTCCTTCTAAAGGCTGGTGACAGAATGCAGAAAGACTGCCCTAGCAAACCTTTTATAGAGGAACAGCTCTGGCTGCCAGGGAGAAACTGCCCTGGCTTAGGAGCTCTTCCTTCTAGACTTTAAATAAACACAAGTCTCCTTGAAACCAGGCTCTCCTTTTGCAGAAGTTAAACATCAAAGTGGGGATGAGGAACCCAAATCCAGTGAAATCCTAGGGACTGGGTCCCCTCAGTACTGAAAGTCCTTTCACAACTTGCTATTTTTAAACTGCTTTCTGAACACTGTGCTCACTGTGTTGGAAGTGAAGGGGAATGCATTCACCGTGCTTCAGAAAGTAAAAATCAAACATATTTGCTTTAGCTGCTGAATTATAGGAGGGGAAAAGGCATAGAAAGAGGAAAAAAAATCCAAGAGAAAAGTGAGGCCACATGAAGTTGAGGAAGGATTTGTTACATGACTGATGGCCAATTAAGGTAATGGGGACCTGGAATAAAGGGACGAAATACTGGAGCATGACAACACAGGGAAAGATAACATAAGTAGCATATTGCAAATTTCCCTCAGTAACTAACCGTAAAACAAATAGAAACAGACCTGGCTTCTGCCATAGTTACCTCAGACTAAATGGAAATAACAAGGTCAGTTTATGTCACAGTATGTTGTGAGAGAAAAAAAACCAATTCAGGTCTTGAGGTGTTTGCACTGTAAGCTACAAACACCACTAAAAGAGTAAAGGACTCATCTGCTGTCGTCACCTCCTCCACCCACACCACAGCAGAGCATAAACATTACGTGCCTTTTGAAAAAAAAATATGTCCCTGCAGTAAATACAAGAACCAGACAAGAACTGAGGGAATACCAGATCTTCTCACAGCAGAGGAAAATGACATAATAAATTCCCTATTTTTTTTTTTTTTATGATGGAAACTAAGTATTTTGAAAAAGAAAATGCGGCCAGCTGTATGAATATTCTGAAATAAAACACGTGAGAAATAAACCACCCTCTGCTGCTTCCGTGGAACATATATTTTTATTTTAAATTAAATTAGTATTACCAGAAGTCTATAAAAATTTGCAAACATTAATATTACTACAGCAGAATTTGTGAGCTCCTTCATCCCATTGTTATTCTAAGAACCGGGTATGTCTGATGGCATCCCCTGCACACGAGCCTTTCCCACCACAATCTGAGCTCCTCATTTGCTCTTTTAAATAGTGAGACAACAGAACCAAATATGAAAAGAGTCTCTGACATTATCACTCTGATTCTTTAAAGCTTCCAGGAATAATTTAAGGGGGGAAAAGTGAATAACTACGCATTGATTTTAATCTTATTTGCCAAACTAAAAATATTCCAGAATTAGCTACAAACTGCTAGGAGATATTTTTTCTTCTGTAATAAACACTTTATTGAATTCAAACAAGAATTATACTGACTAGCCACAGCAAAGCTGCAAACAGCTTGCTCTTTTGGTAAAATTTTGTTTGTGTGGGAATCCTAAAGTGATTTTCGGGACATTCCCTTTAAAACAGCACACCTAAAAATTTTTCCTTAGCTCAGAATTTTAATACTTACACTGATTATAATTATAAACATACAGTTGCACTGTTATTTCCCCAAAGTGAGCATATTAATTCTAGGTTCAATAGATTATTTTTGTTTAGTTTAATTCCCTCCTCAGACGAGGTAATTTAAAAGACATACACTCAGGTTAGGACAATAATATTTAGATGGAGAGGAAGCATCAATGTTAATTATTTAACAGTAATGTTAATGTCTGTGGTTACAACTGAAACTGTCTCAGGCATCCGGCTTGACACCAAATGAGAGCAAAACCCATCCTTAACCTCTGCTTAACACTGTGCTGGCTTACCAAAAACCCATCACAATGTGCAAGCTGGTGGGTACAGGAAGAGAAACCAAGATGATGCACTGGCTTGCACAGCAAGCTGCAGTTACTGGAATATGCTACATTAAGCCTTACTTTGTCTTAAACTCCCAAAGAGTATTTAAATAAAATTAAAAATACATTGCTATGGTCAAAATTGAACCCAGTATCAGTACCAAGGCCAGGTCCTGAGGAAATTGATTCAAGTTTTGGCATCTTTTTTTTTTTTTTCCTGTAATTTGATGTAAGGCCATATGATTTCCTGTGAAATCCTAAACTACATCTTTTGTTTCCCTTGCAATGATGTTACCAGAAAAGTTGAATGTTGCTAAATTATTCTGAGATTCCCTGCAAGGGCAGTGAGCACAGTTAAGCTGGCCCATAAAAGTTTTTGAGAAGATAACAGATGTCACAGAACTGAATTCTTATATTCAGCCCTGCAAAAGGCCTGATGGAATTTGCAGGTAACACTGTAGGCTCTGGTGGAACAGCTTTAAATGTAAATATTTCCTAACCTTGAACCTACAGTGTGGGATAGTAACAGACTTTCTCAGATGCTCAAGTGGTCACAATCCTTCACCAGATCCAGCCTCAAATCTCTCTCCTAACAGAAGACCAAAGTTTGACTTACAGTTTTCCTTCATTCTTGAGACTCCTTCCAAATATTTAAGAAGAAATGAATTGTAGAAGTTAAAGTCTCACACACAAGAACTGCTCATATTTAATAAACTATTTTTAAGCTTCAAAATATTGACCCTTAACTTGTTTTTGAGACTTCTGCCTGTTTGCCCATCAGTTCTTTCCTACGTGGTGCACCCCAGCTCAGAGATTAAAACACAGAGTCTGACCAGCCAACCTTTCCCTCCTGCAACACCACCTGTAACACAAAACACCTCCCCTGGGTGCATCAGTCCATCCTGAAGTGCAATCTCTCAGAAAATAACCTTTTCTAGAGAGGAAGAAACTCTGTCTTTAAAAAGGGACAAAGAACACTGCTGAATCAAAACATAACTCCACGCTTTTCTATAAATGAAATTATAATTATATAAGATTATATACACATTTAATCAAAGCCACTTTGATAACTCAACTTTTCTAATTAAAACCAGTATTAGAATTCCAATTTTGAGGAGAGATTAGAAATATCAGAAATTTGAAGTAGTGTCAGAGGTAACAACCATAAATTAACTGTCAAACAGTATTAAGACACTGACTTATCTATAATGAGCACTGCTTAAAAACATTCATGCATCTCTGTGACTTTTTACCAATTTAAAATTACTTTCACTTTAAGAGTTAACACCACTAGAATGCCTTTATGGAAAAGGCAGTATGTACAACTGAATATGTAGCTTCTTGCCACTATGACTTATAGAAACTTCTGTAAGGAGAACTCCACGGTCCTGTCTTTGCCTGCTTGTTCAGGCCAGCTTTATGTAAAACAGAACAAAGTAAAAACACCAAAGTCTAACAAAAAATTGGAATCTTTGTGAATAAAGAAGATTTTTTTTCCCCAGAAAACACCCTATACTGTAAAAATGCCTATTTAAAAATGCCTATTTGTTTAACTTTTTCTAGTACTGAGGAACATCTTTAATCAGACGTTCCAAATTAATTAGGAATAGCAGGTTCATTATCTTATGTTTAAATATATTTATTCTTTGCAACTAAAAAAGGTGTGCTATTTTCTGCGTCAATCAGTACAAGGTGCACAGAAATTTCCTCTTAGAAAATGGGCTAATTGTGCTTTTAGGTGGTCTGGAAAATGTATATATCCATATCCATTACAGTTTTTCATGAGTACATATTATTATCTCATAAAAGCTTTTGAGCCTAGGGGGGAAAAAAAAAAAAAAGAGCCTCCAAGCATTTATACAGTAGTAAAATCATTATATCAACATATCACAGAGTCATTACAGCTAACAGCCTATCCATATTACTCTCAAAATTCCCTATTTCCAGGAATTTATAATGCAGCTGTAATAAATGGTCCTTGCTAAAACTTTATCAACGGGTTTATAATGCACCAGTAATCGTTTTCTCAAAGTCGAGCATGCAGAGAAGCATTATTTTTTGCCGTTTTATGCAACAGCTACATCTAAGAAATGACAGTGTTATTAATGTATAAAGATGTTTTAGTATAAAAGCAGTTTGTTCATAACAGTTCTTAAACACTCTCATTAATTTTATATGGGCTCCTCAGTACAGGCTGCAGTTATGAAAGGCTTTTTTTTTTTTTTCAGAACAGAAAGGAAGCAAAACTAAAACAAAGAAAGGAATGTGGCTCGCGCCTCATATTGTGATTATCTCTGCATTTTCCTCAGTATGTGGTGTGAGACTGCAGCTGGGTTCAAACCATACAAAATTCCCACCCTTGTGACAGGACAGTGGAGCTTTTTGTGGCTGGAGCTGCTGCCCACACATTGGATTGCCCTGCAATCTGCAAACTGCCTTGGCCTTTTTTGGCGAGATGGGGAGGAAAAGCAGCTCCTCCTAAACAGAGCCAGCTCCTTCCTCACCCGCTGAACAGCCAATATTCCATATATTCCACAGGCAACACAAGTCTGCTGGATCCTGCCTGTCTACAAAGCTGAGCTGAATCGAGTGAGGAAAAGGGGGGAGTGGTAAGAGCAGAAACCACAGCAGAAATAAAAAGGCAGATTTCTCTGCCTAAAAATAATTTCAAGCTAACTTGAGTAATAACACAGGAGCGTAAAATCCACCAAGAAATTACTGCATTTATTCTGAACAAATGGTTCATACGCCTGACTGCACATAATATATTCAATGCAAAAACACGCATTAAAACTATACTTTAAAACTTTGTTTCACCTTCCTTTTCCAGTTCAGTTTCAAACACCGTTGAACAGGAAATAAGCACAGTGTCAAAAGAAGGATGACTTCTCACAACATGACGTGGATCAGCTACCCAAGCAAGAGCCAGCCTTTCACTTCCCAAGAAGAAATTGAAGCCTTCATAGCTTCTCAAAACATCATATCCAGACTGATGCACTGTTACATTGCCTTTTTTGTACCCACAGGATTAACAGCTGGCATATGCATTTTGATCATTTTCATAAAGAATTATTTGCAGAACCAAAGACAAAGCTTGGACTTACTTCTTCTACACTTCACCATCAGCAACATCATAATGATTTTTTTATCATTTACTGTCATCACTAGACCTGACTATTTAACAGCAACCCACCTTGCCTGTAGCGTACTGTCATTTTTTTTCAACTTTGGTTATTTCAATTCTCAGTACGTTTTCATTTTTACACTTCTCACATTATTACTGGAGAGATTTCCACCAGGGACTGCTCTCTGCAAAATCACCCAAAGACCCATCCTGTGTGTTGGGTTTGTGCTCACGTACAGCTTCTGTCTGTCCCTGACGGAGGCGGTGCTGGTCGGCACCGATAACTATCAGCTGGAAGCACGCTGCCAGTTGGATCCACTGTTTGCGTGGCCTGAATACGAGATTGTTAAATTCACCTTTGGGTTTGCAATCCCATCACTGCTTCAGATTCTCTGTTTTACTGTTCTCCTGGCTAAAAAAGCACCTGCTGGAGCTCCAGCCCTGCAGCAGCACTTCCGCGCTTACCCCGCCGTGTACGCCATCAGCGCGACAATATTTATCTGCCGCCTCTTTTATAACATCATGCTTCTCCTCAGGACAACGCTGAAACTACAGAGGAGCATTGGAACTACCAAGAATGAGTTTGTGATGAACATTGCAGAAATAGTGCTGTTCTGTGAGAGCTGTGCTAGTTTGGTAGTTATACTTTGTTTTCATAAACCGTGCAAGGATGAAGTACTTAAAGTCATACAAAAGTGCCGAAGGAGAACCAGTGCCAACAATCACCTGGAAATATCAGAAACAGCCCCGACCCATCAAAGTGGGTCTCAGTAATACTTGCTCTTCTAAACAACTGTCAATCCACTTTGCTTCTTAGCTTGTGGGTTTTGGTTTGGTTTTCTACTTCTTCAAAAAAAGGGCAATTGTTCCTTCTTTTAGAACCCAAACTTGGCCTATTTTACAGCTAGCAGTATTGGAAGAAAAAAGATGGTCAGTTCTAGTACTTAAAGTGATCTGTGAGAGAACATGCAGGGTCTGGGGCTGTTTGGGGTTTTTTTCACATATACATATATATTTAAATCATCTATTTTTCTGCAAGCATTGCTTCGAAGTCAGGTAGAAAGATGAGTACTGTTGCCATAGAACTGTGCTTCTGCAATAATATCAATGCCCTAGCAAAGCTGCAAACAAAAATGTGGCAGAAAGCAACTTTGAACAAAGGTCAAAACCTGCAGTCAGAGCATTTTCTCAGGTGTGCTTCCTCCTTTGACTTCTTAACCTACAAACTACTTAATTCTATAACATTTGTACATAACTGGTGTATATCATTCCAGTAGCAGCAGCAATGAAGTTTTTGTCTGAATTCCTATGCCAAAAAAAAAAAAAANNNNAAAAAAAAAAGAAAGAAATCAAATTAATGGAAACACGGGTCCATAAAGGAAAGCTTTGGGTCCTTTGTGAGGCACTGAACTGGAAAGATCAACAGGATGGCTAATTAAAACTTTGTGCAAGAATGAAAGCTTTTTGTTAACGTACTCTCAGCTTCCACTTTGCATTTAGACTTACAGCAATTATTGATTTAAGCCATTCCTGGTGAGTTCATTCAGAAGTATGAAGTCGTTGGAAGAGTCACATTCAGTAATACACTAACTGCAAAACAGAGAAAAGCCAGCCCAAAACAGTAGAACTGAAGTGTGTTTTTAAGAAGGCAAACAAAACCCAAGCCCCAGTTCCTAACTGGAATCAAGGCTCTGCTAGAGACAAGATAGAAGCATTGTACATTTCGATGAGAGTTGATGGGTAAATGGTGCAAAAAGAGGAAAAAATCTGAATTAGAATAAAACAGCTGTGGTGCAGGGGTTTGGAGGAAGCCCTGCAGGATCAGTAGCTGATGCAGGCTGAGATGTAGGTGTAAAGCTGTAAATGCTTGCTTTGAGCACATTGTTACTGCCACCAAATCTGGCCAGGAGCCACCTTAGGCATTTGGCTTCGGCTTCATCTTTTCTTCTCACAAAGGTGGAGAGGACGGAAACAGGAAAAGCACAAAATTGTACTAAAAGTTGGATAATGACGTAGGCTTAGATTGCAAAGTTATAAAAGTACAGTGCTCTGATGAGGAAGGCTCAAGTAACTTGGAGAGTTCTGAGAAAAGCTATTTTGATGCTTAAATCTATGCCTTTGTATAAAACCTGGGTGCTAAGTTAATTGAGAGGGATTTTTTGCAGTTGTATCCTTTGAAAGATCTTCCTGATGGGGTCTGGATTTGTGTGGGGAGCTGGTGTAAATCAGCATGGGCTGCCTGAGAGAGAAAAGCAGGAACTGATTGATCAAGATGAATACCTTCCACAGGACAACAGCCAAATGCAGAAATGGAAGAACAACAATAATATAGAATACATATCTAGAGATATGGATCTAGTCTTGGGCATCCAAATCCTGGAATGTATGGAGCATGACTGTATCACATGCAAACGAAGGGCAATGTGCAGTCCCACTGTGACTGTAAGGACCAACATTTCCACAAGATGTAAAAATCAGCTGGTAAAATGTCTGCATTACATTGTGTCAGCCTGTTCCCCCGTTCAGTTTTGTTCTGCTGCCAGCACGAACAGATGGATAATTAAAGAACTCTACATATAAACAGATCATTATAGAACGTGGTCAGAAAGGAAGTACGTAGATAAGAATCATCTCTTTGAACACAAGAGCCAATTTCATACTTGTGAAAGGAATTCTCAGATGGCATCAGAGGTTTTGTTTTGCACCTGAGAAGAGGGAGATTAAACAACACGGACCAAAGATCAGCCTTGCAGAAAGAAGTTTGAAGAGATGAGTTGTAAGAGCTGTACATCAGTGAAAAAGCTGACAGACTGAAAGAATATGTCAGAAGATGCAAGCTGTTTATCCCAGCTCAGAGAGTCAGAGTTTCAGCTGCACTGGGAATAAGGAGGATATTCTGTAGTATGGGAATTATGCGTGAACGATTCTACTTTATTTACAGCTTCCACACCTTTTATATTTAAAGATGAAAGAATAAATATTGTGTTGTTTCTGAGTCCTGAGTTACTGTGAAAGGTGCCTTAAAGAAAATCGAGTCAGTAAAAGCTGGCTGGGACCTGGAAAGTGGTGTGATGGTGAGGGAATCCCAGTAACACACCTGGGAGGAGCCACAAGGCTGAGCAGGGCAGGAAGGTACTTCATGATGCTCTCAGCAAGGTACAGAGCTAGAGCAGAGCCATATCCAAGTGTCTCAGACAATAAAACCTGTAGGGACCTACTATCAGGTCTGGGATCTGAGAGTGAGTGCACCTTGTCAGAATGAACTGCTGTGTGTGAGTCTGGGAGCACTCCTGGGCAAAGCCCTGGCTGCCATCTGTGAGATGTGAGTACATTACTCTGGTCTTCTCCCTGTCCACATGGAAAAAAACTGAGTGTTTTCTGGATGGCTGGTTGTATGGCCATAAGGAAATCTCTCTATACAACTAAAAGACTTTGCAACTGAATACGAGAAAACAAAGGTAAACAGGAGGGAAGAGGTTGAAAACTGCAAAACAATAATCCAAATAGTTATGAGTGTAAATTTTAGCAATACAGAACTGTTTTCATAGAATCCTTCCTGATAAAGTCAGAGCTTACATTAAAGTTTAGGACAATGGACATGTGGTCCTAGATAAAATCTACTTGCATCCAGCTGGAATATGAGAGCAAACACGCCTATGTGCAACAGGGAAGGAACATAAACAGTCTCCCAAAATCCTTCTAATATAATCTGATATGAGGGAGAAAAGAGCAGCTTTAGCTAAGATTAAATATTAATTATTTTAAAATAATTAATAATCTTGAAGAGTATTTTTAAGAATAAAATAAAATCTCCATGCTCTGAGACTTTTTTCCCTTATGCAAGCAGCAGCTCAGTTGAACCCTTACTTCTCCCAGGCTTTACCCAGTTTTGAACAGTATGTTCCAGAAGAAATACAGCATATATTTTTATAGGCAGGCTGTCAAAATTAGCTGAAGGGATATACTGGAAAGTTCAAGGAAGAATATTTTATTTCTGTGCTGGTAATATTTGTATCTTTCCACAACTTTGGTCCGCATTTGAAAAAGACCCTCTTTGTTCAGTAGAAGAAGAGAAATTATCAGGCTGCTGAAGTTAAAGCATGAATTTCTGAATTGGTAACGTGTTTTGGAAAAGAACATGTAGATACTCAGGACTCATCATTACTGAACCAGCTGGCTCAAACTTGATCTGATCCCACTGCAAACAACATTTGAGCTAGAGACTGGATGTGCACGCTTGAATCACAACTCAAGCTGCTACATCCCCATATGTATTTCTAAGCCTGCCCTTAGTTACATTCTGATATTATAGACACTGAAAGGGCACCAGTATTATTTAGCTTGATTTTGAGGTAGCTGCAGAACATTTGGGGCAGGATGAAAGCTCAAGCAATTCAGCCAAAATAAGTACTCTATATAAAGTGTCCACCATATATGCTGCACAACAAATAAATTCACTAATGGATAGAATGAAAGAATGCATTTCACTTCCATGGTACAAAAGTGTCCAGCAAAGGACTGCCAGACTCAGCCACTAAAATTAAAATGATTGATGTTTTGCAAAAATTTTTTTAAATAGCATTTGAATAGAGCCTGAAGTCCTTTGATGGGGCTTTGAGCAGTCTGGTTTAGTGGAAGGAGGTGTCCCTGCTCATGGCAGAGGGCTTGGATCTAGATGGTCTTTAAGATCCCTTCCAACCCAAACCACTCTAGGATTCTGTGATATTTCACTTGACAACATTTTGTGGCCCCGTTTAGTGAAATTTTTAGATTATCCCTCAAGAGTTTTGCAATATATGCTTTAAGAAAAACAAAATGGTTTTACCAGAATAGTTTGAATGGGTATGAATGGGCGTTGTCCCTGAAAAATGAAAAGGCTAAACTTCTAAAAATTATTTTTAGTAAGAAAAATGCATTATCAGAATTACTGGCAACTGAAAAGCCTAAATACACAAAATACACTCCATCCAAGGTTTTCTGCAGGCACAGAAACACAATTAATTCCAGCTCAAACTAAGTTTGATTATTTGCTCCTGAGGCTGGACAGGATATAGTACGAGGGTGCTCTAGAGCAGGGTAATGGATGCTGATGTCATTCAGTGGTTGAAAAAGGTGAGAGAGAATTTGGACATCAGTCTACTTGCAAAACGTCGTGAACAGTACAACAGCATCTGTATTTTCTCTAGAGATAGTTCCAGTAAAGATTCTTACACAAATCTTATTTCTTCTGCAGATGATTATATTACAGTGTAAGCATTCAAACACAATTTTAATTTATGCTTCCTTCCCCTTCCATGCAATAAAGTACCTTACTCTTTTTCAGCTTTCTATACCCTTGCCCTGATCTCATTTCTCCAGGACTCAACAACTTCATACCCAAAACACTTCCACCCTTCTGACAGAACCCAAGAGTCTCTTGCATCCTAGAGGGCTTATCCTGCTTTTCCAGCTGGAGAGGCTGCCACGGAGTGCTGGCACAAGAGCTGTGATGCATCAGACCTCTCAACGTTGTTCCCTCCCATTCTCACACCTCCCACTTTCTTCCTCCTCAGCTGCCACCTTTAGCAGCACAGTAACAAGCACATATGTTGAAGTCTGCTGAATTACACAGAGTATCTTCTGTTACACCCCACATTCAGCCTCCTGATGCACTGAAGTACATCACAACTACACCAGCGCTTCTGAAAGACTCTCTGGTGTTAGACGTATTTACTGAGATATTGACAGTGTTTTACACATTGACTGCTGCATAAAAATAAACCAGGGAAATTCTGAATGCTGGATTATTGGGGTCTGACATTATACAAATGCTACTGCACCAGTTGCTTTCACACATGGCCCCAGCAACAATCATAATAAGGTAAGACTGGTGGAGCTTCAAGGCTCAATGCTGACACAATTGTGACCATGGATCATTAAGGCAGTCACTGTAAAGTCCTGTGGAATACCTACAACTGACAGGGAAAGAGCGGAAGTCCAACGTCCAGCAGCTGCTAAAATCACTTTGAAGCATTTTATGGAATATGGAAATGACAAACAGTGAGATTAAGATAGATTAATCAGTAACAATAATCTGACTGCATAAACAAGGGCCTGAAAATGCTGTGATCTGTTTTAGGAAACAGGATTCAGAGGATTCGCACGATCATCTCATAAAATATTTAGTGAAATAAAGAACTCATTAATTACAGTGTAATAATACAATATACAAAATTACCATAATACTAGATGTGACCTCTTATGCTTCATAGTTCTTCTCACACAGAAAACAGCTACCTCATGGGTCTTTTGAAAGAGAATTTCCTAACAACTCTGGAAGTATGGCAAAGTGGCATATTTCTTACCATGAATTCAAACAAGATAGTTAGCATTCAGAATTATACATTTTAATAGCAAATCAGCTGATATTCACAGCTAGACAAGCAAGGACAGACAGACCAGCTGATTATCAAATCCAGGCCCCCACAATAACAAACAACTGACACACGAAGTGAACATTACACATGAAGAAAAGTGAAAAATCCTTCAGGCCCTTGCAAGAGCAATGGAAGCTCTGAAGGACAGAACGAAGTACTGCAAAACCACATGATCAACAAGCAACAATAAAGACTCTTTTTAATCCTGTTCTTTTATGACAGCAAAAAATTAAGACCTTCAAAGCTGGTATCACAAGATTTTTCTAACATTTACATTATTCCAGTCCTACAGTGCAATCATATTTGTACACTTCTCAAAGCCAAACACTTTAGGCTCTGTCCTCACCATCCTGTATTAAAACACTGCATTCCACAAACAGCGGAAAACTCCTGTTCACAAAAATTCTACCAGCACCAATCTGCACAAACATCCTTTTGATCTAAATAATAACCGATTCCAAAACTATTTAGGAAGAGCCATTGTGCAAGAACATCTTAAAAAAACTTCTTCACTGCCAAAAATCCTCTGTTCCTATGCACAGCGTGTTACAGAAAAATCAGCAAATCATATACCTGCCTCAAGGAAGGCAAAGTGCTTCTGCTCCCAAAGCCACTCGTGCAAAGAGCCTCTGCTTCACTTTTCTACAGATGAGGTCCTTTGTAATCTAAAAATATTTGACCACTGTAATTGGTGTCGTACATCTGTTATAATGACATGTTCATTGCTTACTCCACACTTGTGAAACTGTCACATTGTCTTCCTGAAGTCCTAAATGCTGAGATCCCGTTCAGCTTATTCCAGCAGCAGCAGCAGAACGCTGCATAGATGCACCCTTAATGTTCAGGTGTCAGATCAACATCATCACAGAAAGCAACTTCCACAAAGAAAATATTGCTCTTTTCTGAGCAAGGTTTGACTTTCTTCCCCTTCTAAGAACTCTAGCCACCAGTAGGTGGTGTTACTGGAAATGCCAAGTAGGTTTTTGTTACCCCCTGCAGATGAAATGCAAAACTCCACCTGCAGCACTGGTGGTTTAATGCAAAACTGAGGCTCCTCGTTCTCTGTAGAGTTAAGCTTATTTCATCCATGTGATTTTGAGCTGAGCCATTCTAAGAAGTAAGAGAATGACAACATATACCTGAAAATTTAAATACAAACAGGCAAAACGGGATCGACTCAAAGGTAGGAAAACTGAAATTTATCTCGGCAGTTTAGCAAATGACCCTTCTCAGATGCTTGATGTCTACAATCAAATATTTCCTTTTAGATTGCCCAGAGGCTTTTAAAACAGCACAAATAACAGTAATAATTGCTTTATATCCATATAAAATATGCTTCATTGCAATTTGCAAATAAATCTCGTAATTATTGATCAGCTGAGCTCTAGCTTTGAACGGACTATAAAATTTAAAAAAACACCAGAGGCAGAAAGGAGGATGCAATGAACATCAGGCAAAATAAAACGGACAAATACGAGAGAAAAGACGCTTGAGTAGTTCTAGTAAAAAAGAAACCAGCAGAAACAGGGTTAATTCTAGCCTTATAAGGCTGTTCAGCAGCACTTCAACTGCACACAAATTAGAACAACCCTGGGAATCTATAAAGCTTGTTTTATTGCCAAGGACATGCAGCAAGATCTGCATTTTGCTCTTGTAAACTATCCTTTATTTAATACGTTTTAAAGCAGAAGAGACTTTTATGTGATTTTTGTTTTTACTGCTGAATCATCAACAGGTGGCATCCACTGCAGCTCTGCACACCTTAAATGCAAGTTTTTGCCGAGAGGAGAGTGGAAGTTGGCACATCCATTACGTGTGCACCCAGCAAGGACCAGGCTGCTGCTGTCTGGAGGAAAATCAGCTCTGGAGAAATGGAATTAAGGTAAAATGAAGTGTTTCACAGTACATAGTTACCTGTAATGCTTTTAATTGCTTGGCTTTTGGCGGCCTTTCAGATGTAATTAAAATCTGACCACAGACCGACCTTTTAAAATTAATTGCTCAGGCTGTTAACTTATCTTTTATTGTATTTAAATCTGTTTTACTGCCTTGTTCACAAATAAAAGGATCTTACATAATGACAACAGTTTATGTCTGACTTCATAGCTGCTTGAAAAAAACACCGAACCTTCTTCTATTAAGTGTAATTTCATATGGATATTTTAGCATGAAGATTTACACTATGAAAATGATTCAAAACACAGCAACAGGTACTGGGAACTCACGCCTGTTTCATTAAGAAATAGAAGCTCTGGAACCCGTATCTTTATTTAAGTATCTGTAGCTATTTCTGATTACTGGAATACATTTAAGCAAACTCAGAGCTATATTTCTGACTAAAAATACTCTAACTCCACTAGTGGTCTGCTCTTTCCTCCCCCAAACTGCACACTGGCAGGATTTAAGACATTAAAATGTGAAAATACACATGAGTTTTACTAGCAAACAATTTTTAAAATATGTTTTAATGTAAATAAAAAATCAAGGGTTTGATATTAAGATCAAGATTAAAGCAATTAAAAATATTTAAAACTTAACACAAAACACCCTGGTGCAAAATTTTCTTGCTGTTTTATTTGTTTGGAGTGTCTTTTGTTCGGCTCTTTCTTTTTTTAAATAAACTTCTCATAATGCTTCAAGTGCATAACATTCAACATTTAGAAGTAAACAAATCCGATAACTGGTATTTTCCATTACTACCCGGAAGTCAGTGAAACATAATAAATCACAACGGGAAACAAATTGAGTATAATAATGTTGGTGTAAATCAATATGCTGCTTGTATTACCTTCATTTCTAAAATCTGCCTTTCCCTCCCACTGAAAGCAGCAGGAACCAACTGCTTTTCATCTCTGTTGCCTTCTCAGCCACAGACTCTGCTATTTATTAGCCTTACGAGCTGATAGAATACATGTATATCTATAGAATTAAAAAATACACAGTTTTTCTTTATTAGGCTAAACTCACTCATCTGATTTCTCTGTAATTCTGCATTTTCTAACACTGAACCCCTGAAGGGTACACACAATTTTAACAGACCTGCCCTCACGATGTATAATCATCTAGAACAAATTTAAATTTTTTTTAAGTGAACCTTTGCATATATATTAGCACATGATGTTTCCTACAAGCTCAGCTGTGATGTGAAGTTAGCAGAAGCTAATGGCACATGGAACAGCGCTGGAATATGAGATTAATCGTTTTCCATTTGCAAATTGCAGGTCCAAGGATGTTCATTGATTATTAAAAGAAAACAAATGGAGCTAAAATTCCACTGCCTTCCAACTCGCATGAAGAAACGCTGTTGATGAAAAGCTTTTATTAAAGAGACCCAAGTACCACCATGGTAAAAAGATTCCTACATGATCTTAAGGCATACAGGAACTGCAAATTCTCTCATTTGCAATGTATATAGTGTCCTGTAAAACAAATTAAGACATTCACTATTTGTAGTATTATATTTCAGACAGTTTTAAGTCTAATTAATCTGACTTCTAGAGCATTTTAATTTCCTATACAAAAGTCTGTATCTTTTTCAATTCCAACCAAAAATGCTTACTAGGAATTCAGTTGAAACCAACCAAAAATCTGGTTTTTTTGGTATTGCCACCAGCCTGTGAGTACTAATATCTTTTCTGCAGATATTTTAACCATGGAAACTTATTCTGCCTCAATATCACCTGTTATATGTAACAGCACAACTTTTAACCTGAATGGATCCCATTTGTGTAATGAAAGCATATCCTCTAGATTAGCTGATAAATCAGAACACCAACAATATGTTATTGGCCTTTTCTTATCATGTCTTTACACAATATTCCTTTTCCCTATCGGTTTTGTGGGAAACATTCTGATACTGGTTGTCAACATTAGCTTTCGGGAAAAAATGACAATCCCAGACCTTTACTTCATAAACCTGGCAGTGGCCGATCTCATTCTAGTGGCCGATTCTCTCATTGAGGTGTTTAATCTTGACGAGAAGTATTACGATATCACCATCATCTGTACCTTTATGTCTTTGTTCCTTCAGATCAACATGTATAGCAGCATTTTCTTTCTGACATGGATGAGTTTTGACAGATACCTAGCCCTGGCCAAAGTAATGAGGTCCAACCTATTTCGCACTATGCAGCACGCTAGATTGAGCTGTGGGCTCATCTGGATGGCGTCCATTTCGGCAGCTGTAGTCCCATTCACAGCCGTGCACTTACAACACACCGGAGAGGTCTATTTCTGTTTTGCAGATGTAAAAGAAATCCAGTGGCTAGAGATAACCCTGGGGTTTATTATCCCCTTTGTGATCATCGGTCTTTGTTACTCATTAATTGTCCGAGTCCTTATAAAAGCACACAAGCACAGGAGTCTCCGTCTGCGGCGACAGAAGGCTCTGCGCATGATTTTTGTTGTTGTCCTGGTTTTCTTTATCTGCTGGCTCCCTGAAAACGTCTTCATTAGCGTCCAACTTCTCCAGAGGAAAAGCGAGCCTGTCTCTTCAAACAGCCCATCCTTCAGGCATGATTACCCTTTAACAGGACATATTGTGAACCTGGCAGCTTTTTCTAATAGCTGCTTGAACCCCTTAATTTACAGTTTTCTAGGGGAAACCTTCAGAGACAAACTGCGACTGTACATCGAACAGAAAACAAAAATGTCAACACTGCATCGCTTCTGTCAGGCTGCCCTAACGTCTGTCATTCCTGACAGTAATGAGCAATCAGAAGTCTGATTTAGTGTCACTGTATAAAACATACGACTGTGAAGTTGTGCAAATAGTGAACAAAATGCTTGCTACTAACAGAAAAAAAGTGCATTTGTGTGTGTATATATATATTGTAACGCTCTACTGAGTATTGAAGGTTTATATTCGAAGTGTTTTTATGACAAGACTTTAATGTAGAAGAATATGTTTTAGTCAGATTTATATTTAATTATGAACAGGATTATTAAAAGCTGAGCACTGAAGAAGCTTCACTTTGTATCATACATGTATGAATGACAATATGAGAGAAAATTTTATCAACTTAGGAAGACTCTAGATGTAATCTGATTATCAGAGATGATACTTTGCTGGTGTATATAAGGTACTTCCACTGAAATAATGAAGCTGCCGCAACAGTGAGGAAAAATCATTACAACATATTGATGTGGAGATGCAGAAAACATTGAATTTTTTTCACCCAAACATGTTAAGATAAATTACTTTGCTTACAAGAACTTCATAGTACTATCGTCACTGTATTTCTAGCATGTCTTCCATGATTAGGTTTTTTTAATCTTAATATAATCAAGCACAGTGATGAGTTTTTGTCTCCTAAATGTAATCTACTGTTTACATCAGTACTAGATCAAAACCAAAACCATCTGTAACCATAGTGCTCATCTCAAAGAACTTCACAGAAGCAAAATGTAGTGCCTCATTCTGTCTTTTAAGGATTGAGCCAGACGATCTCTCTCAGAACAAACATAAAACTGGCCCTTTTGTCAAAAATGCCGGTGCACCAACACTATGTACATTCACACCTGCCTTCAGATTTGAGTGCACATTGCACAAAATCTTTTCACATCCAGAGACTCTATTTTGACTGCCAGAAAAAAAATGCTGTGATTTTTAAGGAAGTGTCACTTTCTTCAAAAGGTATTGTAGATATTGTGTAGACATTGCTTATGAAAGTGACAGGAACTTCGATTTTTAGAAAGGAAGAGCTTATGTAATGGAGAGTGTGATTAGTGATTATCAGATCTGAACTTTGTGCACACCCATCCCACCTCCAGAAAGCCCCGGCCTTTCAAGGCTGTAAGATGCACGTTGGATGCTTTGATCATTTGAAGATTAATTATCCTAAGCAAACAAATGATAGCACCACTTACCGGAAAACAATAGTGTTTCTTTTCTTCTAGCAAATAATTGGGTTTTAAATCTGATTGATGTTTAGCACAGGTTACTCCTGAACTTGTTGAGAAGAAGCTATAAAGTTCCTAGAGATTAGCGTGCAAGATCATTAAAACATCATTTGCTGCATCTCTCAAGTGAACAAACTCATTTCACTTCTGTGCTTATTGACTGAAGCACCACGACTCAGCAGAATAAGATGCTCTGTCCTATTTTCAAATGTCATATATTAATTAATTAGCACAATAACAGATTTTAAAGGATTTTTAAATGTAGACCTTTAAAACAATGACTAGAGCTACTAAAGCAATAAAGAAAACAGTGGAAACGATGATTCCACTCATATTTCTCATGAAATATCTCGAGTTTCCTAGTGGAAGTTTTGGCCACAAAAGACTTGACCTATAAACAAAAAGGCCACAAGACGATGATGGCTGAATTTGAAATAGATAGCTGGATATTCCTGCAGCTCCAACAGGAACTGCAGTGTGGAGTCTGAGGCAACTGCAGATTATTTGCAAGTGATTGCTAATCACAGTCTAACAAAAAATGTTCTTTAGAACCATTCTCCCTGTAGAACACCAAACAGATCTCTCAAGAAAGATGCAAGTGGAGCACGAGTTGCTAAAAAACACTTTACAAGTCATCTCCCACCATTGTGCTGCATGACACGTAGCCCTTTCTCCTCGGTATTTTCCTTTTTCGAATTAGCCACAATTACTCAGGTGCCATGGATTGCCAATAGACATTAATCACACCATTAAAGACGGCTATTTCAGACAGCACCCAGCTGAAGGAAGGGATAATTGTCTTGGCAGTGCAATTCTGAGGAGTAAGACACCTCTTGAGCTTACAGGTTTATTAGGTTTGTGCAATCCTGACACTTGCCATGAATAAATAACTTATTTGGGGTTACAGGAATACACTTTCCTAATTGTAGTTCTTGCTTATTTCGGTTTTATAAGAATAAGATCCTTTCCCCTCCTCCTTCCTTCCAATACAGGGATCACGTTTTTGATCAATGCTATGGTAGAAGCCCTTCTGCTACTTCTGCAGAACACAAATCAAGAAAGTCTTTGTGCAGAAGCTTAAAATAATAAACAAACAGCAATACCAAATGCCTGCTCAGGCATCCTACAAAATAGTTTGTTTCTAAGTGATCATATTCAGTAATATACAGTGAAGCCTAGGAAAGATCAGATTACTATAGCATCAAGAAAACAACATTTACTCAACCCAAAACAACCTACTGCATGTTTAAAACCCAATTACAAACCTAAAATACCTGATGATTCCCTTCTGCTGATATTTTGGTACAGGCTTATGAACTGTGCCTGAAATTACTAAATTTAAACATACTTCTTACTTTAAATGCAGAGCACTCTCCCAGCTGAAAAAACTGCACACTTCTTCCCAAAGCTTTTTTTTTTTAAACAGTAACTCTGTACAAGTAATATTTACAGAAATGTCACACAACTTCCATGTGTTTATGTACACAACATGCTTTCTGCAAGCCATCATCTTGCAATAACTCACTGCTATGGCTTATCCATGGACCAAAAGGATCTCAGCTTGATGTGTCATTTTCTTTAATTTTTCATAATCACCAGTAAATAAAACCTTTTCTGGAGTGTAGAGGAAAAAGGGAATGGGAGGAAGAATTTTGATACAGCTTCTTCACTTTTTTCTCTGGTCTCTCACAAATTGTTTAGTTGCTGAGTTTAAGGGAAGGATTCCACATGCCTTTCTAAAACACTGGACTGATGACAACTATGAGATTTAAAAACCTGTTTATCACAGATACTTAAAATCTTTGCTATAATCGTCTATATCAAGTTTCCAGACATGAAAAGTCTAGTATTAGGAAAAGCTCACAGAAGAGAGGAGAGAGGGAATAATCAAAAATTCCCTGAAACCATTAAGTGCTTTTGCAAATAATACCTTATCACAGGAATGCCTTGAATGCACAGAGTATAACTGAACATCCAGAAACAAAATTAATGCAAACAGCACAAACTAGCACCAATCTGGACCTGATGCAACTGAAAGCAACAGGCTTCCCTTCAGCTGTGTAAAAAGATATGAGAAAAAGTTATGTGAGATCTCCTTAACATGTTGAAGAGATGCTGTAACTTTGCATTCTTTTAACAATTTTAGGAGATACACTAAATACTGCCTGTGCAGACACAACATCCACCTCTCGAAAATGCAAAGTCGGTCAGTCTGAGGATAAAGCTTGATTCATTTATGAAAAGCATTACAGGATGGGAGGGCATGTGACAGAGAATTTGAATGAAGGAGTCAGGCGATCCCAGATTCTGTGCAAGGCTTTGACATAACATGGGCAAGATGCAAGAGAAGTCACTTCTCCCTTCAAAAGCTTGAAAAAAAATTGAGCACAAAGTTTTACAAGAAAATGCTTGTAAAGTTTCAGACTAAGTATCCGTGTTTCAAACAAAATTCACTGGCTGTACAGTGCAAGCTCTAATCTTTTTTCCAGCCATCAAGTTGTGTTAGAGTATAACAGAATTTTTTCCCGTGTAAGGATTTTGCCGTATTCTCTCAGCTGTTTATTAATATTGCAAAAGGGAAAAGGTTGTCTGGACAATTTTAAATGGTTAGGATTGTCACATAAAAAATGTGTTAAAGAGTGGTTTACCGTAAGTAAAAGCATGTCAAGTTCAACCCTGATTATCATTAATTCCATTGGAACTTGTTTCCGCATAACTAAAAACAAGTGAGTGTATGGAGAAGCAGGTTTGAATTTTAATAGCTACTCATGAAGGCAAGCCAATGAATTAATTTGATTTTGATTGAAAACAACAAAGATAAGAGCTTGATTTGAATTTAAGGGACAGTATCCTTCCCTTTCACTCTAAGTCTTATCTTACCCATTCAGACCATCAGACAAATATTTAAAGTTTTCATCACAGAAGAGCACAGGGCCAAATCACTATTTATTTGTCCTTTTTTATGTTAAAACTGCAACAACATGATAGGGAACAAGTCACTTTTAAGCCATGCACACAGAACACCTTTTCTCTACACCCGTAGGCTCTGCTGTCAGGGAGGTGTGTTGTGGTCCATGCCCTGTGCTGTGCTTTAAAGAGAGACACACCAGATATGAAAATCTCCATTCATATTTATAATTTACATGTCCTTTCTTCAACAGTATTGTCCAAACAATTTATTCCACGGTGACATTTAATACAATAAACTTTTAACCCTTGGGTTTGGGCTTCCTTTTAGACTTCCATTGCATCACATGGCAGCATGACACAGCCAGGAGCTAAGAATAAACAGCTGCACGTTGAGCCACCCAAGGTGCCAACACAAGAGCAAAGCCCTCTCAGGACTGCAGACTATGCAGGATCAGCTCTGCTTTCAGCTCCCCTTCTTACATGCTACTTCATTTATTTCACATATGTCCACTAAATGCCACTACAAAATATAAAGATGATTGTCTGAGTCTCACAAAGTCACCTGCATGTTTAGAACGGCTTTTGAAACTGTTCAACCCCCACGATAAAAACCATATTCAAGTTTCCAACCTGTTTCCTCAATTTGTTCAAGCAGTCTGCTACAGGTATATACAGACATTTCAAAGTTCTACATTAAACTACTGAGTTGTTCATTACCAAAAAGTAAAACCCCACCTTCTCAAAATAAATATTTAATGCAGCAGGGTAAGCCTTTCCAAAGCAGCAGCTTTGCTTACAAGTCCCAGTTCACTTGACCTGCAAGCAAAATCACTGAAAAGGTTTAAGACCTTTTCAAATTGCATTGAATGTGTTTTCTGGAAGGACTTTAAAAAAACTGTGGGGAGAAAAAAGATATAGTAGAGAAGCAGGAAAATTATTAGGATATTGTTAAATTATCCTTAGAATGGGAGTTAAGGCGATTTTTACAGAAAGAGCTCAGTGGTAGAATTGCCTCATAGTGCTGGAGATAGATTTGTTTTCTGCCTCAGCAGCAGAAATATTTCCTTTCCCAGGCATTCCCTCAATAGAAACAGTAACATAATGGCAAATAAGATTTTCTTCCTTTCATTCTCTCTCCATTCAGAACTACAAAAGAGAAATAGCCTGTACCTGACTACAGAAGCCTTTTAACCCTTGTGATCCGGAGTGAGGTGCACACAGCAAACAAAGAAACCAAGGAAAGAGCTCATTTAAACAATGTGATAATATTCCAAATATCCACCTGTCAGCTGAGTATCAAGGTGGGAAGAAAATACAGACAGTGCTGTGTGTGGAAACTTAATTTACAAACTTGCTTGGCTTCCGAAGACAAAGTCGGAATAATTACTTCTGATATTACAAGCTCATTCTCTAGAACAGTGAGAAACATGACATGTTATTTTCTTATGCTAATTAAAGCTGCCTGATGATGGGTGGCACTGTTGGGAGTGCTGTGGGATCAGAACCCCAGCCTTGCTGGCAGAGGCACTGCTGGAGTCAGCTTGGGAGCACACAGAACCCGAGAGCATCCTCAGCCCAAAAACAAGGGGCCCACGAGGAGCCAAGGAAAACTGTCCCTGTCTCCTGCTGATTTGTGCTCTTCTGGACTCTCACAGATACCCAGTGAGACCTTCCGGGTCTTGGCCCAAGATTTTATTCCAAGACCTATCAGATCAGGAGAGTTGACTGCTTCTATTCTAAGCTCAAACTAGATCATGACTTAATCTAGACAAATGTAGAGAAGTCAACCATAGTTGGAGCAAAGGATGGTAAATTTTACAATTAAAAAAAAACCCCAACTTCACAAGTTTATTAAAAGATGCCTTTGGAGTACAGGCTTGAAAGCCATGAAAGATGGGACTTCCATAATAAAACAGGAAAAGCTTGTCTATTCCAAAGGTATTTTTGAAAAAAGAATCAGCCAGTGAGGTGCATGAAGGCTCATGACCAATTTCAATGACCTTTGCACTACAGTTCAGTACAACAGTTCTGTAACCACCGAGGTATTTTATGAGTGGGTAAGGATGAATAACTCCCCTTTAGGATTCAGTCCAGAATGTAAAGGTAGGATGGAATGACAGTTACTAAAAGCATCTATTTTCCACGGCTACTTTAGATTTTCTCTTCTCTTTACATAACCACCCTGCCCCTTTTTAAGCAATGCAGCTCTAAGCCCCCAGTACATTCTCTGAACAGCTCTGACATCTTTCAAACTCTGATTTGGTAGGAAGAGCTGTCTGCCCTTATGTATGTGCTGTTTGCAATAGCCCGGTTTACAGATGCAAATTATTAAGATAATGCTGAGAAATTTAATAAAACACTGGTTGATGCTCTTCCGTTTGATGTCCTACAGAACTCCCGTGGGATTCAATTAGAAACAGGTAAATGCATTCAAAGACAGAGTCTGGTTCCCCTGTCAAATACCTTCATGCTTGTACCCTCGATATTTCAGGCAGGTTCTAAAAGTCAAAAGATTAATTTTCTGTTCTAATTACTTGTTGGATGTAACAGACAAGCACTTTCCAAGTATTTATTAATCTGCGTGGCTTTGATCTAATACCCAAGAGCCATTTTATCTATGCTGTAATTTATTAACATACATAAATATACACTGATCTTTCATGTGGTTCACAATATTGCATCTAAACACAAAAGGCATTTTGAAGGAGGAAACTTCTCATTTCTCATTTATACTGTGGAAGCAGCCATCACCCCCCTTTTATCTGTACCAAAACACTGGGGGTTTTAAATGTTTGAATCTATTTCATCAACACACAAGAAGTAATATTTTATAAATTTTATAAAAACTATAAATTATTTTATTTATAAATTTTATAAAAATCATTATACCCACATTGTTTAAACAAGCAGCAGCATCTCATCAAGGGCTGCTTTTTAGAATAAGCATATTTTAAATATCCAAATCCATGCCATTTTAGGTTTTTTGAACCAATTAACATTAACAAAACAGTACTAAGAGCAATAAAGAAGTAGTAACAAATCCACAGGAATCAGGCCTGCATTAATATATTATACCATACACACTTCCAAGTTTCAAGCCCTGTCAAGAATAATTGCCTTTGAATGCCCATTTCTCTGCTCTTTATCCTGTATCAGAATGCAGCAAACATCCTTTCAAGCTTTCAAGTTAATTTCTTGCCAAGTGAATGCATTTTGTGAATTCAAACATGTTAACGGGACTCTCTTTTAACTGAAGTTACACATATTTTGAGGTTTAGTGCCAAGTTTTCTATACTGAACAATCTGGGCCTTTTCCAGCAATTTTCATTGATGATGCCTCTCTCTATGAGGAGTTGGAAGTCATCAATACAGAACCAGAGTAAAATTGTTATTGAAAAAGGGCAGAAAACAGTGTTCTCACTGGGCTAGAGCTGGGTGACACAGTCAAGCAGACCTTGCCTTCGCTTCCTCCACAACTGAACATTCAACAAATTCAACCCACAAGTGGGAATCCTGTCCTCAATTTCAGTTTTGTTTTGCAGCTAAGGCATGAAAGCAAGGATTTATACTGCAAATCCAACAAGAACCATCAAGGAAGGTCTCAGCAGCAACCAGAGAATGAGGGCTGAGAGGAAATAAGTACGTGCTGCAAGAGGAGAAGGAAGAATTTCCCCTCTTAACAGCAAAGAAGGGACTGTTGTATTTCACCACCAAGTTCTCCATCAATTTAATACCCTGGCTTTATTAATAAAAGTAGGGAATTAACTCTGAATGGATACAGATTAAGGCAAATACCCAGACTTAGCATGAAACTCTTGTTGGCTAATATGTAATGAAGAATGCACAATTCCTCTAAACACAAGTAAGAAATACACCACATATTGTTTATACCAAACACAGTTGGGGACGTGAGCCTTTCGCCTGGGAAAACCATCTTCAAAGTAGCAACTGTTTTCCCAGCTGTGAATACTCTTTCCTGGGAAATCTATTCGTACCATTACAAAAATAATTTTCAAAGGAATGTAAAATTATTCAGCCTAATCTATGCACATCCATATTTCAGACATGATTCTGTACCTTCTTAGACATGTCTGTTTACAAAAGGCCTACTATGATCTATAAACGCTACATGGGTGTCACAATTAAATTTACCCCTTTTTTAAAATAAATAAATGTATGGTTAATTTAATAAAATAATTTGAAGCAACTCCATCAATATTCTGATGAAGAAGTGTCAGCAGGAAACAAATGTTTCAGTCCCATAACCAGCTGCCCTCAAAGTTTGTTGTTTTGTGGTTGGTTTTTTTTAAGTTGTCCTAATTTGAGAAATATTGCATAGATAAGAAAGCAGATAAACCAAGCAAGATGTCACACAGTAAGCCAGAAATGCCACGTGGATTTAGAGCTTCATAATTATTTCCTAAAACTATCAGAAGGCCACCACACAGAGAGGCACTAGGAAGCCAATGGGCCAGCAAACTTGTCTCTTTGAGCAAGTAAAAAAACCCCAAACAAAGAACCCAAGAATAAACATTCAACTGAAAGGTAGCCCAAAGCAAAGAGAAATAGGCCCAACATTTTAATTATAGACTGACAAAAGCCAGCAGACTAACGAGAGCACAATAATATCCATCCTGACATTTAACTTGGCCATTTGGAGAAATAGCTCCCACCCCCTCTTTATCACTGGGAAACTGCTTTCTGCTGATGTATCTTTCCATCAAGGCACAGGGGGAGATGGAGGGATGGGGGAAGATGAAAGATTATGTCATCTTCTCTTCATAACATGGACAAAACTCTGTTTGCATGTTAAAGATACTTTAAAATTGGTCAAAAAAAACCACCGACCAACAGTATGAGAGGAGATTCTTATTTTAGGAGATTATGCTAAATAAAATTAACTTTTTGGAATTTATTTCCTTTTTTTTTCCCAATATTTAAGATTTTTTTTTTTTTACATATTCCTTGAACAAAAATTAATACCCTCAGATAACACTAACGCTTACAACAGAGGATTAAGCAAGCACAGCAAAACCAAACAAGTGCAGGAAGAGTGGACAGTGGAATTGCAATGCAGTTTCCAAAATATATTTTCAATGTATATAAGATACAGTTAATATTGGTAGCCTGGCAATGAGAAGAAAATCCTGCAACATCACACTAAGTTGTTAACTTCACGGCATTTTTTTAGGATGGGAAAATATAAACCAAGTTATTTTGATGGTTACAAGATAAGCTTCCTATTAATTAGAAAAATAAATTAAGGGAACAATAAAGGATTACTGAGTTTGTTTGCAAATCATCCACAACTCATTATTTCACGAACAGGCTTTGGGATGAATTAGTGGGTTGTCAAACAAATAAATACGCTGTCTGATGATAGCTTTACAGTATCTGCTGGATCAGTTTGCAGCAATGTCTGGTTTGCATTCATTAAACATTCAAATTACTACCCCAGTTACCTGATTACAAGCAGCATTAGAGATCATATCAAAGCAGCATTCCTAGTTATTCCACCGAGCTCATGCCCAAGATGTTTATCACCACAGCTTAAACCTAATTTTATGGGGTTTTCCACTGCTACAACCAAAGAGTGATTTTAAAGAATCTTTTTTTTTTTTGTAGTTTGCTTTGCAGCTTAATAATTCTATACTGCTGTTTATGATTCCCTCCAAAAAGCTGAACAGAAAAACCCTTTCTTTACAAATTTTGCCGTTTTCCATTTAGTAAACAGATCTTACTGTTTGGGCACCTGCACCCTCTGATGAAAGAAACACCATGAGCTACTTGTTTGTTTGCCATTGTTTGTAGTATCTGTATGGAATCTCAAAAATTAAATTCCTTTCCCACTGATCCTGCCTTTAGCTGAGGAAAATGTTGATTCCTCCTCCTCCAACCACTTGCAATGCTGAAGATAACAAGGAAGCACAAGGAAACACCCCCTGGCTGTGTGAGCATTACCTAAAGTACCCTTCAGCCACCAACAAGGGGATTTGATTTATAAAAATTGATCGTCCCTTAGTCATTGTAATTTTCCTTGAAGTTACAACGTTTACCAGACTAAATTTGGAAGGAGCAGGAAATTAATATTGTTTTCCGTGGATTATGAATTTTGAGTCTTGCCTAACAGATGCTCTGTTCTTGAAGAATTTCCTACTGCTCTGCAGAAAGCCAGCAGCTCTGCAAACAGCAATGAGATCTGCCCGTAAATGACAAAATCCTTTGACACAGTAAGGTCATTCTGGGCAGAACTCTAATAGCCCTGGGAAACAGAGCAGCCACATGTCCTTCCCTACCTACAGAGCTGCAAGGACTGCTGCTCCAAAAAGCTTTGTGGCACTGAGGCAGCTGAAAGTTTGCAGGCTGGAGAAATCCATCATCAGCAGCAAAACAGGGGTAATTGCAAGGAAACACTTCTAAGGGTGCTGTTATTTCAAGATGACATGTTAATAATACTGTAAATATTATTTTTCGGAGAACTGAAACAGAATTAACTTGTCAGAAAAGATCCATCAGGAAGTTGTTACCTAAGAATCCAATATTCAGCTTCAAACCACCGGTCTAGATGGCACATTTTAGATCTCTTTTCTTCACCTATGTTACAGTTTGAAAGAAAAAACTTAAACATTCTGATAGTTCAACATATAAGTATGTTAGTAAACTGTAAAAGTAATTTAAAAAACATGTAAAACTAATGTCCAGTGATTTAAAAAAAAAAAGGTTTAAAATATGTGATTATTTCAAGTAGGTAAATAGAACAGTAACATTAGGAAAATGCGTCAGAAAAACCACAAGGCTGAATTAAGATTTAAAACTTAATTAAACTTTAAAACTCGGCTCCACTAGAGGTGTCTCATTTAGAGCTGTGTGGTTCTAAGATCACTCACGAAAACATTCATATTGGTCTTGAATTGCTTACTGCTATTTAGTGTAAACAGAAGAAATTGAGTAGATGAAAATCAATAAAACATCAAGATTACTCTGAAAGGTCAAGCTGTTCCAAGGAAAAATGCCTTAGTCTAAGGCTGGTAAGAATTTTTGAAACAAATTTCTTGCAGGAATGATCAGTGTACACTAAATCCAGTCACTTAAAACACACCTCAACTTGCCTGCAGCTCTGCAACAAAATCAATTAGACATTTGTATTTTCCACTTTGGTGATTAAATTTGCTGTACTAGAATTGAAAAAAGAAAAAAAAAAGTAAATCACAGGAAAGTGACTCAATGAACCTCTGTCCCACCAAATACTTTGACTTCTTTCTACCACATATGAGACTCCTTAGGAAAAACTGGAGCCCACCCATCCTCACTTTAAGAATGCCAGAAGGAGTTTTCTTTAATTCAGTTACTGCATTAAAAGCCAATCACAGCTCGTGAGAATCCAGTCACCATGATTCAGGAATTCCTGTGGATCTAGCAAAATTCCAGCTTATTTTAAAGTAACAGAAATCAAATTAAAGAAAGTAAGGGTGCAGAATAAACCTTTTCAGCAGTTGCCTTAATTTTTATTCCCAATTTCTTACTTGGAACCATCCACACTGACTGACCACAGAGTTCCTTCTGATCTTCCTGCTCACACAGAGCAGTTTTACCTTGTTCTCTACCACCCTTTCCACACTGCCAAGGTTTGATGACCAAAAGCACTTTAAAGCATAAATGCCAGCGTGCCCTAACCAAGCATTTCACACAAAGCTGGGAGTGCTTACACTGAGTAACAATCAAAACTGCCAAGCAATTAACTTTCTTTGACCACTTCTGAAGTAAAATCGTTTAAGATCTGCCTCACGTTTTTCATTCTCAACAGTCACTTCAAACAAACAAAAAAAAAGTGGTTTATTAACTCTATTAACTGAGACTTCCCTGCTATCACCCCCACCAGTTTATAAAGCTGATGCCAAGAAATAGCTTGTCATAGACCTTATATGGCATTCCCTAAAACTCACTATATACACGTTCGAGCCACCCACTGGCATCAACTTTTATGATTCCAAGAACTGCTGTGCTGAGTGGTGTTCCCTAACAGCATTAAGGATTCTTCTTTCCATTTATATTTGCTCTTCCTTTCACAGTCCTGCAGCCTGCACAGCCCACAGAACTCATCTGGGGGTTCTAAGGACTTAACACTGGGCATCAGATGGTCCAAAAAGGCCCCACTTGCCAGGGGCTTGAAGCCCACCTGGAATGTCTGGCAGTTTTACATGAAATTATACAGACTGTCACAGGCAGTAAAATGTTCATTTCGACATTTCAATTTCACACTGTTTTATCCTGGAAAATTATGTTCACTCAAATTTAATTATAGCACTGCAAAGCCACAGTCTATAAGACAAAGGAAAAAAGAAACATTCCCTCTTATTAAGCTACAAATACAAAATTTCCTATTTTTGCTTCGACAAAGATGTAGTCTTTTCCTACTTAGGAACATTTTTGCTGAGCTCGAAACTGCAAAAATGTACAGACCTCTGAATAACTTCTGCCAATAGGTTGGCTTTTCTTATTTTAAGCTTCCCAAACTCTAAATGCAATACCTAGAGACATTTATAAATGCAGAAGTTCTTTAAATACGTTCTTGCCAATGAGCTTAACTGAAGTCTAATAACAAAATAAGTACTAATTTTTAGTTACATGATCTCCATTGAGCTACACATCTCATGATAAAGGAAGTAACAAGCAGCTTTTACACCTATTTTACGTTAGGCCAGGAAACATAAGAGAATTAAGACCACGGCTTCTTGAGGTGATCCTCAAGAATTCCTGAGGAAAAAGAACTGCTTTTCCTCTCCACTTCTTGAACTGCTTTACAGTTCTTTGATCCTCATTCCAGAGTAACCACTAAGAACAGCAGAACTGAATTGTCCTGTTTATGCATTATTCCCATCACAAAAAAACCCCCAAAAAACCTTCCAGCGCCCACTCTCCACTTAAGTAACGTATTGAGATTGCTAATTTCACTCTCATAAAATAATTCATAAAATGTTCAGGAATACAAAGAGACTGCTGACACCTTCTGGCCACTTGACATTCTGTCCAAAAACCAGGAGAATTTCCAAGAAAACATCTTTCATGTTTTCCCAGGCACTCAGGATCACATGAAGGCTGAAGCTACGCCGAGATTGCCATATGACAGCTCCTCACTTGGTTCACCCTTCACCCACATCCATTCTGTCTTTCACAGAAACATCCCAAACAAACAGAGATCACCTCTCTGCCTGCTACGATTGTACCCAGATTTGGCTTGATTTATCTTTTCTTTTTAGCTTTCACTCTAGGCATATTGCATCCAAGGAATCACTGCAACTGAATCCAGCACTGCAGTCATGTTCAGAACAGAATCTACAGCAACAACAAATCCACATTGTATTCAATTAAAGAGCCAAACCTGCAGCTTTTGCTTCTTCTTCTTTGGTTTAGTTTCCAATTCCAGCTCGTCCTTTTGGGCCACATGTTGCTTCAGCTTTTTTCTTTTTTCTGCCTTCTTTTCTATTTTTTCCGCCTTCTTTTCTTTTTTTTCTGCAATCATTTTTGGCATTCTAAAATGCTGTTCTGTAACAGAAACCACCAAACTGCAGTTAGAACCATTAAATGGCAGTCTCATACACAGTTATATTACAATTACACTGGTATAATAATTATTTGTGACTGGTTAAGTATGAAATGTATGTCTGCACTGAAATTTGATTCATTTCGGAGCATTTTCATGTCTCCTTTGGGAATACATTGCAGTTAAGGTACTGTAAAACTCAAATGCCAGTCTCCTGTAGGGATCTCCACACCTTTTGTCCTCTGGGGCCCTGTTGTGGAAAATGCCTCAGTGACCCTCCTGGTGGGAATTCCCCATAACTGAGCCTGTGCTTTCTGCAGGTTAGAACACACTCATTGAACTGCTTGATCAACTCAGATAACACCAATGAGACCTCTCTCATCTCAAAATACATTCACGTGACTATTAGTCACCTCATTAACACACATGTGTACACTCACAAGTAAGCCTACTTGATTACTAAACAGATTTAAACCACTACTTCTGTTTAAATCGCAGGGTTTTTTCTATTTTTATATAGGTTAATGTGATACAACTACGCTTGAAGAATTGTCTCGTTAGCTTTGATTTTAAACTGACATAAGAGTGAAGGTGAACAGGAGCTGCAGAAAACACGGTTCTGAAAGAGGGTCTAGTTGTAACTCCCTGCTATTTCTTTGTGAAGTGTGTTGGCTTTCCCCAGTTACCCCAACACTGTCACTTTCAGGGTCAGTTTCAGGGTCAGGGTCACGTTCAATTTCAGTGTCACTTTCAGGGTCACGTTCAATTTCAGTGTCACTTTCAGGGTCAGTGTCACTACACAGGCAACTGTTGTCTCAATCACAAACATTCACCTTGAAACACACTCTGAAATACAAAGCAATCCCCAAACCCACGTTGGGAGGTCCCCAACAGAGCAGAAGCTGCCCAAGGAGGGGTCTGGCACCTCGGTGACACCGGAGCCAGGCCTGGCACGGGTCAGGCACGGCCATGCCCCGGGCAGGAGGGCACCCCACAGCCAGCACCGACCCCCGGCTCCTCGCACAGCACCCCGGCTCCGCTTCATAACCAGCTCCCTACATTCGCTCCCCAAATCACGAGCCCGGCTCCGCGTCCCAGCGCAACCGGCCCGGTTCCCATCCCACCGCACACCCCCGGTTCGCCGCAGCCCACTCAGCCCCCGCCACGCATGTGGCCAGGCCGGGCCGGGCCGGGCCGAGCCTTCTCACCCCTCCCGCAGCTCCGGGCGGGCGGGGAGACCCCCGGGGGGACGCAGGGCTCGCCCCCCGCCCGTTCCCACACGCACCTCCCGCAGCCGCCGCCGCCTCGCCACATTCAACCGAGCCGCACGCTTGGCGCCGCCGCCCGCCCCCTGCCTCTCATTGGCTACGAGGGGAGAATGGAGGAATATGATTGGCTGCCGCGCTGTCAATCACCGCGCTGACCAATAGGGAGCCCCGCTCGGAGTTAAAGCGCTCACGAGGAACACGTGTGCCGGAGGAACGCTCCACCGGCTTTTGGCGCGCTGGTGACGTCATCTTTCCGCGCCAAAATCCGCCGGTGGCTCCGCCCTTTTTGCCTGGGAGGGTCCCGGAGTCGGGAGCGTCCCGGGGCCTGAGCGGGGCCTGAGCGGGATCCG